>OX578137.1:140168442-140592956 GCA_951213105.1 Amaurobius ferox
AGGACTAGCCGTTCTCGAGATATTTTAGTTTTTCGTATTTTCTCTACTCCACCTTTGAAAATAAGTCCAGTTACCGAATGGGAACGAAAATTGAATTAAAAGTGAAATAAATTTAATTAAAATAAAGAGAACATGGATATAAGTCTGCAGGGAAAGTCATGTGCTGCCCACATCAGATTTTTACTTTCCCTGCAATACATGGTAATGTATAGGGAAAGTATTGGAATCATGCCGAAAATCGTAACTCGAGTTTTCGACGGATCTACACGTTTCGAGACCTCTAGAATACGAAAACACTATTTTTAGCGTGACGTCTGTGTGTGTGTCTGTGTGTCTGTGTGTCTGTCTGTCTGTGCAGATTTTGTATCCCCTCTAACTAAAAAGGTAATTAACCGAATTTCACAAAATTTGGTAGGTAAGTCACTTGTGGGCGAAATTAGTGCTGATTAGTTTTGGGTACGATTCGGAATAAAAGAACCCGCCTTTTTTTGCGAAATGGCCCGCAAAAGCTTGTATCCACTCTTACTGAAAAACTACTGGACCGAATTTCACAAAATTCGGTAGAAGAGTCACTTGTGGATTATCCTGGTGCTGATTAGATTTTGGTACGATTTGGAAAAAAATAACCTGCCTTTTTTGCAAAATGACCCGCAAAAATCGTCAAAATCTAAACTAAAGAACTACGCATGCTCAAATATATCCATTAAATGCTTGTTTAATACGTAATTTTTAACGAAGAAAAGAATAAGACCAACTCCATTGCACTAGGACTAGCCGTTCTCGAGATATTTTAGTTTTTCGTATTTTCTCTACGCCACCTATGAAAATAAGTCCGGTTCCCGAATGAGAAAGAAAATTGAATTAAAAGTGAAATAAATTTAATTAAAATAAAGAGAACGTGAATATAAGTCTGCAGGGAAAGTCATGTGCTGCCCGCATCAGATTTTTACTTTCCCTGCAATACATGGTAATGTAAAGGGAAAGTATTGGAATCATGTCGAAAATCGCAACTCGAGTTTTCGACGGATCTACACGTTTCGAGACCTCTAGAATACGAAAAAACTATTTTTAGCGTGACGTCTGTGTGTGTGTCTGTGTGTCTGTTTGTCTGTCTGTGCAGATTTTGTATCCACTCTAACTAAAAAAGTAATTGACCGAATTTCATAAAATTTGTTAGGTAAGTCACTTGTGGGCAAATCTGGTGCTGATTAGTTTTGTGTACGATTCGAGATAAAAGAACCCGCCTTTTTTTGCGAAATGGCCCGCAAAAGCTTGTATCCACTCTAGCTAAAAAACTAATGGACCGAATTCCACAAAATTCGGTAGATAAGTCACTTGTGGGACACTCTGGTGCTGATTAGATTTTGGTATGATTTGGAAAAAAATAACCTGCCTTTTTTTGCAAAATGGACCGCAAAAATCGCCAAAATCTAAAATAAAAAACTACATATGCTCAAATATAGCCATAAAATACTTGTTTAATACGTAATTTTTAACGAAGAAAAGAATAAGACCAACTCCATTACACTAGGACTAGCCGTTCTCGAGATATTTTAGTTTTTTCGTATTTTCTTTACGCCACCTTTGAAAAGAAGTCCAGTTATCAAATGAGAACGAATATTGAATTAAAAGTGAATTAAATGTAATAAAAATAAAGAGAACGTGAATATAAATCTGCAGGGAAAGTCATGTGCTGCCCACATCAGATTTTTCTGCTTATAATCTCAGGACAAAGGCTTTGAAACAATATGATGCAATTATATGGCCATGAGATTTTTAATGCCTGGAAGAAACTAATAGAGAGGAAAATTTGTATTCAGCTCATGGAGTCAGAGATGAAAACCCTTTACCTCCATGATTCGACTCAATAGAAAAGTTAATAAGTGTGAGAGGTCATCCCAATTTTAAAATTCAGAATATGAATATTTAAACCAGGAGTTACAGAGACTTGCTTGCTCCTTTATTTACAAATTTACGTTTTAAACTATGCAATCAATGCAAACGTCGTTCATAGATAGACTAGTTGGAGCTGAATTGTATGACCCCATGAAGTTAAAGAGAGTGAGTTCCTTTACCTCCATGATATTATTAGAAATTGAATACTTGAAATAAAAATGTTGAGGTATTAAACTTAATAAATTCGTTTGTTAGAGGGTCTATGTGAGCGTAAAATAATTGCTTTATGTTATGGGATATGTCCATTGCATTATGTTAGGAGATATGTCCATTGCTTTATGTTAGGGCACTGGGATCCATGGACGCCAATGTCTGCAAAAGGGGATCGAACTATTTGGGACAGGTTATGTCCTGTCTTTTTGAGAGGTTCTTTGTTTGAGATTGACGCTGTTCCACCCGTAAGCAAAAAGTTAAACAGACTAGTGAGGCCCGAAAGTAAATTGCAAAATGAGCTTATTCATGGGATATCTTTACTATAATAAAATGCAACACTTAATCACAGTCTGCGTAGCCACAACACTATTAGGAGGTATTATAATATGCATTGTTCTAAATAAATTAAAAATGAGTCTAATATCCAGCTCCGTTTTCAGTATTTGATGTCATGCGCAACGTAAAGATCCAGAATTCTCCTTTGTTGTAAATAAGTTAAAAAATCTGATGTGAGCAGCACATGACTTTCCCTGCAGACTTATATTAACGTTCTCTTTATTTTAATTAAATTTATTTCACTTTTAATTCAATTTTCGTTCTCATTCGGTAACCTGGCTTATTTTCAAAGGTGGCGTAGGGAAAGTACGAAAAACTAAAATATCTCGAGAACGGCTAGTCCTAGTGTAATGGGGTTGGTCTTATTCTTTTCGTCTTTAAAAATTACGTATTAAATCACAGACACACAGACAGACAGACACACAGACAGACACACAGACACACACACAGACGTCACGCTAAAAATAGTTTTTTCGTATTCTAGAGGTCTCGAAACGTATAGATCCGTCGAAAACTCGAGTTGCGATTTTCGGCATGATTTCAATACTTTCAGTAGGGAATAGTAGGGGGTTCTGGCTCACGCGGTGCTATACTTTAACATGGGGAAATTGCGGTGCTAGTTCTCCCATGTTAAAGCATAGGCGCACCTCATGAGCAGGGGTGGAGCTTCCACCAGCACGTGACGTTCCATGATGTCAGTCAAAGGTTAGGATGAATCAGATGATTTTTTTTTTCTTTTTCTTTTTTTTTTTTTAAGTGTTAATGTTTTAAAAATTTCGTAAAGTTTTTTTTTTTTCCTATATTTTTTCGCAAATGTAAGTTTTCTACTTTTGTAATATTTTTTTTTAAAAAAAAATGTGGTAATGGGAAAAATTAACATTTTGTTAAAATGTTCCAAAACCGTAAAAAAGTAACAAAAAATGTGGTAATGGGCAAAATTAACATTTTGCGTCTTTTTTTTGAAAATGTTAATTTCTCTATGGGAATTAACATGGGTTTTCACACTTTTGTCATTTTTTTTCAAAAAATGTGGTAATGGGAAAAATTAACTTTTTGCACAAAATGTCTCAAAAACGTAAAAAAGTAACAAAAAATGTGGTAATGGGCAAAATTAACATTTTGCGATTTTTTTTCAAAATGCCGATTTCTCTATGGGAATTAACATGGGTTTTCTCACTTTTGTAATTTTTTTACAAAAAAATGTGCGTTTTTACAAAAATGTCACTAAAAATGTGGTAATGGGCAAAATTAACATTTCGCACAAAATGTTGCAAAAACGTAAAAAAACAACAAAATTGTGCGTTTTTTACAAAAATGTGATAAAAAAGCGTGTTTTCAAAGTAGCAGAATTACATGAATTGGGTGTATGGGAATCTCGAGAATCTCGGGAATTGTGTGTATGGGAATCTCGAGAATCTCGGAGGGTTTAAGGGGTATGTTTCCCCAACCAGTCTTGGATTTCAAAATTTTAAACATAAATATTTTAAATAATCATAGATACCTGTTTTCAACAATCTAAATGGGATAAGGTCTCTTTCATACATTAGGTGTTGTTAGAAAAATATATATATTTTTTAAATTGTGGTCCCACCTCCACCCGGTGTATAGGATACACCGCCACAATTTCTATTTTTTTTTTCTTTTTTCCTTTTTTTTTTTCCTTCTTTCTCTTTTTCCTTTTTTTATTTTTTTATTTGATAATGACCGTATGCTAGGCTCTTGATACCATCCTTCAAGATATAACGCTTATCATCATAGGGGGATAAGCCCATTTTAATTTGCTTCACAGTATACATCTGATGGTCTTTACTTGCAATTTTAAATTGTTCCACTCTACTATATCTTCGCCTTGTTAGGCAATTATAATAATCTTCATGATGGATGTATTTTTTTACAACATTCTTATTAACACCTTTAGCAGTCTTTTTATCCGTGAAGGGTGTTTTTAGGCTATACATTTTCGATCTTAGGCCTACAAATTCCACGGCAGGAGTTCCATTCAACTCGTCTTTCATTTTTCCAATCCTTTTTTTATTCTTATTGGAATGGAGTGGATGTGTTGGAGGATAATCCGAAAAGTCAAAATAGTCTTCATAACTTTCAAAATCTTTGTAAATATCCTCTGTTTCAATTTCATAGCACAGGGAATCGGTGTCTGTGAAAAGCAATTCGGCTCGGCTTCCATACATCTTCTTAATAAAATCATAATGAAACTCATACATAAGTGTTTTACTCAAGTCCAGTACTGAAAAACCTGCATAGATGGGTCTATTCAGTTTCAAATGAGTCTTATGCATATGAACTGCTACCAGATCTTCATTAAATATTTTGAAGGAGTGTAAGGCTGGTGATGCAAGTAATTTTTTCAGTCTCTTCTCAGTCTGTACTAGCTTAACATCCATTCTTTTTCTCAAATTTTCCATAGTTTTTCCAAACACTGCGTTATTCATAAGTTTGAACAGATCTTTTTCAAAGGAATTTTTTGCTTTCATTCTCTTCTCAGTGTTAAATTCTACATAGGGCTTCAACCAGGGCTCTTGCTTAAAAGTTAATACTCGATGGATTTTCACAAGTTTCATCCCTAGCTTCATATACTGCTTTAAATTTCTATAATGCAGAACATATTTAACCTTATGATTCAAATTAGGTGTTAATTTGATCTGATCCTTGCATATTTTCAAATTCATTTCTTCAGATAAATTCCGGCTATACTCCGAAATCAGAGATGGGGTGATATGAACTCTTTCGGGTGCTAGAGGATAATCATTATGTTTATCATGCAAATCATGGGGATAGTCTATATCCGCTTCGATAATATATCCCACAGGTGAGTCATCTTCAACAGCAAGTGGATCAAAGTTCTGAATGTCTTGAGAATCAAGCCATCTAAAATCCGATACGGGGAGTGCTTGGCTTAGAGCCCACCCATACAGATTATTAGCATCCAGGTACATTATATATTTGCTAGGTTTCGTAGAATCAAAATGTTCCAAATACTTGTTATTAGCCTGACTAAGGCGCTTACTAATAACACTAATACCGCCTCTTATACCTTCTTCTAAAAATAAGTACATATCAGGATCTGTAATCAGTTCTAATGATACTCCACTAGTCTTCAAGGCTGCATTCCAGGCAAGAGATGGTAATGTTAAACAGTGGGCAGCATCTATTCCATAATAATTCAATGTCAAATCACGGAAATTCTCAAAAATGTCCGCTAATAGAAGAATATCAGTTTTTATGTACAAGTCATGATATTCCCCCATATTCTTTATCTTTAAAGATGTCCAAACATGTTGGGCATAGGCATAGGCATCATCAGAGATCTCCTCTCGATTTAAATCATCAAAGAAGGCCTCTTTAGAGGGTAAGCTCGTTTCTTCAAACTTGGTAGCACAATCCATATAAGAATAGGGGTAAACACCCTTTCTAGTCACTAAATCCACTTGATCACTTGTAAAATGTTCTTGGGTGATACGAAACTGATTGGATTCCAAACTAGAACTTAGTTTCTCAATAGAGGCAGGTAAGAATTGAAGAGAATCTATAAACTGTAAACTTCCTAGGCTGAATGTAATATATTGCTGCATATTGCTACTGATGCATTCAATCCTCTTTCCTTTAAATTCACCGATCCCCTGCATAATTAAATGTCCATCATACCCCTTTAAATTATGAAACACAACGGGTATGCGTCGTCTTATCTTGTAATTCAGATTACAATTAGGATGGGCTGCACCTCTGTACTTGGAAGTTAAGTGGCAATGGTCTCTCACACGCTTTTCTCCTAAAGCCTTGTTACAAATATGGCAGAGAGTATCATTTTCAAAGTTTTCACGATCTTCAGCAGTAAAATTCATTTTCATATTTTCTCTCAGTATTCTCTGAATCTCTTCTTCTTCTTGAATAAGGGCTTTCAAAAAATGATGAATCACATCTTCACCCCTATAGATAACAGGTCCTTTAAAGGTTTTTCCATCAGGCCCAATAATAATATAGGCAAAACCACAAGGAACATGATGAGATAAGATACTCTCATGTGAAACAGAAGGGATATTCTCACATATATCCACTTTCATTAGGAAAGACTCAAAGTCTGCGTATACCACAAATGGTACACGCATTTGCATGTAAATACTTTGAAATTTCAAAATCTTGTCATTGTCACTGGGAAACTCCACTCTCTGTAGGCCATATTGGCTACATAATTCAATATGCTTCTTTAAACGAGCTTCAGATGAAAATCGCTGTAAACAGTAGTCACAAAAATATTGCTTCTCTTTATGTTTTCTTATACTGTATAAAAGTTTGCTCATACTTCTAATACAACAGTAATGAGACTGCTCATCATTACTAATAAGCAGTAAATTACAGTGTTGTTCTCGTCTATTAGATGATATATAGAGCGGAAACACCTTCTTATCTTCATATCCAAAGACATTCAGGCTCACATTATTATTATTTCGCTCAAATAATTTAACTTGGTGTAAAGGAGTGGGAAACTCGATTCCATTCAGATTCAACTTGCATTCATGCTCGGTATATTTGCTGACACGAGATGCATTCTTATAAACTGGATAAAGTCCTGCTAAGATGGACCACATGAAACATTTCTGATCACTATTTTCCACATTAATAATAGCTTTCTTGGCTAATAGTTCTTTAGGTAGCGGGATATAGCTTGAGGCAGCCAGAGGATCATATGTCCCAACATCAATCATGAGTTCCTCGATTCTCTCTAAGACCCAACCGCTACCACGGCCTTCATAGGTTTCGAACGATGTCAACACTTTTGCAAAGGCAGTATCCATATTAGAATCCAAATCTTCTTCTGTAATGTTTTTCATACAAGAACTTCTGAAATAGTTTATACAGTATTCCTGTTCTCCTCCAGATCGGAAACGAGTAAAACGGCAACATACATTTATGTACCATATAATACTACGTTTCAAAGCAATTTCCTTTAGCACTACTTGTTTTATCTCAGTTCTATGAGAATCCAAAAAGGTAAGTAAATCTTTTTCAGCATGACCAGCAATTTTATAAACAGTCACAGTACCGTTTAAAGCCTGTTTGCAGGGTTTCTTAGTCGCTTTCTTCTTCTTTTTATTCATACACGGAGCATCTAATCTTTTTCTTTTAGTGCCTCGCATAGGCTTATCACCATGAATTGACCGCTCATGAATCTTCTCATGACGTATCAGATCATCTTTTCTTACAAAAGCCGCCTTACACAATTCACATATGTAATCCTTCTTTCCATCATGAATCCTCATATGGCGCACTAAGCTTCGTTTTGCCATGAAGCTCTTCGTACAAGTCGGACACACCTGTAAAAAATAAAATACAAGACTTTAGTATAAACACGCTATTCTCGGTAACAATGTAATACATTTCAGATGTATATATATCATTACAGATGTATATAAAGTAATTGCTAACCCATTATACTATCCCCATTAGAAATAATAAAATTCCTGGATTAAAGAATATATCCATATAAGAATATATCCATACAGGACATTTCATGTAAGATCCCCAAGACATTTCATTAAATTCATAAAAACACTCATTAAAAAAGTTGTTACGCATCATAAAAATACAAAGTTTAATAAAATAATAGAATAAAATCACATTAAAACAAGTACTTACATGTCCAATCCTGTTCAAAGAGGGTGTATTACGCATAGGAACGTCAGTAACGGTAGGGATAGTACCTCCGATATTACTTTCTAAGGCAAACATACTCGCAGAAGAACTTGAAACACGACTTAACAGCACGAAACTCACAACAGAAATGATAAAATCGCTGCTTAAAGACCACCTACATCCATTCATAAAAAATAGTTCCTGGTGTATCCTTCCGCCAAGGTCACCCCAAGGTTATTCCTAAAGAGTTCTTGATGTATCCATCCGCCAAGGGTATGTCAAGGTCACGTGATAGTTATATCACGGTTACCGCTAGATTTACAACACGCGAATGTAATTATGCACACATCCGATAAAAAATAAACAATTCGTTCAACATCGCAATCGATTATATCCTTTTTAATAATCGTAATCGATATATTAAATAAATTCACATCTTTAAAAAATAATAGATTTTAATAAAATAATGAAAGAAAATCCATTTGCGAGACCCCTTAAAACCTCCAATCGTTATGCAATACAACAACGCGCAAACCTAAAAACCCCGAATAACATATACTCCTCTCTCCCCCTCCCTCCCCGAGACACCAACACTCACTTACCCATACACTAAACGTAACCCATAGCAACCGGAATCCATAATAAAACATTCACCTTCACCCCCAACGTACATCCAAATACACAGTCATTCAACGTGAAACCCGTATTTTTACAGCAAAAATCACTTTACAGGGATTCATAGAACAAAAATCCCTAAAAAATCAACAAATTCACCCAGAAACTAGCTAAAACCCTCAAATTACTTATAATTATCATCTACATATGCTATATAACCATTTATAACCTTAAAAAGGTGAGTATGCTAGTAGTAAAGAAAGGTGAGTTCGCCAGAATGCGGTTAGAGCAATGCCGCCTAAAAATAGTTTCTGGAAAGAAAAAATAAATATTTTTTAGTATTTCCAGAAAGTATCCTCTATGTCATATTTTGGTAAAATTAAAAAAGTTTTTAAAAAATTTTAAAAAACTCAATTTTTTATTAATTTTTACAAAATTCCTAATTTTCCTACTAGTATCCCTTTAGGTCGCTAGGGGGCGCTGAGCATCGCTGAGCCTTCGTCGGTGTTGCCACCTCGAAAAAAGTTTCTACCCCACAGGTGTTGCTATGACAACCGAAACAGAAAATATTTCTAAGTTCTATCCCTGATAGTTCCGCTTTTAGACGCTAGGGGGCGCTGAACGTCGCTGAGCCTTCGTTGCAGAACCCTAGGCGTTGCCACCCTCAAAAAAGTTTCTTCCGTACTTAGAAAAAAATCTCATTGAAAAAAATTTATTTCCCCCTCGTACAAGACTACGACATCGTTGCCACCCGACAAAAAGTTTCTCCAAAAATTTTTACCCCCACCTTTTTTTCATTTACCCCCCCTTTTACACCCCCGTCCAGGATTACGAAAATCCAAGATGGCGGCCATTTTGCTGAGCGCTGAGCATCGCTGAGCCTTTGTTGCAGAACGCCCCTTTCTTTACTACTAGCATACTCACCTTTTTAAGGTTATAAATGGTTATATAGCATATGTAGATGATAATTATAAGTAATTTGAGGGTTTTAGCTAGTTTCTGGGTGAATTTGTTGATTTTTTAGGGATTTTTGTTCTATGAATCCCTGTAAAGTGATTTTTGCTGTAAAAATACGGGTTTCACGTTGAATGACTGTGTATTTGGATGTACGTTGGGGGTGAAGGTGAATGTTTTATTATGGATTCCGGTTGCTATGGGTTACGTTTAGTGTATGGGTAAGTGAGTGTTGGTGTCTCGGGGAGGGAGGGGGAGAGAGGAGTATATGTTATTCGGGGTTTTTAGGTTTGCGCGTTGTTGTATTGCATAACGATTGGAGGTTTTAAGGGGTCTCGCAAATGGATTTTCTTTCATTATTTTATTAAAATCTATTATTTTTTAAAGATGTGAATTTATTTAATATATCGATTACGATTATTAAAAAGGATATAATCGATTGCGATGTTGAACGAATTGTTTATTTTTTATCGGATGTGTGCATAATTACATTCGCGTGTTGTAAATCTAGCGGTAACCGTGATATAACTATCACGTGACCTTGGCATGCTCTCGGCCTACGGATACACCAAGAACTATTTTTATGAATGGATGTAGGTGGTCTTTAAGCAGCGATTTTATCATTTCTGTTGTGAGTTTCGTGCTGTTAAGACGTGTTTGAAGTTCTTCTGCGAATATGTTTGCCTTAGAAAGTAATATCGGAGGTACTATTCCTACCGTTACTAACGTTCCTATGCTTAATGCACCCTCTTTGAACAGGATTGGGCATGTAAGTACTTGTTTTAATGTGATTTTATTGTCTCATTTTATTAAACTTTGTATTTTTATGATGCGTAACAACTTTTTTAATGAGTGTTTTTATGAATTTAATGAAATGTCTTGGGGATCTTACATGAAATGTCTTGTATCTGGATATATTCTTTAATTCAGGAATTTTATTATTTCTAATGGGGGTAGTATAATGGATTAGCGATTACTTTATATACATTTGTAATGATATATATATATACATCTGAAATGTATTACATTGTTACCGAGAATAACGTGTTTATACTAAAGTCTTGCATTTTATTTTTTTTACAGGTGTGTCCTAGTTGTGCGAAGAGCTTCATGGCAAAACGAAGCTTAGTGCGCCATATGAGGATTCATGCTGGAAAGAAGGATTACATATGTGAATTGTGTAAGGCGGCTTTTGTAAGAAAAGATGATCTGATACGTCATGAGAAGATTCATGAGCGGCCAGTTCATGGCGATAAGCCTATGCGAGGCACTAAAAGAAAAAGATTAGATGCTCCGTGTATGAATAAAAAGAAGAAGAAAGCGACTAAGAAACCCTGCAAACAGGCTTTAAACGGTACTGTGACTGTTTATAAAATTGCTGGTCATGCTGAAAAAGATTTACTTACCTTTTTGGATTCTCATAGAATTGAGATAAAACAAGTAGTGCTAAAGGAAATTGCTTTGAAACGTAGTATTATATGGTACATAAATGTATGTTGCCGTTTTACTCGTTTCCGATCTGGAGGAGAACAGGAATACTGTATAAACTATTTCAGAAGTTCTTGTATGAAAAACATTACAGAAGAAGATTTGGATTCTAATATGGATACTGCCTTTGCAAAAGTGTTAACATCGTTCGAAACCTATGAAGGCCGTGGTAGCGGTTGGGTCTTAGAGAGAATCGAGGAACTCATGATTGATGTTGGGACATATGATCCTCTGGCTGCCTCAAGCTATATCCCGCTACCTAAAGAACTATTAGCCAAGAAAGCTATTATTAATGTGGAAAATAGTGATCAGAAATGTTTTATGTGGTCCATCTTAGCAGAACTTTATCCAGTTTATAAGAATGCATCTCGTGTCAGCAAATATACCGAGCATGAATGCAAGTTGAATCTGGATGGAATCGAGTTTCCCACTCCTTTACACCAAGTTAAATTATTTGAGCGAAATAATAATAATGTGAGCCTGAATGTCTTTGGATATGAAGATAAGAAGGTGTTTCCGCTCTATATATCATCTAATAGACGAGAACAACACTGTAATTTACTGCTTATTAGTAATGATGAGCAGTCTCATTACTGTTGTATTAGAAGTATGAGCAGACTTTTATACAGTATAAGAAAACATAAAGAGAAGCAATATTTTTGTGACTACTGTTTACAACGATTTTCATCTGAAGCTCGTTTAAAGAAGCATATTGAATTATGTAGCCAGTGTGGCCTACAGAGAGTGGAGTTTCCCAGTGACAATGACAAGATTTTGAAATTTCAAAGTATTTACATGCAAATGCGTGTACCATTTGTGGTATACGCAGACTTTGAGTCTTTCCTAATGAAAGTGGAACTATGTGAGAATACCCCTTCTGTTTCACATGAGAGTATCTTATCTCATCATGTTCCTTGTGGTTTTGCCTATATTATTATTGGGCCTGATGGAAAAACCTTTAAAGGACCTGTTATCTATAGGGGTGAAGATGTGATTCATCATTTTTTGAAAGCCCTTATTCAAGAAGAAGAAGAGATTCAGAGAATACTGAGAGAAAATATGAAAATGAATTTTACTGCTGAAGATCGTGAAAACTTTGAAAATGATACTCTCTGCCATATTTGTAACAAGGCTTTAGGAGAAAAGCGTGTGAGAGACCATTGCCACTTAACTTCCAAGTACAGAGGTGCAGCCCATCCTAATTGTAATCTGAATTACAAGATAAGACGACGCATACCCGTTGTGTTTCATAATTTAAAGGGGTATGATGGACATTTAATTATGCAGGGGATCGGTGAATTTAAAGGAAAGAGGATTGAATGCATCAGTAGCAATATGCAGCAATATATTACATTCAGCCTAGGAAGTTTACAGTTTATAGATTCTCTTCAATTCTTACCTACCTCTATTGAGAAACTAAGTTCTAGTTTGGAATCCAATCAGTTTCGTATCACCCAAGAACATTTTACAAGTGATCAAGTGGATTTAGTGACTAGAAAGGGTGTTTACCCCTATTCTTATATGGATTGTGCTACCAAGTTTGAAGAAACGAGCTTACCCACTAAAGAGGCCTTCTTTGATGATTTAAATCGAGAGGAGGTCTCTGATGATGCCTATGCCTATGCTCAAGATGTTTGGACATCTTTAAAGATAAAGAATATGGGGGAGTATCATGACTTGTACATAAAAACTGATATTCTTCTATTAGCGGACATTTTTGAGAATTTCCGTGATTTGACATTGAATTATTATGGAATAGATGCTGCCCACTGCTTAACATTACCATCTCTTGCCTGGAATGCAGCCTTGAAGACTAGTGGAGTATCATTAGAACTGATTACAGATCCTGATATGTACTTATTTTTAGAAGAAGGTATAAGAGGCGGTATTAGTGTTATTAGTAAGCGCCTTAGTCAGGCTAATAACAAGTATTTGGAACATTTTGATTCTACGAAACCTAGCAAATATATAATGTACCTGGATGCTAATAATCTATATGGGTGGGCTCTAAGCCAAGCACTCCCCGTATCGGATTTTAGATGGCTTGATTCTCAAGACATTCAGAACTTTAATCCACTTGCTGTTGAAGATGACTCACCTGTGGGATATATTATCGAAGCGGATATAGACTATCCCCATGATTTGCATGATAAGCATAATGATTATCCTCTAGCACCCGAAAGAGTTCATATCACCCCATCTCTGATTTCGGAGTATAGCCGGAATTTATCTGAAGAAATGAATTTGAAAATATGCAAGGACCAGATCAAATTAACACCTAATTTGAATCATAAGGTTAAATATGTTCTGCATTATAGAAATTTAAAGCAGTATATGAAGCTAGGGATGAAACTTGTGAAAATCCATCGAGTATTAACTTTTAAGCAAGAGCCCTGGTTGAAGCCCTATGTACAATTTAACACTGAGAAGAGAATGAAAGCAAAAAATTCCTTTGAAAAAGATCTGTTCAAACTTATGAATAACGCAGTGTTTGGAAAAACTATGGAAAATTTGAGAAAAAGAATGGATGTTAAGCTAGTACAGACTGAGAAGAGACTGAAAAAATTACTTGCATCACCAGCCTTACACTCCTTCAAAATATTTAATGAAGATCTGGTAGCAGTTCATATGCATAAGACTCATTTGAAACTGAATAGACCCATCTATGCAGGTTTTTCAGTACTGGACTTGAGTAAAACACTTATGTATGAGTTTCATTATGATTTTATTAAGAAGATGTATGGAAGCCGAGCCGAATTGCTTTTCACAGACACCGATTCCCTGTGCTATGAAATTGAAACAGAGGATATTTACAAAGATTTTGAAAGTTATGAAGACTATTTTGACTTTTCGGATTATCCTCCAACACATCCACTCCATTCCAATAAGAATAAAAAAAGGATTGGAAAAATGAAAGACGAGTTGAATGGAACTCCTGCCGTGGAATTTGTAGGCCTAAGATCGAAAATGTATAGCCTAAAAACACCCTTCACGGATAAAAAGACTGCTAAAGGTGTTAATAAGAATGTTGTAAAAAAACACATCCGTCATGAAGATTATTATAATTGCCTAACAAGGCGAAGATATAGTAGAGTAGAACAATTTAAAATTGCAAGTAAAGACCATCAGATGTATACTGTGAAGCAAATTAAAATGGGCTTATCCCCCTATGATGATAAGCGACATATCTTAAAGGATGGTATCAAGAGCCTAGCATACGGTCATTATCAAATTTAAATGAGCAGGCCATGCTAGATTGAATTGTGGCGGTGTATCCTATACACCGGGTGGAGGTGGAACCACAATTTAAAAAATATATATATTTCTAACAACATCTAATGTATGAAAGAGACATTACCCCATTTAGATTGTTGAAAACAGGTATCTGATATTATTTAAAAATATTTATGTTTAAATTTTTTAAAATCCTAGACCGAAAGGATTGGGGAAACACCCCCCTTAAACCCTCCGAGATTCTCGAGACTCCCATACACCCGATTCACGCGATTCTGCTACTTTAAAACATCAATTCACGCGATTCTGCTACTTTAAAACACCGATTCACGCGATTCTGCTACTTTAAAACACCAATTCACGCGATTCTGCTACTTTAAAAACATGTTTTTGTTAGTTTTTACAAGTAAAAAGTATGTTTTTGAAAAAAATCGCAAAATGTCACATTTTTCAAAAAACGCATTTTTTGGTAACACTTTTGCAAAAACGCACATTTTTAAAAAAAAAATGTAAAAGTGCGAAAACCTATGTTAATTCCCATAGAGAAAACGGCATTTTGAAAAAAAAATCGCAAAATGTCACATTTTTTAAAAAACGCTTTTTTGGTAACACTTTTGCAAAAACGCACATTTTTTTTACAAAAAATACACAAAAGTGTGAAAACCCATGTTATTTCCCATAGAGAATTCAAACAATCTAAAAACCACAATTTATTTTAAAAACGTACATTTTTGTTGTTTTTTTAACGTTTTGAAAACTTTTTGTGAAAAAACGCTAAAAGTGACACATTCTTAAAATTTATAAAACATTAACACTTAAAAAGAAGAAAAAGAAAAAAAAAATCATCTGATCCATCCTAACCTTTGACTGACTTCATGGAACGTCACGTGCTGGTGGAAACTGCACCCCTGCTCATGAGGTGCGCCTATGCTTTAACATGGGAGAACTAGCACCGCAATTTCCCCATGTTAAAGTATAGCACCGCGTGAGCCAGAACCCCCTACTATTCCCTACTACTTTCCCTATACATTACCATGTATTGCAGGGAAAGTAAAATGTGTCTAATATTCAGCTTCGTTTTCAGTATCTAATGTCACACTCAACGTAAGAACTCCAGAATACTGCTTCTTATATATAGATAAGCACTTCCCCTTTGTTTACCTTTTCTTTGCTTCCCTTTATTTTCTGAAAATTAGCAGGATAATTGCATTTGTCAATTCAAATAATTGGACAAATTTCGTTCAAATAGCAACATTCTATGGGAATATGCGCCCGCATTCATAAACGTTATTTAGAAAGAAGTTGTTTCGTGCTCGGGAAATACTTAAAATGTAGATTCATCAAAATCCGAAAGTTGGATTTTTGAACTCATCACAATGTTTTTCTCTGCATTTGCTATACGTATCGCAGGGAAAGTAATTTCACGAATAAAAATAAAATAGGATCATAGAGAAATAGAGATTTATTACAAGCATCAAATCAGAAGAATCGTAGTAAGAAACAAAAGGTCTGGAAGTCGGACTTAGGTATTTCGATTTTCTAAAAAAGAGATTTCCAGAGAAGAGATGAGAAATCCAGTTATCAAGGAAGAAGATTTAAAGATAAAGAAAGAGAAAATCTTAAGGATGTAAGAATGTGTACTATGTGTTCAAAACTATCTATACAAAACTAAAATGAACAATATTTATTGTAGGGAAAATAAATATCTTTCGAATTCGAATCTCCACTTGATTTTGTCATACATTTATATTGAATTTTCCAACTTGTATCTTAATCATCACTAGAACACACACAAGAAAGGAAAAAAGTAAGTGGGGAGTGGCTCAACTCCACTTTTATTTTCCCTGCAATACGTGGTAATGTATAGGGAAAGTATTGGAATTATATCGAAAATCGCAACTCGAGTTTTCGACGGATCTACAAGTTTTGACACCTCTAGAATACGATAAAACCATTTTTAGTGTGACGTCTGTGTGTCTATCTGTGCAAATTTTGTATCCACTCTAACTAAAATACTAGTTGACCGAATTTCATAAAATTTGGTAGGTAAGTCACTTGCGGGCGACTCTGGTGCTGATTAGTTTTGGATACAATTCGGGATAAAAGAACCCACCTTTTTTTGCGAAATAGTCTGCAAAAATTGCCTATATCCACTTTAGCTGAAAACCTAATGGACCGAATTTCACAAAAATCGGTTGATAAGTCGCTTGTGATTTACCCTGGTGCTGATTAGATTTTGGTACGATTCGGAAAAAAATAACCTGCCTTTTTTTGCGAAATAACCCGCAAAAATCGTCGAAATCTAAACTAAAAAGCCACGTATGTTCAAATATATCCATTAAATGCTTGTTTTATACGTAATTTTTGACGATGAAAAGAATAAGATCAACCCCAATACACTGGGACTAGCGGTTCTCGAGATATTTTATTTTTTTCGTATTTTCTCTACGGCACCTTTATATGTCCAGTTACCAAATGAGAACGAAAATTGAATTAAAAGTGAATTAAATTTAATTAAAATAAAGAGAACGTGAATATAAGACAGCAGGGAAAGTCATGTGTTGTCCACATCAGATTTTTTACTTTCCCTGCAATACGTGGTAATGTATAGGAAAAGTGTTGGAATCATACCGAAAATCACAACTCGAGTTTTCGACGGATCTATACGTTTCGAGACCTCTAGAATACGAAAAAACTATTTTTAACTTGGCGTCTGTGTGCCTGTCTGTGCAGATTTTGTATCCACTCTAACTCAAAAACTAATAACTCTATAACTTAATTTCATAAAATTTGGCAGGTAAGTCACTTGGGTGTGACCCTGGTGCTGATTAATTTTTGGTACGATTCGGAGAAGCAGAACCAGCCTTTTTTTGCGAAATGGCCCACAAAAATCTCATGTATCCATTCTAGTTAAAATATTAATTGACCAAATTTCACAAAATTTGGTTGATAAGTTACTTATGGAATACTTTGTTGTTGATTAGACTTTAATACAATTCGGATAAGAAAAACCTGCCTTTTTTTACGAAATGGCCAGCAAAAATAAAAATAAAAAGACAACGTATGCTCAAATGTATCAATTTAAATGCTTGTTTTATACGTAATTTTTGACGAGGGAAAGAATAAGACCAACTTCATTACTCTAGGACGGACCGTTCTCGAGATATTTGAGATTTCTTGCATTTTGGTCACGTCGCATTTGGAAATTACCAAAAAAAAAAACAAAAATTGAATTAAAAATGCAAATTTAGTGATATTTTGTGCAATTAAACTCAATTTAACGAATTAGTAAAGAAATAAAGAAAAAATGAATGAGTCTGCAGGGAAAGTCATGTGCTGTTCACATCAGATTTTTCATACCTAAATTCATTTTTAAGTAGCTTGTGATTTTTTTCCCCCTTTCAAATTTTACAAGAAAAAATTCGAAAAATATGTATTGTTGGTCCAAATGATCATAATTACAGCATGTTACCTTTTATTTTAAAGGGTTTAAAAAAGTCTTGCGATTGATGCCAAGTTTAACAATGTACCCTTTAGGGGGCAAACTTTGGGAAGGAGGGCTAATGACGTCACGAGCACAAAAATTGTACAGAGGCTAGTTTTCACTACAATGCTGGAAACTGTTAAGTTTCATGATCATTGAGCCATAAATAATCCCTTTTATGCATAATTATGTCAAATTTCGTCCTATGCAGCCATGTTAAGGGAATATAAAATTTCGAATTTTAAAAAATTCTATCTAGTGCTAGATTTTTTGTAAGCAAGGCCGGATATAAAGTTTCGTGAAGATCCATTAATATTTGTAGTTGCTATAGTGTACACAAGAAATCGAATGCAGACAACAGATAGACAGAGACAGACAGATGGATATCTCTCTCAAAATAGCCAAAACATGATTAGGAGATCCTAAAACATATATTGGCCTCAAAATCTCGATATCAAAAATTTTCATGAAAAAAAAAACTTTCTTCTCTTACTATATTTTATTATATGAGATTATAAAAATAGTTTTCAAATTTTATATATATATATATATGTAAGTATGAATTTTTTTTTTTTTTTTTTTTTTTTTTTTGAGTTGACTACAAGTCTGTCACAGAGACAAATTCGAATCTTTTAACTCATAGTGGAACCTGTCTATAATAATATTCAAGAGACCAGGAAAAATATCGTATTAGGCAAATTAAGAACACGACATCGTTAGTCATTTAATAAAACATCCTAAAGACGTACAAAACTTTAAAAACAAGGCCAGAGCGCTTTCGGGCGTTAGTACACCCTTCATCAGTGGCTACATGAAAAGCAAACATGGATCATTCATATATAGACCATATACCTAGCAAATTTACATAAATAAATATAAAATATAATCCGAACTTAGTAAGTTGAATAGGCTAATAATTAATTATTAGCCTATTCAACTTACTAAGTTCGGATTATACCTGTAATAGTATGTAGCCACTGATGAAGGATTAACGCCCGAAAGAGCTCTGGCCTTGTTTTTAAAACTTTGTACGTCTTTTGGATGTTTAATTAAATGACCTTCTGTCTAACGATGCTGTGTTCTAATTTATTTAGTTGAAACAGACGTGATGCCAATTTGATAATCGTATTAAACAGTTTATCGTTATAGACAAGTTCGGAATGCATAGATACATTAGTTGCCGGGACCGCGGAAAACATCGTTACAGACAGGTTTGTCGTTATAGGCAACATCGTTATAGGCAGGTTTGTCGTTATAGGCAATATCGTTACAGCCAGGTTTCACTGCATATGCTATTTTATTTAATACCCATTACATCCATAACATATTTCAAACTATCATTTTTCAGCATTGCCGTTATTACTATTATTGTATGGCAATTATAATATTTCCCCACAGGCAATACTGATGTGAAAATCTTAAATTTCGAATCATTCGAGTTCTAATGATGGAAATTGCTAAAAGTTTACGTATTTCTAATTTTTCACGTAATGTATCTACACATAAAACATTTTAACGCTAGGTGTATTCGTTGTTGCGTTATCGTGTTCACGCATACACATACACAGACATTTTTTCAAAAGTCTTCGAAATGGATTCTGGAATTCTTAAACTACCGTCAAAATCTTGAATTCGAAAATTTTCAGAGTAGCAATCCAATATTGGCAGCCAATATGAAAAAGGTGGACATTTTGAGGGAATTGGCCCAATATTGGCTTAAAATATTGAGACAATATTACGCCAATATTGATGTTTTATTGGAAATGTAACGCCAATATTGACGTAATATTGTAATGAAAATATAAGCCAATATTGGAGGCCAATGTAACACCAATATATTTCCAATATAATGCCAAGATATACAATATTGGTCCAATATTAAATACTACTAGGGAATACTTTACACAATAATAAAGGCCAAGACACGGCCGGCCGGATCTCTGAAGATTGTCCGGTGGGCTGGTACCGTCGGATTTAATTTTTTTCCCTTGCAGATGATGTGTACGATGAGCGAAAGTTGAAAAGGCCGATCATGCCCCTATTATTCTACGCCGATCTCGGACCTCGTATTCGGTCCTGAAATAATATGAGAAAGTAGAAGGGAAAACGACAGAAACAGAATGATGAAAACAGAAACAGAATGGCGGTCAGTAATTGACCTGGTTTTATAGGATCATTTACAGACAAAGCAGTTCGCATTTACAACTGTTACTCCAATTCGTTAAATCGCTTTACGATTCGTTTGGTTCATGGGATAGACAACAATTCGCTAGTCGTCCAGTTGAGAGGAAACAATTAGTGAAAATGTTGAATGTGCTGTTTGAGCTATGTTACAAAATATTTCGCGGAACTTTATGAATCAGAGTCCAAAATCAAAGAAAGGGAGATTTCAAAAAATTGTACTCTGTGTGATGGTGATGTGTAAACTTATATATAGGTACAATTAAAATACGTGTCAGGAAAGAGTAGACAAAAGTCCACTCAACTTTTCATACATCCATATTTACTTCCCCATACTACCAGTGTTTCTTTCAAGCCTTTTTGTCCGGGGGAAGGGGGGAGGCGAATGATATTTTAAGGGGGACAAGTTTTCTATTTGTCCTATATCAATATATCTAAATGATGTGCAACATAAATAGAAACTACGTTTCATAAAATGTCTGTGTGTGGGGGATACACGTCTTCTGGAGCTTTGCCCCCCCCCCCCCCCCCCGGAGGAATACATGAAAGAAACACTGCATACTCAGAGAAAGTATTGTTTACCAGAAATTTTTCGAATTCGAGAATTTAACGTAACAATATGTTTTAGGACATCTTAAATCTATTTTGATGTGGGGGGGGGGGGGGGAGGAATAATCAAATAATATATTTTTCATTTCTTCGGAAGTCAATCGGTTCGATGGGTTCCTGGTTGGGGTTGTGACACCCAATTATCCCCTTCCCCTTGGCGACGCCACAGGTCATTGTAAATGTATTCCTTATACACTTTATACATGGGTTCACAGAAAGGTATGTAAAAACATCGATAACTCTGTAAGGAAAGGTCCATGAGTGCACACGTTAAGTCTATATATCGTAAAGGGACCATGCCCAATCGAATAAAAGTGATGACAGCGTCCCCATACGGAAAATTTGAAAAGTTTAGATAACGAACTTGGCTTAAACGCGAGATAAAAAAAAATGTCAATAACAAAGTTGTAGAAAATTATTTAATGAATATGAATTGACATCAGAAACAGGTATATGAGGTATATGGAAGGCAATACTGTCAAAAAGCCGCATCATCAGGGACTGTAACTCGGTGACACCAGAAATACTTGTCAAAGTACACGCTATTTTTCTCGAATTCAAATGTGCATTGTTGCTAAGAGAGGGCATTTAAGTCATGTGCGTGTAAATGTTTTTTTTTTTTAGTATTACTTTACCAGTTTTATTTCCTATTCCTAGACAATGTTCTATAACTTTGTAATTAGCTTTCTTTAATCTATCTCGCTTTGTTACCGAGATCTTTATTTTATTTTTTTAATTCTCCGGTAGGGTCCCTGCAATATTTTTTACTCGATCGAGCATAGTCACTTTACTATAAATAGATCTAACGTGTACAAACATGGATATTTCTTTAGAAAATTATAGGGGCGCTTGAGGGCTTACTTAGGAACCCTGTATACCAAGGGCACCCAAACGGGGAGGCAGGGGGGCTCGCTCCCCCCCCCTAGAAACGCCGTTTGTATTGCAAAATTTCTGATAAAAAACATTAAAATAGAAGAAACCTTTAAGCCATTTTTAAAAATAAAAAAGCATTAATGATTGTATTTATGAAATATATTTATTTTAAAAATTCAATTTCCCCGGTTCTGCTACGTGTTCGCCTTCGGTTAGGGTAAAAACAGTACAGCAATGAATTTTAGGCGGCAGTTTCAAGATATAACGAAACGATGAATCACGACACTGATGCTTATAGCAGGCGTCCAGCTGAGAGCTTTTAGAAGAGGGAGAAGGGTATTGTTGTTGTTGTTGAGATTCAGACCGTCCGAACTACCAAAACGGTGTAAGGTAACTGTTCGGACGGCCGGGAAGAGTCGCCCAATTTAGACCGGAACCCAGTGGGGGAGGCAACCACAGGGACCGTACCCTCCTTCCCCAACACCAACCTCTCGGAAGGACTTACGGACCCACATGTTTAACGTGATCGTACTCCGTAGAGCTCCTCTACTACAGGCTGACTTATCAAGCATATTGAAGCCCATAGGGTTCCATACTACAGTTACAGAGATTATAATATGTGTTTAAAATAAATACTTTATATAAAAGAAGAAGTTTCAATTAGAATATTGTAGAATTTAGCTCGCACAAGTATGCTCCAGTACCGGGTATCCAATTATCTGTTAGCCATTATTGTCTTCTTTCTTCGTTTCTAGGAAAACGAAATAGCCTAAAACCCTTTCTAGAATGATTAAGGTAGTTCGGTGCAAAACAACCACCCATAATTATTTTAATTATACTTCCTAAAGTGAAAATACGAATAGAGTTAATGTTAATGGATTGCGCTTCCAGCTATGGTGGGCTTCAATATGCTTGATGAGTCAGCTCGTATATAGAGGAGCCTTAGTACTCCGCGTGAACACGGCGGCAGTTTTGGCAGCGGAGGGAATCGAACCCGGGCCTATTGAGTGCAATTCATTGCATTATATAAGGAAAGTCATGTACCTGTATTACCCACATCAGATGTTTTCCTACTGTGGGGGCGTTACTGAATTATATGACAATTCCGCCAACAACATGTACTGTGGAAAGGTCATTTAGCACCCTCAGGCGGGTGAAGACATAGTTAAGGAGCACAATGAACCAAAAACGTCTCTCAATTTTGTGCTTATTAAGCGTTCATAGAGACAGAATAAAAGAGCTGAATTTGGAAGAATTAGCTATAGCTAAGTTCTCTAAAACCAAACGAAATCTGCAGTTTGCTTTCTCTGAAAAGTACTAGATATCTATCATGGTTGAACTAACTTTTCCTATCACAATGTTCTGAACTGTAATTATAACTTTAATTGTATAATATAGTTCCGTTGTAACTTCTGCATTGGCAAAAAAAAAAAAATTGATGTGGGCAGCACATGACTTTCCTTATATATAATGAAATGGATTTTACTACTCTTACAGTAAAAAAAAAAAAATCTGATGTGGACAGCATATGACTTTCCTTATATAATGCAATGAATTTACTACTTTCACAGTTAAAATAAAAATCTGATGTGGGCAGCACATGACTTTCTCAGCACACTTATATCCATGTTCTCTTTATTTTAATTAAATTTAATTAACTTTTAATTCAATTTTTGTTCTCATTTGGTACCTGGACTTATTTTCAAAAGTGGCGTCGAGAAAATACGAAAAAACTAAAATATCTCGAGAACGGCTAGTCCTAGTGTAATGGAGTTGGTCTAATTCTTTTCTCAGTTAAACATTACGTATAAAACAAGCATTTGTTGTATATATTTGAGCATACGTAGTTTTTTATTTTAGATGTTGACGATTTTTGCGGACCTTTTCGCAGAAAAAAGCAGGTTATTTTCGTCCGAATCGCACCAAAATCTAATCAGCACCAGGATAACCCACAGGCGACTTATCTACCGATTTTTGTGAAATTCGGTCCATTAGTTTTTCAGCTAGAGGGGGATACATGCAATATTTGGGGGCCATTTCGCAAAGAAAGGCGGGTTCTTTTATTCCGAATCGTACCCATTTTTACTTTCCTTATATACATAATGTATAAGGAAAGTATTGTGACGGGGTCGAAAATTCGAATTCGAGTTTTCGACAGGAGAGCACGTTTCAAGCATCCCTGATCACGAATCAAACATTTTTGAAGTGATGTCTCTGTGTGTGTATGTGTGTGTGTGTGTGTGTGTGAAAGTATGTGTGTGTGTGTGTGTGTCAGTGAGTCTGTGGAGACGATAACTGACGAACGAATGGACCGATTCGAACCAAATTTGGTACAAAAATCACAATCCGTAAACACTGGAAGCCTATTGCTTTTATATGCAATCGAATGTTAAGAACCCCCCTAAATTTTCGAATGAAATTTTGAAAAAATCGTCAAAAAATCAAAACCACTAATAAAGTTACGTAAATAGACATTTCTCATGTAATTTTTCATTAGAAAACGATTGACATAAATTTTAGAACGCTAAGATGAACCGTTCTCGAGATATTGCTCATTTTTAAAAAAAAAATTATCAAAAAGTCTTATAAAAAAAAAATTCCTATTGAGAAACATGTTCACTTTTTATATGTAATACCTTGCGATAGATTGGGTTACATCATTCTCGTGGAACTAGCTCATTCCATTCATGAAAAAATATACTTTTAGTAATACTTTTGTGTTTGAACGCCAATAGTCATTTATCTGCTGTAAGAATAACTTATTTCTTAGTGCATAACGCTTGGCGAGATTTTGGCGACGAATTTGGCGGAATGTCGCCAACTTGGCGACTTTTTGAAATGTTGCCAAATTAACGAAAATCTCGCCAAATGGATAAAAATGACGACTAATTGTCGAAAATTTAATATCTTGGAAAGAATATTAGTATCTACTATAAGAAAAACCTACTTTTTTACTGTAAAAGTAGTAAATTCATTGCATTATATAAGGAAAGTCATGTGTTGCCCACATCAGATTTTTTTAGGGGGATTCTGAACATTCAATTGCGTATAAAAACAATAGGCTTCCAGTATTTATGGATTGTAATTTTTGTACCAAATTTCGTTCAAATCGGTCCATTCGTTCATGAGTTATCGTCTCCACAGACTCACTGACACACACACACACACACACTTTTATACACACGCATACTTTCACACACACACACACATACTTTCACACACACACACACATACTTTCACACACGCATACACTCACAGACATCATCTCAAAAACGTCTGATTCGTGTTCAGAGATGCTTGAAACGTGCTCTCCCGTCGAAAACTCGAATTCGAATTTTCGACCCCGTCACAATGCTTTCCTTATACATTATATGTATGTAAGGAAAGTAAAAATCTGATGTGGGCAGCACACCACTCTCCTTATATAATGCAATGAATTTACTACTTTTACAGTAAAAAAAAATATCTGAAGTGGGCAACACATGACTTTCCTTATATAATGCAATGAATTTACTATTTTTACAATAAAAAAAATAGGTTTTTCTAACAGTAGCTATTTATATTCTTTCCAAGAAATTGAATTTTCGTCAATTAGTCATCATTTTCACTGATTTAGTGTCATTTTTATCCATTTGGCGAGATTTCCGTTAATTTGGCAACATTTAAAAAAGTCGCCAAGTTGGCGACATTCCGCCAAATTCGGCGCCAAAATCTCGCCAAGCGTTATGGACTGAGAAATAAGTTATTCTTATAGCAGATAGATCACTATTGGCGTTCAAATATAAAAGTATTACTCAAAGTATCTTTTCTCATGAATTAAACGAGCTAGATCCATGAGAATGATGATACCCAATTTATCGCATGATATTACATATGAAAAGTGAACATGTTTCTCAACAGTTAATATATTTTTTTCAATTTATGGGATTTTTTGATAAATTTATTTTTAAAATGTGTAATATCTCGTTAACGGTTCATGCTAGCGTTCTAAAATTTATATCAATCATTTCCTAAGGAAAAATTTCATTAGAAATGTCTATTTGCGTAGCTTTATTAAAGGTTTTGATTTTTTGATGATTTTTTCAAAATTTCACTCGACACTTTAGGGGGGGTTTGAACATTCGATTACGTTTAAAAACAATAGGCTTCCAGTATTCATGGATTGTGATTTCTATACCAAATTTCATTCGAATCGCTGTATTCGTTCGTAAGATATCGTCTCCACAGACACACTGGCACACACACACACACTCACACACACACACACACACACACACACACACAGACAGACAGCACCTCAAAAATGTTTGATTCGTAATCAGGGATGCTTGAAACGTGCTCTCCCGTCGAAAACTCGAATTCGAATTTTCGACCCCGTCACAATACTTTCCTTATACATTATGTATATAAGGAAAGTAAAAATAGGTTATTCTTATAGTAGATACTTACCTGTATATTCTTTACACGATATTGAATTTTCGTCAATTAGTCGTCATTTTCATTGATTTAACGTCATTTTTATCAATTTGGCGATATTTTCGTTAATTTGGCAATATTAAAAAGTCGCCAAGTTGGCGACATTTCGTCAAATTCGTCGCCAAAATCTCGCCAATCGTTATGGATGGAGAAATAAGTTATTATAGCAGATAAATGACTATTGGCGTTCAAATACAAAAGTATTACTCAAAGTATCTTTTCTTATAAATGGAACGAGCTAGATCCACGAGAATGATTGTCACCAAATTTATCGCATGATATTTCATATGAAAAGTGAACATGTTTCTCAACAGTTAATATTTTTTTTAATTCGTGGGATTTTTTTGATAAATTTTATTTGAAAAATGTGCAATATCTCGAAAACGGTTCATGCTAGCGTTCTAAAGTTTATGTCAATCATTTTCTAAGGAAAAATTACATTAAAAATATTTATTTATGTAACTTTATTAAAATTTTTGATTTTTTGATGATTTTTTCAAAATTTCTCTCGAAAATTTAGGGGGCTTCTGAACATTCGATTCTATTTAAAAACAAAAGGCTTCCAGTATTCACGGATTGTAATTTCTGTACCAAATTTCATTCGAATCGCTCCATTCGTTCGTGAGATATCGTCTTCACAGACACACTGACACACACACACACATACTTTTACACACATACACACACACAGAGAGACATCACCGCAAAAATGTTCGATTCGTGATCATGGATGCTTGAAGCGTGCTCTCCCGTCGAAAACTCGAATTCGAATTTTCGACCCCGTCACAATACTCTTCACAATACATTATACTATGTATATAAGGAAAGTAATAAGGTACTTGTTAGCTAATCATAGCCCCCCCCCCCCTAAAAGTACTCATATGGGCGCCCATGCTGTATAGACATTACACACACTAACAAGGGCCGCGGTAGCCCATTGGTTAGCGCGCTGGAGTTGCACTCGGTAGACCCGGGTTCGATTCCAGCCACTGCCATAACTGCCGCCGTGTTCACGCGGAGTACGATCACGTTAAACATGTGGGTCCGTAAGTCCTTCCTAGAGGTTGGTGGTAGGGGAAGGAGGGTACGGTCCCTGTGGATGCCTCCCCCACTGGGTTCCGGTCTAAATTGGGTGGCACTTCCCGGCTGTCCAAACAGTTACCTTACACCTTTCTGGTAGGTCGGACGGTCTGGGTCTCAACAACAACAACAACACACTAAACAAGTTACATTTTCAAAGTCAATTCAAAAACAAAATTCCAATTTTGTTTTTATGGAGATAATTTTATTGTTGATTTTTAATCTTAAATATGAAGTGTTTAAAATGATATTACAACATTTTATTCTGATTTTAGTATGCAATATCAGACCTATTTCCAACAGACAGTATAACCGATTGGGCAAAGGTTTAAAATTGCAGGTCTCGCAAATTTCTATTCGACATCTTTATAAGGTATTTTTAAATTCAATTGGTACCCCCTTCATTGCATTAATTCCATACAGAAGCTGTTCTTTTCATTTAGTAACGCCTTTGCTTCAGGACACTGCTGAAATATTATATTTGTTTTACGCGCAGATGTTCTAAGAAATAGAATGATTATTACCATGGAGGTAAAAGTAAGAAAGTAAAAGTAAGAAGTTAAAACTTCATATTAAAAAAACACCAATATCGTTTGAGACAATAATTCAGGTGGGGCTGGGGTAAGATATGTAGACCTGCTTTGCATGCTTTGCTATGGCGAAAGGCCTAAAATATTTATTTAAACTGCCAATTTTGTAAAAATAAACTATTAGCGTAATGTAAAGTAGAACTGAAACAATAAAGAATATTCCTAAGTATTCATAATTATTTTATCTTTCAATTTATTTTTATCTCCATATATTCTGTATTCTATCCTACAATTATGGAAAAATACTGGTTATTTATACTCATAATAAGGGAACCTTTAATTTAAAAATAATCAAAAATACATTTACTAAATAACTACGCCTTTCTGTTGTGTCATCTAGCAATAACAATTACTTTACTAACACTAGCGACAACTAGATGTAATTCTCAAAACATTATGGCATTTTCAAACGTTTCATCCATAGAAGTTTTATCGCCTTCTTTCTAACTTCATGATTATTACGTTTCTGTTTCTCATTCATATTACCGATTGTTGCCAACGGTACACATAAAAGCCGTTAAAAAATAAGTAGGCTATAGATAAATTTCGAGATATAGTTTCTTTTAAGATATAATTCATTATCTGCAATCATAACTTTGGAAAAATACAATTGTTCGTTTTTAAACTATTTATTCAATTGAAACCTTAAATTAAATTACTGTAGTGAGAAACACCACTTGATTTTAACGTGCATTATTGTTCTCTACAGTAGCAAAATGTTCAAGTAGTTTTATTGTACGGATTTTATTTTTTACTTTTTTTTTTTTCATTATTGTTCTCTACAGTAGCAAAATGTTCGAGTAGTTTTATTGTACGGATTTTATTTTTTACTTTTTTTTTTTTTCATTATTGTTCTCTACAGTAGCAAAATGTTCAAGTAGTTTTATTGTACGGATTTTATTTTTTACTTTTTTTTTTTCATTATTGTTCTCTACAGTAGCAAAATGTTCAAGTAGCTTTATTGTACGGATTTTTTTTTTTTTTTTTTTTTTTTTTATATTTCTTCATACAATAAAATTCTGATAATCCGGCACGTTTGGAACTTTAACAGTGCCGGAGTACCAAATTTGCCAGACCTTCAAATATTAAACTAATATGGGGGGGAATAATTTGAAACAAAATAATACAATAAACTTATCCCATTTATTTATTTGCCTAAAACGTTACGCAGACTGAATTACACTATACGGTATGTGAAAAACATTTAAATTAATTTTAAAATTATAAGGTAAACTTCAATGAACTTCAAGAAAGCAACGGTTCATTTTCGCGCAGATACAGATAAGTTAAATGCATTCAAGCGAATTAGTGTTCATAAATTCCAAATTAATACCATATTCAATACGAAGTCAATTTCCATTTTAAATTATTTAGCTTTTTACAGTAAATGTACCTCTGTACAGCCGAGACCACTCAAATTCCGTTCAAGAGACGTTCCGGACTATTAGGTATGCCGAACTACTGGATGCCGGATTAAAGGAAGTTTACTGTATATCAATATCAACAAATTTACCGGAACTGGAAATGTTAACATCACACGGAAAGTGCTCTAAGTTTCTGAATGGTGCATGGAGCCCTTATAGAAGCTTGTTAATAATTCAGTTGTAAAGTCGGTTTCAAAAATTCCATTTTCGAGCCCATAAATTAGATGCTTTCAAGCGAATTAGTGTTCACAAATTTCAAATTAATACCATATTCATGCGGAGTCAAAACTATCGTTTTTACATGGACAGAATACAATACATACTACTCTTTTATCAAGGAACTGTAATTTCCCAAAATAAATTTTAAATTTTCATAATATTTAATAATTTTGAGATCGTTTATCGAGAAAGTGTAAACTGTAGCATAGAACAATGTTATCATAATCTTAAAAGATGAAAACTTTTGTTTTAATTAAACATAGAACATAATAGTTATTTAATTAAACATGTAACATAGTTATTTAATTAAACATTTAATTAAACATGTAACATAGAACAGTGTTATCACGATCTTAAAAGCTGGAAAACATTTTTAATTAAACAAATTCTGAAATGCTAGCTGTACCCACGAGAACAATCTCTGAAGTGTGAATCTCCAACCTTTTCAAACATTAATATTCCGTAGTATATAATTCTGTTTGTCTCCCGATTATTATCAGAATGGGTGTATATAGCGCTTGAATTCCTAATTTCCCTAGGCACATGCGGATTATTTATTATACATTTTATAAAAAACAAACCATATACTTATTTCAATTAAATTAACTTAAAATCCAATAATATATAATATTTAGTGCAAAAAACGTTATAGAAATTGAGACAAAACTTGCCCATAAAATGCTCATAATTAAATAACTATTTTGAAATCATTATATTTTTCTGTGTTGAACAAAAGCCTGAAGAAAATAATCAATATATTAAGCGACGAAGTATTTGAGATATAGCTTTTGAAGTTTTTAAACCATGGAGATACAGTTTCTTTTTATTTTCATCTTTTAAACAATGCAGTTATGACTAATCAAGCTACCATTCGGCAAACGATAATTAGGTTGTTGTTTTTTTGCACAACGTACCTAAGCAAATTATACAAATAGATTACTTCAGTATTGCCAGAATCTTAACATAAAGTTTTATGTTGATGAGTTTTTCATTCTTGGGTTCTACGTTTCTCTTTCTGTACACGCACAGACCATTCCAGACCTATTCAAGCGGCCTTAAAACAGGTGGTCGGTAACCTTTTCGCACTTGCGAGCCGCATTCAGCTTTTGAAGTTCATAAAAGACCGCAAATAGAAAAAATAGAATAAAGTAAAAATAAAAAAAGGAAATTGCTCTGCATGTGAATGGCCGATTAAGCACGACGATTTCAGGCAGAAAAACGGCAGAACGTTAGCACAGAAAATTACAAACGTTGAATTTTCTTTTATTTATTTTTTTTATATCATAATTTTATTAAAAATTCGGTATTTTAAAACGTAGTCTGAAGTATGAAAATAATTTGATATTGAATTTGATCGGAGAAGATTTGGCTAAAAAAATATAATTAACTAATTAAATTATTATACAAACGATTGATCAAAACTATTGTCTGAGGTCCATTATAATAAGCATACGTGTGTGTCATTTAAAAAATAACGTTTTTATAATTTAAAAAAATCTGATTTGGGCGCAGCACATAACGTTACTTCCTTCATAAATGCACAAGATCCACAGAACAATGTTTTTGGCATTAAATAAACATCCTCTAAATTGGAAATGTGGATTTTGTCAATTTATTAGGACAAACAGAATGGCATTTACATACTCATATGTAAAATCCTCATCAAAAAGCAATTGACATTTAATTAACATTCCGTGAAATAAATAACGACGAATTCTTGGGCGTTAAAATCCAAAACTATTAAAAAAAGTCTGACGTAAGCAGAACATGACTTTCCCTACAGACTGAAATTCGTTTTCTCTTTATTTCATTAATAATCTATCAAATTTAGTTTAATTGCACTAAGTAACACGCATAATCATTTGAAACTACACTAAATGTACACGTTTAATGTATTTTTCGTTTTCATTTGGTAACTGGAAGTATTTTCAAGACCGATGAAGCAAATATGCGAAAACACTTATACACTCTTTTGCAAAAAAAAAAAAATAATAATAATAATAATAATAATAATAATAATAAGATCATCTCGAAATTTCGCATGCAAATTCCTTTATATCTTTATATCAAGTATATAAATGATTAAATTTGCAAGGCCAATGAGTGTTAACTTCGGTCATTGCGCGTGTTTCTACTGTGCATCTAGCATCCTATAAAACAGGTTAAAAATGTGGACGGTTTATCTTTGCTCAAATAATCATATAAATTTCTTCCCGTTTTTGAAAAAACTTTCCTTTTCGTTCGTTGTAACAATCCACGTAGTATTCTTCTTTATGAATCCCTGTTTATTTATATTTACCGTGAATCAATTTGTAATTTTGATCCTGTTCAAATTTTAAGTTATGCTTGGCGACTCATTCTCGACTCTATGCCATTCAAACCTCTTAAAAGTTATCTGTGACGTCATTCTCAGGAATATCATGCTTGACGTTTTTCTAAAATTTGTATTAGTTCTTTTCTTGTAATATTTTAAAATTCGTAAGCGTTTAAACTTATTTTGTAATTTCCGTGTATATTTCTTGTATTATTTTTAATAAGTTCATTTACCATTTTATATTTTATGCAAATTTGCTTTAAACTGGTCTCTCTATATATAAACATTCCATGTTTTTACTATTCATGTAGCCACTGATGAAGGGCGTATATACGCCCGAAAGCGCTCTGACAGTTTTTAATAATGTTCTGTACGTCTTTTAGGATGTGTTAAATAAAAGACCTTTCGTTTTTTAAAATGCTTTGTCCTTGATTTTATTTATCTTTGCTCGTTATCGGCGTTGCAGTTCCGTGGAGATGGAGACTCAACCAATAATGCCGTTACAACGTTGCCAAAGACCTTATAAGCAATTAGACGAGTTCGAACGTGGTCGTATAGATGGGATGCGTGAAGCTGGCTGTCATATCACGCAATAGGCCGCCACCTGCACCAAAAGGACACTGCTATGCAAAGGTGCTAGCAGCAATAGTTGCTGCAAGGAACTCATCGGCGGAATGAAGGCTTTGGAAGGCCAAAGTGCACGAATACAAGGCAAGATCGAATGATTGTGCGACAGCCCCGAATTGGCCCAACGGCATCATTATCCGCCATCCAACGTTTCCGCCATCCGCCATCCCAGATTCGGGCACCTCGAAATGTAGCAGATCTGGAGTTGAGGAATGCCTGGTAAAATGTATCGCAGGATGACATTGGGAAACTTTACCACTCCTTACCTAGACGTATACAAGCATACATTGCCGCCAAGGGAGTTTTCATTAATTACTGATTCGAAAATTCAATGCGCCATTGCTAACCATTGATGGGTCCTGCGGCCTTGATTTCGTAATCATTTCATTATTTGTGTATGAGCTGTACGCACAGTCACTTTCTCCATGGTGCTTCTGGTTTTCTTTTGTTTGTTTTTTGCAAAAGAGTGTATTTCGAGAACTGCTAGTCCTAGAGTAATGGGGTTGGTCTTATTCTTTTCATCGTCAAAAATTACGTATAAAACCAGCATTTAATTAATACATTTGTACATTTAGCGCTTTCCGAATGATAACATGTAAAACTATTTCGAAGTACCCATAACTTATACTCGTATTTTGCGCAACTCTAAATTGACAATCATCAATATTGATACCATCCGCAATAAGTAATGTAGCCCATATATTAAAACATTTTAATAATGAATTCAACAATTTGACATTATTTCCATTAATTTAGAGTCATTTTTGTAATTTCGACTATATTTTCGTTAATCCGGGGTGACATATCTCCAAGTTGGCAATATTTCGCTAAATAAGTCGCCAAGTTCGACAAATTATTCGCCAAGCGTTACAAAGCCAAGTGAAGAGCTTTTCTTATATATAACTGGCTATTGGCGAATTATTGGCCGTAAAATATTAAACTATTACACAAGTATCTAGAATGATCCGAGAGGTTGGTGGTAGGGGAAGGAGGGTACGGTCCCTGTGGATGCCTCCCCCACTGGGTTCCGGTCTAAATTGGGTGGCACTTCCCGACCGTCCAAACAGTTACCTTACACCTTTCTGGTAGGTCGGACGGTCTGGGTTTCAACAACAACAAGTATCTAGAATGAGCTAGATCCCCGTATTTCACAACAGTTAATGCCTTTTTAATTTTATGTAATATTTCTGATAAATTTATTAGAAAAACGTACAATATCTCGAGAACGGTTTATGCTAGTCTTTTAAATTGTGTGCAATTCGTTTTCTATTCAAAAATTATATAAGAAATGATCATTTAAATAACATTATTAAAGGTTCTGATTTTTAATGAATTTTTCAAAATTGCATTCGAAAATTTGGGAGACTTCCAAACATTCAATTGAGTTTAAAATCTAAATATAGGTTTCCAGTATTAATAGATTGTAATATTTGTACCAAATTTCGTTCGAAACGCTCCATTCGTGTGTAAGATATAGCTTCCACACACACATACATTTGTTAAGAAAAAAATCCCGTAGATTAGGTATTTTGCTGTTCTAAAAAGAAAATTTGCATAACACAAAATATAAATCCATAATAAGCAAAGAGAATATCTGTCTGTTGGTTGTGTAGCGGAAAATCTAAGCGACCCACAGCCACAAAATTTGGTACAGTGGTAATTTAAAAAAAACACAGATATACCTCGAAGCGATTTTTTTAATTCGAATTAATTGATATCAAAACACAATTTTGACATGTTATAATTAGAAACTGTACAACTACGATATTGCAGTTATTTCGTGAATAAACAAAGCTATAAACGCACATTTTCTTGATTTTTTTTTCCTAGAACACAAACCAACCAGTTTCAGTGGAATCTTTATGTGTGACATGTTCAGTGTAATGCATTAATATACAATCTCCACACTCGCAGCAAATTTAACCTGACAACACTGAGGAATCCATGGTTGTCTATTTACACAGTTAAATCTTCACAGTTAAATCTATTATAAGCTCATTATGCAAGGTAGGATCAAAAAGTTCAGAGACTGTACTGATATCTCCAACCCGGATTGGAAGAAAGGGGAACTATTTTACCGTGGCGTAGAGTCACATGCGACGCGAGATGTGAAAAGGAAGAAGCAGGTGTTTTTCCAGGCAATGCGTGTCAGTGAACTGTAGGCGTTCGCGTTCGTCGAAAACGGAAATGACGTTTAAAGAACAACGTACGAATATCAAATTCTGCCATCGTTTGGGGAAATCATTGCACCTGCTGCAGCAGGTGCAATGTTTCTGTCGGCGATTTCCCCAAACGCTAGCAGCATTTCATATTCGCACGTTGTTCTTCAAATGTCATTTCCGTTTTCGACGAACGCGAACGATTACAGTTCACTGACACGCGTTGTCTGGAAAAACCCTGCACTGCGGATTTGCTTCTTACTTTTCACATCTCGCGACACATGTGCCTCTACGCCACGGTAAAATAGTTTCCCTCTCCTCCAATCAGGGTTGGAGATATCAGCACAGTCTCCGAACTTTTTGATCCTACTTTGTATATACATTGATTAGATGGTTTAGAATCTCTTTTGAATATGAACTTAGAATACATTTTTCATGTGAGTAACATCTTTGGTTGAGGTATTTCTGGAATCGGAGCGTTAAGAAAAATGTGAACACTTTAAAGGCTTATAACTTCAAAACTAACAGGGAAAAAAAATTAAACAATTTCCACTTATTTAGTCGAAAATACTATTGCATTTATGAATATACAAAAATAATTTAAATATATTAACATCTTGAACATTTTTTTTCGAAAAACTAAAATGTTTTTTGTCAGAACGTGTTTTTACATCACTTTTTAACATTTTACAACAAAGTTGAAAAGTGTTTATGACTTTGTTCATTCTGTCTGTCTGTCCGTCCGTTAGCACGATAACTGCCGTAAAAATGACTTAATCAAAATAAAATTTTAGTATGTTGTTCAGACGATCTGTGGGACCTATGGGAATATAAATAAATAATATCACCCAATTAGTTTTGGATTGAACCCGGGTTGAAAAAATGAAATACATTGAACCCTACGGGACCTAATTTTTCAAACATTTTTTAAGCGGATTTAAAATTCACAAATTGCTTCGAAAATTTTAGAAAATATTCAAATTATCCCATAAAATATATAAAAAAAATTTCAGTAACATATATTCAGTAGTTTTTTAAATAAAAATTAAAATAATAATTACACCTCTTATATGAAGCGATCATGTGACCATGAAGAGATCACGTGGCCCACTTCAAAATAAAATATGACATCCATCTTGTGTCAAAATCGTGATTTTTAAAGTTCTTTTTAAATAATATATAGTGTTGTATCCGTCCTAAAACCGCTTTATTTTTGCTGGAATTATGTGCATCTAATGCTAACGCACTTACAATATATTTGAGTTTAAATGATCATCCAAATATGATTATTTCTACAACGAAGCCTATTTTTCACTTATGGGAAATGTAAACAGCAAAATATGTAGAATGAGTTGTATAATAATTGCTGCATTTCTTTAACGCAAAATTATTTAGCTCATGGAGTCTGCATAGCTGATATGAATGAAATATTCATTGATTTTACAGAGAGAAGGACGATTTTTGCGATGAAGTTTTACGCATAGAGTTTAATTACTTGTACCTCCATGGTCTTAAGTTTTTAAATAAAATAAATTATTATAGTATTGTGATGAATGAAATTAATGTAAAAATGTTATGAATGAAATGCTGCTTTTATAGAGAGAACCAGGCGTGTTATATTTCGATGGCGTCATTTGAATAAATTTCAGTTGTTTTCGATGAAGTTTTCGAATATATAACAAATTATTGTAGTATTATGATAATTTTAAAAACATTATCGAGAAATGTATCGCATTTTAGAGATGTTTAAACCAGGCAATTTACATTTCAATGCCGTCATTTGAATGAAGTTCATTTTTTTCGATGAAGTTCTAAGTTTTCAAATATAATAAATTAATGTAGTAGTGTGATAATTTTTAAATTATTACCGAGGAATGTATCGCATTTTAGAGATGTTTAAATGAAATTGCATGGAAGTTGGAAAGTGTTTCATAATCAATGCTTTATTCATGATTGATTTTTCTTGTCTTATTTTCACACGAATTATCTTATAAACCATAAAAGATACATCAAACAATGAGGCACAAAAATGTTCAATAGGAAATCTAATTTCTAGATTAATAATTATTTTACAATGTCGTAATTTTCGAGAAATCATCTCGTCAAATTGAAAAAGATTAAAATTTTTCTGTTTTTACTTTCCTTACATACATAGTATAGTGTATAAGGAAAGTATATATATTGTTACGAAACGCATCCTCGGGAATCGTGGGTGTATAGAGAATGACGTCACACGAATAATTTTGCCCTTACCTTTCCAAAACAAAATACTCGTATACTTAGAAGTATGGAAATTTACATCATTTCTGCATTAAAAATGGCTGCTTTAGAAATCTATTCTCATTTTACCTATAATTTTAATAGGATATATCTAAATTTATCTTCTTTGATGGATATTTTTAATTTACCGGAAAATAAAAAATTCACTTTCAATAAAATATAAACACGTGTTTTTTAAAAAAATTCGTTATGTAATCCCTTCTCACTTGCATATACAGAGTGATTATAATTAAAGTTCCCGGTTTGAAAGTGGTCTCAAATAAAAAGCACTGGTCAGAATGATTTGAAATTTTGCGTGAACTCTCGTGGAGCAATGGAATTTTGTGTGGTGAAGCAAAAACAGTAGTTCAAAAAGTCGCCGCTAGGAGAATAATTGGCGCTTTACTACGCTAGAATGCAATACAAAAGTAATAAACTTTGACTTACTCATTGGCTAATGACGTAATAAATGTCCAATATGCTGTCCTTCGAATGCTGAATTAAAAGTCGATCTTTCAGCATCATAAGCATGCAAGTAATGAAAAAAAAATTCATCCATTGAAACAATATTAAATTCTAAGCAAACGTAAGTCGTATCTTTTTTCACAAAAAGGGGATTTAACTTGTTTTGCATAATTGCTCTTCAAATGCTGCTGCAAATTTGCATAAGACAGTGAATAAACGTTTGCTATGAAAAAGGAAAAGCGGAACTTGTTTCTCATAACTTAATGAAAAATCTCTATTATTCTGTCACAATGACTCTATCATTAAAAGGTCGTGCTCTTCTTGTCAAATTGTTTTATGAGAATAACAGCTCTTGTTTAGTAGCTCTTAGAAAGTTCAGAACGTTGAAAAAGTTAAAATCTGGTCTTCTGTGTGGCAAAAGCTTGCGCAAAATGATTTTAAAATTTGAAGAGACTGTCTCTTTGGACATCAAACCTGGCAGGGGACGGAAAGCAGTTGATGGAGAGATAGTGGAAGACGTAGCTACAGCGTTAGAAGAAGAGTGCAACGCTAATGCATCTACGAGTGCACGTGGAATTGCCCGGTCATTAGACGTACCCTCCAGTACGGTGCAAACAATTTTGAAACACATTTTGAAATGTTATCCTTACAAACTGACCCATGTTCAACAGTTGCTACCTGCACCTGCGGACAATGTTGCACGTGAAATGTTCGCACTTCAATTTCTGGCTCGGATACAAGTGGACGATGAATGGCCCTGGAATGTTTTGTGGACTGACGAAGCACACTTCCATCTCCACGGAACTGTTAATACGCAAAATTGCAGAATTTGGGCAACCAAAATTCCACAGGAACTACGCCAGGTGCCTCTTCATTCCCCCAAAGTCACTGTGTGGTGCGGATTTACAGCAGCGTTTATTATCGGGCCTTTCTTTTTTAAGGAAATTCGTCGTCATGGCCTCGTCACTTGTTCTGTCAATGGCCATCGATATGAACGTCTTTTGAAAAGTCACGTTATACCCACAAAAGCCTTTGATAAAGTGTGGCACTGTGGATTAGCTTACAAATTGATCACTCTAAAAGTCCCTGACGCACTTGTCAAACTTTTAATTTCATACCTAAATAACAGACACTTTCAAGTCAGAGCAAAAAATAACTTATCTACACCCAAGCTCATTAAAAGTAGTGTACCGCAAGGATCCATCCTGGGCCCGACACTCTTTAACATATATCTAAATGACATTCCCAGGACCCCAGACACGGAGCTGGCACTCTATGCAGACGACAGCGCGATACTTGCAAAACACCCTTACGTCTCAGTAATGCACAGACAGCTACAACAACACTTAGACATACTCCAAACATGGCTGGAAAAATGGCGAATAAAATTAAATCCCAATAAATGTCATTGGATTTATTTCTCAAGAAAACCTCCGCCGCCTCTGTACATAAACAACCATGCCCTAAAAGCGGAAAAATCTACTAAATACCTAGGTGTAACGATAGACTCCCACCTAACTTGGAAACTGCACGTAACGAACATAATCAAAAAAGCGTATATAACCATAGGAGCCTTATACCCAATGATAGGAAACGGAAATCTAAGTTATCAAAATAAACTCCTAATTTATAAATCGGTCATCTGCCCGGGAATTCTGTATGCAGCACCCGTATGGGGATATGCCTGTAAAACTACCATAGACTTATTAGAGACAAGACAAAACAAAACCCTAAGGATTATAAGGAAAGCCCCTAGATACTTAAGAAACTCGGTAATTAGGAAAGACTTCAAAATAAAAACTGTTAGAGCCCAAATCAAAAAGCTAGCGCTTAAATTCTACAAAAATCTGCCATCTGTCCCAAATGAACTATTATTTAATCTGCATGACTATGATCATCGCAAGGCTAAATCTCGTAAGAGACCCCGCTCGGTATTTAACTTTGATATTCGGTACTAGGAACGTCCCACCTTAATCAGTTGATATTAAAGAAAACTCGCGATCTTTGGTTTTCTACAAAATGTTTAAAATCCTAAACTGCTAAAATGCTAGGTTACCCTCAGATCTGCATCAACCCCCCCCAAACTGCTTAAACTCTTAATGTGCAACAAACTGCCACACTAGGAGCTAGGACAAATAATAAAAACAGTAAATCAAAAACCTCGAACCTCCAACTATGGACCAATGAAATAATGTCACAGTATGAAGATAAGAACCACACCTAGAGATTGGAGATTAAAGGCGCTTCGCGCCTGGTGCTCTGTTCTGGACGAAACTCTATGAAGTTATACCCACACTGCAAGAGCGTCAGTGTATCGATAACACTATTTTCATGCAGGATGGGGCTCCACCACATATCGCAAAACCAGTGAAGCGGCTACTTCGCAGTTATTTTGGAGATGACAGAATGATCAGCCGCCATTTTCCTGTAAGATGGCCAGCATGTTCCCCTGACCTCAATCCATGTGATTCTTGGCTTTGGGGGCATCTGAAGAATGTGGTGCTTAATCGACACATTTCCAATTTAGCGGAACTTAAAGCTAGCATCATGCATCACATCCATAACATCTCTACAGAAACACTCAAATCTGTTGTTGAACACGCTATTTTGCGCTTTCAGCTTGTTTCAGAATGCGAAGGACAGCATATTGAACATTTATTACGTCATTAGCCAATGAGTAAGTCAACGTTTATTACTTTTGTATTGCATTCTAGTGTAGTAAAGCGCCAATCATTCTCCTAGAGGCGACTTTTTGAACTACTGTTTTTTTCTTCCCCAAACAAAATTCCATTGTTCCACGAGTGTTCACGCAAAATTTCAAATCATTCTGACCAGTGCTTTGAGACCATTTTCAAACCGGGAACTTTAATTATAATCACCCTGTACATTACAGAATTTTCTATTAAATTATACATCTTTAGAACGCTAGCAAGTGACTACGGCAAAAACGAGTAACAGCGTACATTCACTTAAAATCATTTATAGTGCACTTTAGCAAATGAAATCTTTACACATTTATTGTTACTTAAGTATTCTAAATAACTTATTTTCAGCACAAAGGTAAATTTCGATGTTTAATGAGTTCAGTTTCAATTTTTATTTGCCATCATCGTTAATTTACCATTACCCGCTATGGTAAATATAATACCCTTTTGCTCTTACGTTTCTGCGCATTCAACTACGCAGGCTGTTTATTTACGCTTGTGTCCATGCTCTAGACGCAAGATACAAGAACGAGTCTATGTTTCATTGTCAACTTGTTAACTCCCCTAAAACGGAAGGGCGAGTCCTTTTTATAGTCTCTCGATAGAAACTTCTAGAAATCTCAAAGAATAATCGTTCTATCGAGAAGTTTCTGGAACATTCTGAAAGTCGCCAAATTGGCGATAAATTGCCAAATCTGGAAACCCTTCTTCTTACTGGGAAATTCTGGAAACCCTGGTCTCACGTCATGAACTGTATTTTCTTCGCCTGACCTTTGAGACAGACAAAAGAGGAGGCGCCAAACAGAACATTGCCCGTTCGTAACGCTGCCCCCTCCCGGGCAGTATTAATCTACCGTGGTCCAAAAATGGGGCCAATCTGTCGATATGGACGACTTTTGGCTTAGCTGAAGATGATTTCTGGATTTGATAAACGACAGTGTTTATTCTTTTTATGATGACGTAAGCTCCTTCCCCCTTTGTGCCGTAGTTTTGGTGAAAATCTTGTTCGTCGGCGAGGGTTGAACAGCCACACTTTGACACCTTCCTGGAATCGTACTTCATTAACCTTAGCATCATACCGGGTCTTCATTCTATCAGTAGCAATGTTGATCCTCTCACGAGCGAAACGATAAACCTCCTTCAACCGTGCCTGCATTTCTTGCACATATTCATCAGGCGATGAAGGAGCATCACATGAATAATTTTCCAAACATTAGGTCACACGGTAATCATAAGAACCTGCCAAGCAGCATTTTTGATGGAAAATGACCGGTCGATTCGTGAACAGCACTTCGGTAGGCCAGCAGGAACAACAGTAGGTGACGGCCCCAGTCTTGCTGGTTTCGGAATACGAATATGGAGAGATGATTAAGTACCGTTCTGTTAAATTTCTTTACCTTGCCGTCCGATTGAGGATGAAGTCGAAGAGGAGTAGTTCGAATTTTATCAATATCGAGTAGTTTGCACAGTCCCGTGAATATGCCCGAGGTAAAGTTCGTTCCCTGGTCAGAAAGGATGAGAGAGAGAACCCTGTAACGACATGTCCAGTTTCGAGTCAGAACTTCACTGATAGTTATAGACTCTTGGCAGGGGTTGCGTAAGCTTCTGGCCACTTCGTAAAGTAGTCCATTACAACAAGGATGTATTTGTTATTATCTGCAGTTCATGGTAGTGGTTCCAAAACGTCGAGTGCAATTTTCTCGAAAGGAGTTTCGACATTATAACACTGAAGAGGACCACATGTTTTCTTTTTCGGTCCCTTTCGAGCGCCACATTCCGTGCACTTTTTGCACCAGCGCTCAACATCGGATCTTGCATTGCACAGGTAGGAGCGTTCACGAACTTTGTTCAGCGTCTTGTTGAAGCCAAAATGTTCTCCAGTGGGGCTGTTATATATCTCTTTCATCTCGTCTTTCAATGTTTCTTGTCCGGCTTTCATATTTTCTTCCATAGCTTCTTGTACGGTTTTCATAGCGTCTTTCATGTCGTCTTGTCCAGCTTTCATCGCGTCTCGTCCGGCTTTCATAGCGTCTTGTCCAGCTTTCATCTCCTCTCATTCGGCTTTCATCGCCTCTAGCATAGCGTCGTGTCTGGCTTTCATCTCGTCTTGTCCGGCTTTAATCAAAGCCATCGTCTCTTTCAACTGTTCCTCCATCTCTTTTCTAGTTACTACCATTATATGCTGGTCAAGTTTCCAGAAATCCCACTTCTGACACCAAGTTTTACGAAACGTATCCTCAGGAATCGTGGGTGTTGTTACCGAGCCGGGATTACTCAGGCATAACGTTCTCTAATAAGTCTGATTTGGGTGGCCGTTGAACGTAATGGTTCCCGGCTAGTCGCGCGGCTAACTTAGGGTCAGCAGAGCTTGTAACATATTAGTAGAGGAGATGACTTTAAGAGAGATAACACTACACATTTCCAATAAAAAGATTCGGTAATTAAACAAAAACAAATTTATTAAATCACAAGGACAGGCATTAACCGCACCGCTAAATTCACTCAGTATGTCTATAAGACATGGGCGGCTAAACGCCGTTTTCCTTTCTTAGTCAAAGGGAGAGAGAGTGAGAATGTGAGCGCTAATTCTGTGCTCATTTGCACTGCTAGCACTACAGGGAGCGAAAAATACAAATAAATCATCTTACCGATGTTTAGAAGTTCTCGGGGTATCTTAGTCGCTCGGCTACTTCTCGGCTCTTACCCCCCAAACGCTAAGCAAAGCACAAATATTTAACTCACTCGCACACATCGCTTTGCGTCTCTCGCTCGTACAAACTATCAAGTCGTAATGATCCCCTCTTTCTGGTTTCTAATACTTATATAGCCTTAAAAGCGCGCGAAAAACGTGGTGCTATCCCCTTTGATCCTTTTACCCCATCAAAGGCGAAATTATCTCCCTGAATGTAATGCATTGGACCTGCTTTTCAAGTCTCGCGACCAAACAACAATAAACCCTTTTCATAACTTTGCTCCGCTCTCTTCTCTTATCTAAGGGGCTGGACCCCCTTACGTTAATCGGTCAGTCGGCTCTCCCCAAACAACTGACCAGCTGGACATTTTATGGCTTTCCCACGATTCATGGCTCCATGCCTCCGTTTCTATCAATGAGGTTTTAAGATTTCTTTTTACGTGCGTTAAAGGCAGATATAAAGCCCCCCCCCCCCCCCCCCCCCGATATTCAAAGCGTTCCTGGCGACATTACCGACACGTAACTCAACCAAGATTTCGTGCCAAAATTCCAGAGAGCTCCTTCGTAATTTCTTACAATTTCGAAGCACCGCACCTGAGATTTCTAAAACCGAAATCAGGTGGGTAGCTTCCGCTCACTGCAACCTTAGCGAAGACAATACTTTCAAGTCGGCATGCAAAGGTTGACTTATAACAGTGTATACGCAAGATGCAAGAACGTGTCCAAGTTTCTGGATAACTTACGTTTATTCACGAGCACAAAAGTAAACAGGAACAGTATACAACAAACAGCACTTAATTGTTCCACTAATTTCACAGAATAAGAGCGATATTATTTTCAAAACGTTGACGAAAGTAATTTCACAAAAACAACGGCTACTATTCTGCAAACACTGATAAAAATCACAGTCCACTGAAGCTCATATATTGTCAACTCCTCAACTCACCTGTAACGGAAGGGTGAATCCTTTTTATAGTCTCTCCATAGAAATCTGGAAATCTCTAACTCTCAAAGAATAATGGTTTTATTGAGAAGTTTCTGGAACATTCTGGAAGTCGCCAAATTGGCAATAAATCGACGAGTCTGGAAACCCTTCTTTTAATTGGGAAATTTTGGAAACCCTGGGCTCACGCCATGCGCTGTATTTTTTTCGCCTGGCCTTTGAGACAGACGAAAGAGGAGGCGCCAAACAGAACATTGCCCGTTCGTAACAGTATTGTGACGGGGTCGAAAATTCGAATTCGAAATTTTGACGGGAGAGCACGTTTCAAGCCTCCCCGAACACGAATCAAACGTTTTTAAGGTAATGTTTATGTAATGTTTTTGAGGTAATGTTTGGGCGTGTATGTGTCAGGGAATCTGTAGAGACGATATCTCACGAACGAATGAAGTGATTTGAATGACATTTGGTATAAAAATTACAATCAGTGCATACTGGAAGCCTATTGCTTTTAAATGCAATCAAATTTTCATACATGTTCGACGTGTTGTCACCCAGAAAAGCGCCAAATGTACAATTCAACGTTACAAACACTGTGTCGTGTATCCTTTTATCATTGTGAAAGAAGTAAATTCATTGCATTATATAAGAAAAGTAGTCATATGCTGCCCACGTCAAATTTTTAAAATTTGTAATGCTTATATCTCGAAAACTAAAAGCGCTAGTTATATAAATAGTAAGGAAGTAATTTGTAGCCCTTTGATGCCATACAAGAAATTGGATTTCATCAAAGATTCTTAGTTTTAGAAATATAGTGGTTCATAATTTCGATATTTTAATAGTTTGAACTGTTATTCTAAATTTGATATTTTAATATTTTGAACAGTTTTGAATTTATGGTTCTAATTTCGATATTTTAAATTTTGCACTATTTTGAAAATGTGATTCTAATTTCGATATTTTAAATTTTGCACTATTTTGAAAATGTGATTCTAATTTCGATATTTTAATATTTTGAATTGTACTGGTCTTGTTCTTTTACGATCCAGACCGAAGATGTGTGGCGGAAAGGATGTTACCAGGCCCGAACCAGGGACCTGATGCTTACAAGATCGACATTATAAGCATAGAGCAAAAGCTAGCTTCTGCTCCCATCTTATAATTCGGATACAGGTTCCAAGCATCTTTGATCAGATGTGTTTGCTGCCGCACACTCCCCGACCTGATGAGGAGCCCGGGTCGAATTTCGGCGAGGAGGGGTCCATTCCAGAAACCTCCGCGTGTCCCCATCCGAAACTCAGTTGAGGGATTGAATGGCCGGAAGCGTGTCGCCTCGGGCGTGACATCAGTTGTGGTCAACTAGAAAGGGAGTGGCAAGGCCTCTGACTCCGTGTGGTGCTGCCATCTCGTGTTGAGATCGTTGGCGTGAGAAGGTTGCGTGTTTCAAACGTCCAGTCATCATTGTGGCGGAAAGGATGTCGCCTGTCCCGGGCCAGGACCGAACTCGGGACCTTGTGCTTACAAGACCGACATTATAATCATAGAGCAAAAGCTAGCTTCTGCTCCATTCTTATAATTCGGGTACAGGTTCCAAGCATCTTTGATCAGATGTCGTTGGAGGAGTAGAATATGTGCCACCGCACACTCCCCCCGCTGATGTGAAGCCCGGGTCGAATTTCGGCGAGGATGGGGTCACGCGGGTTTTTTCTGGAATAGCCCCCTCCTCGCCGAAATTCGACCTGGGCTTCTCATCAGCGGGGGGAGTGTGCAGCAGCACAGATTCTGCTCCTCCAACGACATCTGATCAAAGATGCTTGGAACCTGTACCCGAATTATAAGAATGGAGCAGAAGCTAGCTTTTACTCTAATCGTATAATGTTGGTTTTGTAAGCAAAGGGTCCCTGGCTCGGGGCCCGGCGACTCCCAAACGCCACAGATGTAAGCATTATTTTAGACGGCCGGGACGTGAAACCCAATTTAGACCGGAACTCGTGGGGGCGGTATCCACCAGGGACCGTATCATCCTTCCCTTACCACCAACCTCTCAGAAAGACTTACGGACCCACATATTTAAAGTGCCCTATTCCGCGTGAACACAAGGGACGTTTAGGCAAAGCCGGGAATCGAACTCGGGTCGTTTGAGTGCAATCCCCATGCTCTAACGATTGGGCTGTCCCACCCCCCTTGAACTGTTTTGAAAATGTCTAAAGAGTATAAATACACCACACACAAAGCAAGACGCCATTCGCGCAGAATCATATCAGCTCCATCGGACTGAAGCCAACCCTGATTATTATTATTATATTTTTTTTAATATGAAACTACAAATATAATTTTAAATTTTAATTATAGAAATCGATTGATTGGAACTCAGGCCAATGGTTTAAAGTAGCAGCATTTCAATTGTTAATTATTAATAGCGTTGGCTCTATAACTTTGGAGGATTTCAATTTCTCCTGATCTATACTTCAACCTCTCTTCTGTCAAGTAACATTTGTCGCAAGTATACAGGAAATATATTCTTGTCAAACTCTGAAGTATATTTTGATCTAAATGTGAGTAGGAAACATAAAAGTGATTATTTCCAAAATCGTCACCAAAAGTTTCACAAAAAAGATTATATTTAACATTGAAGTAGGTAATATGCTTATAGAGAATCATATCATATATGATGAATCATCACTGGTCGAAATGTATTCCAGATCTCAAAACGTTTTTTATTTCCATCAATCCTTCGAATTCAAAAATATTCAGGATAACTATATATTATAACGTGAAAAGCCAAAAGTGTTTATTATTAATCGGCGTAATAGAGAGATAGATGCCATCTTATAAGTTACAAATTTATAATGCAAGTTTCATAGCTTGCTACGAGATATCTCATATATCTAAAGATGAATATTGCCATTTATTTTGTATGCAGTGTCAACGTATCAAATTATTTTTTAAATATATAGATTTATATTATATAATATTGGATAAGATATTTTTGCCAAAATCGTAAAGTTAACTTGCACTTACTTGCACCCATACACCTGTCCAGAACTTTGCTTTATAATCCACATTTCATCTCAATCCATGGAAAAATATTTGGAGGAGGTGTGTTCAATTGGAATGTGTCAAACTCGTATTAACAAACATCTATTTTGACAGCAAGGAATGGAATTCCCTTCCATTTTGATGGCACATCCGAACAACAGAAACGTTCCAACAGAAATCGTCTGCTTCAATCTGGCGTTGCCGGTGGAAGTAAAAATGCAAGCTGAAGAGAACAAACAGCCAGGAAACAGGCGTTGACCTGATCTGAAGGGTAAAACCGTCACGGAACGGAGATTTTTCAGAAACTTGACTCTACTCCCTTTTTTTATCCTTTCTAGGAAAAGTGATTATTTGGTGTTGGTCAACCATGTTTGAAGTAATTTATATACGCATGGAGAAGGAGGTAGAAAATTAAACAATAGAAAGATAAGATCGATGATAACTTGCTAATCTAAAATCGATCGGCTTAATTTTAGAACAACTCTGTTGACACATTGTATTGATAGGAAGACCTCATCAACAGCCAAGGATATATAGAAGCATATACTTGTATATACATGCATACAATATTCGCAGATTTGTCTTGGAAAAAAAAATTCTAAGAGTTCTCTAACTTTAGATAACAAACATACATTTTTAAAATATTTTTTCCTGGTTGAGAAATTAAACATTAGATTTTCTCCCCAATTGCTATGCTTCAATTCAGATGCAAAGCTTCAATTGTTATGAATGAATTGGCCACAGAACTAATTGCCTGGTGAAATCAGATCTGATTGAAGGCTGATTTAAAAAAAAAATCTCCTTATCACTTAGACAGGTGATCGTCAAGGGCACTAACGTAACTTTTTCCGTGGGTGGGGGGAAATTCAAAGATAAGACGTACAATATCAATTAGTTTGATGTGTGCCTTTATAACCTTGAACATTAAGTAGGGGGAAAGTGTATTTCTTGCCATCCCGTATGGGCGCCCGTAGTGATCGTTAAGCTATGAAAGCCAACTCCATTCCCAGAACAGAATATTCATCTGGATCGATAACGACGTTTACAAAATAATGTTTATCAATTCAATGGTACAGGAAATAAGATATATTTAATTCCATAGCGCAGAATGGAGATAAAATGCATACCTCCTCCCCCAGGTCTTGGCAGCAAAATTGCTTTAGGTTCACATTGACTAAATGGTATCTAGCATTGGCATTGTAATCCCCCCCCCCCTCCACACACACACATAAACACACAACTTTCGAAATTTCAACTACAACTTTTTAGGCGGGACAGCCCAATGATTAAGGCACGAGGATTGCACTCGGAGGACCAGAGTTCGATTCCCAACTCTGCCCACGTGTTCACGCGGAGTACGAGCACATTAAATATATGGGTCTGAAAATTCTTCCGATAAGTTGGTGGTAGGGGAAGTAGGGTATGGTCCATGTGGGTACTGCCCTCACTGAGCTCCGGTCTGAATTTGGGTGACACTGTCTCAGCCGCCCAAACAGATACCTTACACCACAGACTGTAGTATTCTGTGCCTTACACTTTCGGGTAGGTCGGACGGTCTGGGTCGAAAGAAAGAAAGCTACACATCTTTAATAGAATGGAGTGACATGGCTTTTTTACATATTCGATATAACTATTGTATTGATTCCACAGGTCTGGCAGTTTTTCATTCTTCCTCATAACAGATAAAGTGGGGCTACTATCAGCACATCATTCTGCATTCAGCAAAAGAAAATGTTCTTCCTCAAAGTTGTTGACAGTCACAAATCCAACAGCGTCTGAATTACCATACAAACATACATCATACAAACAAACCCGAATATTGAGTATATAGAATAAAAGCTTACGACGAAAACCGAATTACAGTTGGTGAATGCTTTTTTCTTCCCGTCTGAAACTTCACGCCTGAGTTCAAGAATCACGGCATGTAATCACGATGTCAAAATTGGCGAGAAATGGAGAAGGCCAAATTGCTGCCAAGACTCCAGTTTACCACAGAATCTCGATAATAACTTTTTTTTTTTCAAGAAAAGATCGGGAAAATTACGGAAGGGGTTATAATCGGATGTTTTGCCCAAAGGAAAACCAATGGGACTTTGAGGAAATTACAATAGGAAATTTGAAGATAAACAGTGGAGCCGGAAGTAAACAGCCACCGACAGGTAGGGGCAAATGGATGCGTTACATTAGGGGCTTGGGGGGCTGTGGTTAGGCTGCCTGCGGTCGCCGATAGAGTTGTAGTAGGAAACCTGCAAGTGAGCTTCCGTCAAATTAATCAGACGGTTGTCTTTCGGTGGAAAGTAGCGTTATATTCCGTTTAGGTCGATATTATGCTGACTGCAATATACAAGTATAAGAAATTTATATATATATTTAAATTCAAACCCTTTTTTATAGCTATGTTGTGTAATATATGTTTGACTGTAGCTGTAATATAAGAATAAATACTTTAAAAAGTCATTGGACATATTATTCCAGCTAATATGTAATAAAAATAACTTCAATAAAATCAAAGCCCCCCCCCCCCCCCAATTCCCTCCTCCTATATGTATATAAGAGGAAAGAATTCCATTTTTCAGGATCTATTTTAATGTTATATATGCATTGATGAGATCTAAAAATAGTATATTTTTAATTTTTTAAAGTAGTTTATTTTTAAATATCTTCTTTCTTGGTAAAGAAAAATTGTAAAATAATTATGTTTTATCTATAACAGGATTATTTTTAATGATAAATTTAAAACATTACACAAAAGGAACAGCAGGAAAAAATAATTTAAAATTCTTAAAACGTAAATTATTAAATATAATAAATAAGAGTAAATTATTAAATTATAAGAACAAATTTAAAAAGCTTTTGAAAAATATATTATTAAATATTATATTAGAATTCGTTTTAAATACTTACAGATGGGAAACTTTTTTTGCCACTTATGAAAAAAAAATAAAATTAATAACAAAAAGAAATAATAATTTACTCAGTTTATTATATACATAAAAAATCTGATGTGGGCAGCACATGACTTTCCCTGCAAACTTATATCCACGTTCTATTTATTTCAATTAAATGTAATTCACTTTTAATTCAATTTTCGTTCTCATTTGATAACTGGACTTATTTTCAAAGGTGGGGTGGAAAAATACGAAAAAAACTAATGTATCTCGAGAACGGCTGGTCCTAGTGTAATGGGGTTGGTCTTATTCTTTTCTTCGTTAAAAATTACGCATTAAACAAGCATTTAATGGATATATTTGAGCATACGTAGCTTTTTAGTTTAGAGTTTGGCAATTTTTGCGGGCCATTCTACAAAAAAAGGCAGGTTATTTTTTTCTGAATCGTACCAAAATCTAATCAGCACCAGAGTGACCTATACTTGACTCATCTACCGAATTTTGTGAAATTCGGTCCATTAGTTTTTCAGCTAGAGTGGATACAAGCTTTTGCGGGCCATTTAGCAAAAAAAGGCGGGTTCTTTTATTCCGAATCATACCCAAAACTAATCAGCACCAGCCCCACCCACAAGTGACTTACCTACAAAATTTTGTGAAATTCAGTCCATTAGTTTTTTAGTTAGAGTGGATACAATATCTGCACAGACAGACAGACACACACACAGACGTCACGCTAAAAATGGTTTTTTCGTATTCTAGAGGTCTCGAAACGTGTAGATCCGTCGAAAACTCGAGTTCTGATTTTCGGCATGATTCCAATACTTTCCCTATACATTACCATGTATTGCAGGGAAAGTAAAAATGCATTATTAAATAATTAACAAGAAAGATCAATCATACATAAGCATTGATTATGAAACACTTTCCAACTGAAATGTAATTTCATTTAAAAATTAAAATGTGATTCATTCAGTGGTAATATCTTTTACATTATCACAGTACTACAGTATACTTAAATATTTAAAACTGTATCGAAATATAAATCATCTGATTCTTTATGCAAAATCAATGAATATTTCATTCATATAACTTGTATTCCAGACTCCAGAGCTAAATAATTTTGTGTGAAAAAAATTCAGCAATTCTTATGTAATTCATCTTACAATCGCTTGAGATATTTGCATTCTGCATATGTTAAAATTAGGCTTCCTTGAAGAAATAATAAAAGTTTAGGGATCATTTAAAATCACAACTATTGTAATTGCATAGGCACGGAATTTAGATACACAGATAATACACAGATAATATATATGTGTATGTGTATGTACTCAAAGTATTGGAATCGTGCCGAAGATCGGAACTCGAATTTTCAAAGGATCTACACGTTTTGGGACTTCTAGAACACGAAAAAACTACTTTTAGGAAGACGTCTGTGTGTGTAAGGGTGTATCTGTGTATGTTTCTGTGTGTCTGTGTGGATATTACATCCACTCTAATTGAAAAACTAATGGACCGAATTTCATACAATTTGGTAGGTATGTTTTTTGTGGGAAATCCTGATGTTCATTAGTACGTTCATTAGTAGTGTTCATAGTACGATTCGTAATAAAAGAATCTGCCTTCTTTGCGAAATGGCCGCGGAAATTGCCTTTATCCACTCTAGCTAAAAACTAATGAACCAAATTTAACAAAATTTGGAGTATAATATTTCAATAACCTACAAGTGATTTATATACCAAATTTAACAAAATTTTGTATATAAATCATTTGTAGGTTATTCTACTACGATTCGGGAACAAGGAACGGGCTATTTTTGCGAAATGGCCAGCAAAAATCGTTATATATAAAAATAAAAGACTACGTGTGCTCAATTATATCAATTAAATTCCTATTTTATAGGTGATTTTTGACAACAAAAAGAATAAGACTAACCCCATTACTCTAGGACTAGCCGTTCTTGAGATATTCTAGTTTTTTCGCGTTTTCGCTACGCCACCTTTGACAATAAGTCTAGCTATCAAATGAGAACCAAATTTAAGTTTAACGTGTAAATTCAATGTCATTTAAAATACTTATGCTGTGCAGATAAACTCAAATTATCATTGAATAAATAAAGAGAACGAATATGAGTCTGCAGAGAAAGACATGTGCTGTCCACATCAGAATTTTTAACAATATTACACCAATGATTTATAGAAGTGAACGGGGATTATTTTCAGGCCATTTCGAAAAAAATGTATGATCTATATTTAAAGATCCATCAAATTTTTGTCGAATAAAATGTTCAACAAATTTAAGCTGTGTACCAAATTTTAACTCTCTAGGACGTAGTAAAGTGCATTTAAAATGCCATCAATTAAATTTATCATGAAGAGTTATATAAAATTTTAAAAAAATGAAAAATTGTTATCTACCAAATTTATTTTAAAATATGAAGCCACTCCCATATGCAAAACGTTTAAACAAATGGAGAGATATTTATTATATAATATCTCTCTCTTTTCTTTCTGGAAGATATCCCAAAGTCAGAATTTAATTGAATTTGTTTTTTTCCCTATATTAAATAATTTTTTTAATTAAAAAACTACTTAACATATTTTACTGAATTTTTTTTTATATATTCTATGGGATAATGTGAATATTTCCTAAAAATTTCGAAGCAATTCGTGAATTTTAAATTTACTTAAAAAATGTTTGAAAAATTAGGTCCCATAGGGTTCAATGTATTTCATTTTTTCAACACGTGTTCAATAAAAAACTAATTGGGTGATATTATTTATTTATATTCCCATAGGTCCTACAGACCGTCTGAACAACATACTAAAATTTCATTTTGATAAACTCATTTTTACGGCAGTTATCGTGCTAACGGACAGACAGACAGACAGACAGAATGAATGAACAAAGTCATAAACACTTTTCAACTTTGTTGTAAAGTGTTAAAAAAATGAAAAACCGGTTTATAATTAAATCTTTAAGAATATATTATTATATATAATGCTAAAAATTCTTAAAAAAAATAGCTGCTTGTAATTAAATGGTTGAATATTGTGAAATGGAAAATACAATTTGCTGAAAAATAAGTTAAGCATAAATTTAGTGCTATTAAACCATATTCCTTCACTAGAAGTACTTGCGTAAATATTTTATATTTTTCCTTCACAACTTTACCAGCGTTTTTCTGAGAAAGAGTAATATTTCACTTATACATTTCTCTTATTATTTTTCTTCAATATAAAGCACGCACATGCAGGCCCGTGGAAAGCGAGGGGGAAGGAGGCCTCTCTGGGCCCCCGTCCCCTCATTTTTGTACCTAATTTTTACTTTCCCTGCAATACATGGTAATGTATAGGGAAAGTATTGGAATCATGCCGAAAATCACAACTCGAGTTTTCGACGGATCTACACGTTTCGAGACCTCTAGAATACGAAAAAACTATTTTTAGCGTGACGTCTGTGTGTGTGTCTGTGCAGATTTTGTATCCACTCTAACTAAAAAACTAATGTACCGAATTTCACAAAATTTGGTAGGTAAGTTACTTGTGAGCGAGTCTGGTGCTGATTAGTTTTGGGTACGATTCGGAATAAAAGAACCCGCCTTTTTCTGCGAAATGGCCCGCAAAAACTTGTATCCACTCTGGCTGAAAAACTGATGCACCGAATTTCACAAAATTCGGTAGATGAGTCACTTGTGGGTTACTTGGTGCTGATTAGATTTTGGTACGATTCGGAAAAAAATGACCTTCCTTTTTTTGCAAAATGGCCCGTAAAAATCGTCCAAATTTAAACTAAAGAACTGGGTATACTCAAATATATCCATTAAATGCTGATTTAATACGTAATTTTTAACGACGAAAAGAATAAGAACAACCCCATTACACTAGGACTAGCCGTTTTCGAGATATTTTAGTTTTTCGTACTTTCCCTACGCCACCTTTGAAAATAAGCCCGGTTACCGAATGAGAACGAAAATTGAATTAAAAGTGAAATAAATTTAGTTAAAATAAAGAGAACGTTAATATAAGTCTGCAGGGAAAGTCATGTGCTGCCCACATCAGATTTTTACTTTCCCTGCAATACATGGTAATGTATAGGGAAAGTATTGGAATCATGTCGAAAATCGCAACTCGAGTTTTCGACGGATCTACACGTTTCGAGACCTCTAGAATACGAAAAAACTATTTTTAGCGTGACGTCTGTCTGTGCAGATTTTGTATCCACTCTAACTAAAAGAGTAATTGACCGAATTTCACAAAATTTGGAAGGTAAGTCACTTGTGGACGAGTCTGGTGCTGATAAGTTTGGGGTATGATTCGGGATAAAGGAACCCGCCCTTTTTTGCGAAATGGCCCGCAAAAGTTTGTATCCACTCTAGCTGAAAAACTAATGGACCGAATTTCATAAAATTCGGTAGATGAGTCACTTATAGGTCACCATGGTGCTGATTAGATTTTGGTACGATTCTGAAAAAAATAACCTGCCTTTTCTTGCAAAATCGACCGCAAAAATTGTCAAAATCTAAACTAAAAAGCTACGTATGATCAAATATATCCATTAAATACTTGTTTAATACGTAATTTTTAACGAAGAAAAGAATAAGAGCAACCCCATTACACTAGGACTAGCCGTTCTCGAGATATTTTAGTTTTTTTGTTTTTCCGCTACGCCACCTTTGAAAATGAGTCCAGTTAGCAAACGAGAAAGAAAATTGAATTAAAAGTGAATTAAATGTAATTAAAATAAAGAGAACGTGAATATAAGTCTGCAGGGAAAGTCATGTGCTGCCCACATCAGATTTTTACTTTCCCTGCAATACATAGTAATGTATAGGGAAAGTATTGGAATCATGCCGAAAATCGCAACTCGAGTTTTCGACGGATCTATACGTTTCGAGACCTCTAGAATACGAAAAAACCATTTTTAGCATGACGTCTGTGTGTGTGTCTGTCTGTCTGTGCATATTTTGTATCCACTCTAACTAAAAAACTAATGGACCGAATTTCACAAAATTTTGTAGGTAAGTCACTTGTGGGCGGGGCTGGTGCTGATTAGTTTTGGGTACGATTCGGAATAAAAGAACCCGCCTTTTTTGTGAAATGGCCCGCAAAAGCTTGTATCCACTGTAGCTGATAAACTAATGGACCGAATTTCACAAAATTCGGTAGATGAGTCACGTATAGGTCACCCTGGTGTTGATTAGATTTTGGTATGATTCAGAAAAAAATAACCTGCCTTTTTTTGCAAAATGGCCCGCAAAAATTGCCGAGCTGGTTGACGTACAATGCTATGATATGAATGCTAGTTTTTCTGAAGTGCATTCTTCATTAATATAATTTCTAACTATTTCTGTGCCACGGTGTCAACACCAAAACATTTTTTCTAAAAGATATCTACTATGTCTTATGTAAGGGTTCGTGATTCACCGTTTTCGCCAAAGATCACCTGGCGGCCATCCTGGGTTCTGTACGCACCAGGGACTGGTGTCCGAAATAAAATCAGGAACAGATGTCCTTTCTTAGCAAGGGATCTGGCGATCCAACACAGGGACTGATGTCCACTTTAAATTAGGAACAGTTATCCTATACGGATCCTGACGATCCACTTCAGCTTAACAGATTTAAACTTTTGTCAACCGGTTACTTCTGATGACCTCTTCAGGGACGGATGTCCACTTTAGCATAGGATCCTGGCGATCCAATTAGGGACAGGTGTCCACTTTAATTTAGGAACAGTTGTCCTACACGGATAATGACGATCTCTTTCAGCGTAATTGGTCTTACGCTCCGGTCAGTCAATTTTCGATGACCGTCCACTTCCACAGCTCAAACATTCGCACCGCTGCCACCATTTAGCGTTGCAGTGCCGAGGAGCATTCAAGGAACAACAGATAAAATTTTAAAATAAAACTTTAATGTATAAAAGAAATATTTACAATTATGTACAAATAAGGTGTAATTGTATATTCATTTTAAGTATCGGCTCTCGGCCGAACTTAGGTTCGTGAGCTGCAGAAGGATAAGCGACTATCGCCTTCCAAATCTAAAATCGAACTCCCTTTCTTTTCCAAAAGGGTTTCTCTCCTCCCTCCGTTGGCAGGTCAGAGATCACGGTTCTTCGGGGGCGGTTTCAACAGTCAGAAAAACGAAACGCAGTCCAAAGATTCCTTTTCCCGGTGTCATATGCCACAAACTCCAGCACCACACTGTGGAAATTTAGACATTCCCTTTTACATAAATTTGGTCGACACTGGGGTGTGTGGATGAGAAAGATATATCTGTCTCTCATGGCAGTTTTCGTAAACACTGGCAGTTTTTTTCGAAGCCATTCAATAGAGCTAAGTAACAGTGCGTTACAACACACTCTGGAATCCACTGAAGAAGTAGAAGGGGATCTTATGCTGGCAACCCCCTTGCATCTTCTAGCTATATACCCCTGCCAACAGAACTTGGAACCAAGAAAGTTTTACTAAATATCCGAAATGAAGACGAGAAATGCCTGGTGTGGTGTCTATTAGCCCAAAAATACTATATATTCCGTGAAGATAAGCCTGAAAGAGTGTCACATTACCAAAGTTATGAGAATGAAATTAAACTAGGAGATATTCAATACCCTATCTCAGTTGTGAAAATTCCTCAGATTGAGAAATTAAATAATTCTTCAATTATACTAGTATCATAGCAAAAATTAAGCACACATCCACAACAGAAGCTCTTCATTTTACTTCCTATAAGACGTACAAAAATTTTTTAAAAAAGGGCCAGAGCGCTTTCGAGCATAAGTAAGCTCTTCATCAGTGGCTACATGGAAATAAAATTTGAATCATTCATATCTAGACCAGATACAGCGACAAAATTTGCATAAATACAATTTACAAAAGAATCTACGTTTAGGCAAGGATAAACCGAAAACTATAAAACAATTTTTTTAGAGTTTCAAAAATTCCAACAAAAAAAGAACAGCATAGGAAATTACAATTTAATTACAGAAATCGAAAAAGGGGGGGGGGGGGTAACCAAGCATAATCCCAAAGATGGAGACGTCAAAGATAACTTTGCAGAGTATGGAAATAAAATTTGAATCGTTCATATATAGACCAGATATAGCGACAAAATTTGCATAGATACAATTTACAAAAGAATCTACGTTTAGGCAAGGATAAACCGAAAACTATAAAACATTTTTTTTAGAATTTCAAAAATTCCAACAACAAAAGAACAGCATAGTAAATTACAATTTAATTACAGAAATCGAAAAAAAAAGGGGTGTGGGTGGCAACCAAGCATAATCCCAAAGATGAAGACGTCAAAGATAACTTTGCAAAGTTTTTTTTTTTTTTTTAAATTTTGTATGTCTTATAGGAAGTAAAATAAAGACCTTCTGTTCTGGATGTGTGCTTAATTTTTGCTATTATAACATCAGACGTGCTGCCAAATTATTTATTATACCAGTATCGTCTTGAAAGTTGATTTAGTATTATTTGTATCAATTTAATAAATTCATCAATTAGGTATTTTCACCCATTTGGCGTTATTTTTGCAATTTTGACGATATTTTCGTCAATGTGGAACCAAATATCGCCAAGTTGGCGATATTTAGAACAGCATTTCTTATAATAAAAGGTATCCCCATCATATGAAGGAATTAAAAATTTGTAAAATATTGCATCCTATTTGGAGTCCTTATTATCAATTTGGCAACATTTAAAAAGTCGCTATATGCCGCCAAATTCGTCGCTAAAATTTAGTCAAGCATTATGGTCGGAGAAATAAGTTATTCTCATAGCAGATAAACTACTAGTGGCGTCCAAATACAATATCCAAATTATCTTCTCTTATAGTAGATTCTTATTCTTTCCAAGATATTGGATTTTCATTAATTAGACTTCATTTTCATTGATTTAGAGGCATTTTTGTCAATTTGGTGATATTTTTACCAATTTGGCAATATTTTCGTCAATCTAGCAACATTTAAAAACACCCGCCAAGTTGGTGATATTTCGTCAAAAACAACTTTCCAAAATACTACAATATCTCGAGAACGGTTTATCTTAAAGTCATGGAGTCAGTCTTATTCACTGTGTTATTAAAAAATACTTGAAGAACAAGTAATTAATTAATATATGTAAGCAATTATATGTATTTCACCTTTTCACGATCTTTGAGGGCCATTTCGCAAAAAGGGTCATTTACATCTAATGAATATCAGAGTAATAACCCTCAAGGGACGTAACTAGTAAATTGAAAGAAATTTCATTAAATAGTTGTATCACTACAGTGAGAAACGTCTTTAAGTGCCCCTAAATTAAAAAAAATTAAATATCTCGAGAATGGTCCATCTTAGAGTAATGGGGTTGGCCTTATTCGTTTCATCGTCAAGCGTTACGTATGAAACATATTTAATTGACGCATTTGTAGTATTTTATTTCTTGACGATTTTTGCGGGCCATTTTGCTAAAAAAGGCATGTTCTTTTTGTTCTAATCGCACCCAAATCTAACCAACACCAAAGTAACCAACAAACAACGTATCTACAAATTTTATGAAATTTGGTCCATTAAATTTTGAGTTAGAGTGGATACATACATTGCACAGACAGATACACAGGCGTCTCGCTAAAAATATTATTTTCGTGTTCTAGAGGTCCCAAAAACATGTACAGCCGTCGGAAACTCGAGTTGCGATTTTCGACACGATTCCAATATTTTCCCTATACTTCACCATGAATTGAAAGTAAAAAATATTTGATGCGAACAGTACACGACTTTGCTTACAGACTCAAATTCATTTTCCTTTTAAGTCTGCAATAATTCATCGAGTTTAATTGCACAAAATAACACGTATACTTATTTGAAATGACACTGAATTTCATAATAGTAAAGATACTATTTAATGAAATTTCTAAAAATTTAGAATTTACGTCTTTTGAGGGTTATCCTGATACTGTTTAGATTTTGGTATGATTCGGAAAAATATAACAGTTTTTTTTTTTTTTTTTGCGAAATAGCTCGCAACGGTCTTGAAAGTCCAAAATTGCTGAAATATATTAATTAAATACATGTTCTTAATGTAATTTTTGACAGCAAAGTGAATAAGACTGGCTCCCATGACTCTATGATGAACCGCTTTCGAGATATTTTAGTTTTTGAAATTTTTGAGGAGCGGCAGACATAAAGTGCATTAAGTTGCCAAATAAAACAACGATGCATTAAAAATGCAAATTGAATGTAATATCAGAAAAGTATCCATGCTATTTTCTGCAAAAATTAAGAAAATTTTATTTCAAATTTAATTAACTCATCATGAAATAAAAATTAAGAAAATGTATCTGAGTCTGTATGGAAAGTCATGTGTTGCCCACATTAGATTTTTTGAACCTGCAAGCATGCTCATCTTCTCGAAAAAATTTGAAAATAAAACGAAAAACGCAATATCTTGATATTTTAATGAAATAAATCCCAAGTTTTGGAGAAATGATTTTCAAAGAACATTCACAGGACTACTAAATATCCTACATGTCCTTTATGCTTCCTCGTACAGTATCGAAAAACTGTTTTAAAAATTCAAATTTTACATTTTTGAAGAAATTTGTATTTTAATATCATCTGTTTTAATGCTCATCAAAACCTTTTGCCATACTTTAGGAAAATAGCTGCATGTGTGTGCATGTATTTCATAACTAGTTGTATAATTAGTTTTCAGATTTTATTGTTTATCTAAGCAAAGGTTTAGTCATTAAATAGACAAAAAGCTTAAATTATCTAGTTTCGTTTAAAAATAACCTTTTTTACAAAAAAAAAAAAATATTGTAAAAAAAGAAAATAGAAGATATAGAAAAATAAAAGGGAGTAAAGCATGTTTGAACACCAAAAAGTTAAGATACGATGAAAATAAGAAAATTTTAATTTTCTCAATGATTTTACTTTGCATAGGATCGTCATCAATTCATTTATATATTTCATTTTAAACATTTACTCATACACTCACGGCATACCAAAAACATGCAAAAAATCAACACATAACAAATTTGGGGGGGGAGGGGGAGCAAGATCATAGCCCCAGAGGCCCTTTTGTACATGCAGATAACTTCCAAATTTTTTATCTCAAAGTAATAAGACTTTAAGGGATGTAAAATATTTAAAACTATTAACATATTTTCTAATTTAAAATAAAAACTAATATTACCTGTTTTAGACTGTAAGTTATTGTAGACTATAAGGTATTAAACTATAAGGTATAGTCCTATAAGTTTAGTTATTATTATTTCCCAACCGCCCTTTAGATTGGCGAGGGAAAAGGCAGAGTCTGAAATATTGTAGCAACTAAAACAAAATTTATATGAAACTGAAAGCAGATGCAAAAAAATTCAAATATTAACAATTTTCTCAAATAGTTGGAGTATTTGAATTCAATTAATAGTTTACTCTGTTTAAATATCATTATCTAAATGTTTTTTATCTTTCTGAGGTACCAGCAAGTTACTGACCTACCATCATAAAACAGGGCAGTGACTGCTTCAGGGCATGGAATAAGAAAAGGGGCATTGCATATAATTACTTTAGAGATATTTTTTCTGCAAGACAGTTTCAGCTCATACAAAATTATGATTTTTCTCGTAACGTTTTTTATTTAATATTTTAAACAGCTATATTTATAATGGGATGTCATCTATGTGAATTCAGAAAATTTTATGAACTGTATAGCAAAAGGTTATAAAAATTGGGATTTTCAGAATACTTGTACAAACTGTTCTGAAGCTAGAAGTATTTTATTATTAATAAATTTAGGGAGATTTTCTTGTGCACTATTAAAAATATTTTTTAATTCATCATTAAAAACATAAATTAAATAAAATAGTCAATGTGAATTAAATTTGTTATTTTAGAAATTAATTTTAGTTATTTCACAAAATCAATAAAATAGATGACAAACATATAAATTAAACGTAAAACTCTTTTCCTTAAGAAAGTGTATTGAACATACTTTGGGCTTACTAAGACCAAAGATTGTACATTATGTGAATGGGCACCCTGAAATTCTTTCTGGATATCCAAAATCAAAAATCTAGTTATGTCATTGGCGTCACCATATAGTTCTAAGGTTACTGGTATATTTCACCCACCCCAAACATATGACTTTATTAGGTGCTCAACCACTCATCCAATAGAAATACACAAGACTACTTGATTAAACAATTTATGACCCCAGAACATGAGAGCACAACTGGAGCCCATGTTGTGGAATTGGGGGTTATGAAAATTCTAAAAATAAAATTAAAAATTTTATTCCAGTTTTTATTCTTTAATCTACTAAACTATTGTTCTATATTACTAAAATACATTATTTTTATACAACAACCAACATTGGCATCAAACGCTGTGTTGGCAGGTTTAGTGTGAGTCTATCAAATCAAGAAATAGTTAAGTTTCTGTTTTGGTCGCGAACCATACAGTAAATAAATTATATTTTTAAAGTAAAATTTGCAGTCCATTTAAACATTGCTGGACAGAGACCATATATACACACAAAATATCAATGTCAGTGAAAAAAAAAGCATTATGATTAATGATATCTGCATTCTTTTTCAAATCTTAAAATTCAGCAAAATAAAATATGTAAAATCATAGGTACATTAGAAAATGTCTATAACTTAACTTTTAGTTAAGAATAATAATGTTTATTTCTTCAGAATTGTTTAATCAGTTAGGCTTTTGTGTGGCTTTCCAGCATTTATTGAATAGATGAATTATTTACATTCTGGAGAAAAAAAAAATAATAAAAATAAAGTCATAAAATTATATGCACATTAGTAAATGTTTATAATTTATAGTTAATCTGTGTTTTTCTGTGATTTCCTGCAGTTTTCGAATAGCTGCTCATATAACACATATTTTATGTTGAATTTTTTTTTCACTATGAGTCTGGTTTTCCCAACTTGAAATTTTTGTGTAATAGAGATAAATAGTGTAACAAAAAATATATTTTTTTGAAAAAAGTAAAGATAAACTTACTTTTTTGCAGTTCAAGGTCAAAGGTCAAATCAAGTAACCTTGAAATGAAAAATAACATTTGCTGGGTCGTGTGTTTGCTGGTCAAAAGAAAGGTCATACCTTAAGCTACAAAATAAGCCTTATTTCACCATAATCCGTAGATTAGGTCAAAATATACAGATGTTTGAATATGTCAAGAATCATAAAAAATTACCAAATTTTTCAAACTTCAAAATTCTACAAATAAAAAACTAATGAGAATCGGGGTCTAGAATTTTGCATAATGTCTTATATAGCAGTGAACAACAAGACAAAAAAACAATGTCGGTAGGGTTGAAAATGTCACACACATTTTTGTGTTGATTTGATACGGAATGACCAATAAATGAGATTCAAAAAGACAAAAAAAAAAGAGGTTAAAATGACACATAAGAACCCTCAAAGGATTAGAAAGAAGAAAGGTGTGTGTGTGTGTGTGGGGGGGGGGGGGTTACAGGACATTCTACTAGACCATAGACAAAAATGGGGTACTGGACAAGTCATTAACTAAATTACTGGAATTTTTATGAATATGAAAGGCCTTAAAGAAGTCAAGATCATAGATTGACGTGATTGATCAAGGTCTTGGGCATATAATCCCCCCCTGCTTCTTCCTTTCATGCCCATTCCTCTTTTGGACTTTGGGTTTGTTGGTTCTCTTGCACTGAAGACGAGGATCTAGCATATACTCAAAATAGCTGTATGTTGCATTATCGTGTTATTTGTGCTTTTATACGTTGCTCAAGTTTTTCTTATCTATGATACACCTGCAGCGGATGTTAATGAAGTGTCATATACTTCATAGTAAAACACATACATACACTATATATGTCATTAAGTTTTTTAAAAATGATTTTTTGGGTCTATGATCTCTGAAATTGTTAACAAAATGAACTATGCTCACAGATTCCGCCTCAAAGAAACATTACCAAAGTTAGGAATGCGCTCCCATTGCGGAAACCAGTTCCCCTCTCTTCACGGAATAGCCAGTATCTGCAAATGTACTTGCTATGTGTTGCAACATCAAGTTTACTTAAACTGCAGCCTATAGCAAGTTTTCTTTCTGCCAGTATGTATGTTGTCATTATGCTATTTCCTTGTGAAGAGTGCCAAAAGTACAAAATAGATCCATGGATTCTGATATCTGCAATGAAAATTTGACCTAAACGAACTGCAATGGGAGTAACAAAATTGAACATTTATTCACTTAGGACCAAACAAAGTGCAGGTAGAGAAGAAATTTCTATGAAAGGACAAGCACTATTTTATTCCTTTGGAAGCTCCCAAAAGCATAATTATGATAACTAAAACTCAATATTTTCTACCTAAGTACTTATCTTCAAAAGGGATCTTTTATATCCATGGATGCAAAGTGGTTGACTGGGGCCTAACTTATCTCAATCGAACAGAATTTGGAATCTCATGAGCTATTTCCAAAATCTTTATAGCTCATTAACAAACAATACTAAAGCAACTTTCAAGACGATACTAGTATAATTGGAGAATTAATGAAAGTTAAAATGTTTACATAGCTAGCAACTGATCGTTACTTTCCCTACATGCATTGTATAAAGCATAGTAGTGAAAGTATATTGGGAAAAGGTTGTAAATTCTGATGAGAGAGCATGTTTAAAGCATACTTGAACTGGAATTGGATGTTTCAGAGATCTCTATGTGTCTGTGGATAATGGGAGTTTTGAATGTAATTTGGTGTGATTATTAGAATTGATAAATACTGGAACTTGATATTAAGCATACTCGAATGTCTGGAAGGCCCAAACTTTCAAATGAAATTTTGACAAAATCATAACCTTCAATAATGTTACACAAATCATCATTTCCTGTATAAATTTTCATTAGGAAATGAAGGATATAAACTTTAGAATGCTAGCATGAATTGTTCCTCAGATATTGCCCATTTTTCATATAAATTTATATAAAATGTAAAAAAGTATTAACTATCATGAAATACTTGTGGATCTAGTTGTCCCTCTTGTGGATCTAGTTTGTTCTATTCGTGAATCAAGATACTTTGTGTACCAGTTTTGTACTTCAATGCCCAAGAATTTGCCAATAGTCCATATACAGGATGATCTTAAACTCTTTCAACAAAAAACGAGGGATGATAGTACACATCAAGACGAACAATATTTGCAATGGAACCTAGAGCCACATTCCACTCATAGTGCCGAAAAGAGTAAAGTTACATATTCACGTTCAGAAAAAAAAAAGAGACAACTAATTTTGGAGTTTTGTGTTTCCATTGGCATCGGAAAAAAATTCAAACACAGACTAAAGTTGGCAACGGTGAATCAGAGAAAGTACATGTAACCCAGGAGTGTGCTTATTCCAGACATGACTTACTTCATTATTTTTACTTTGCTCTGTGCATCTGATGACACGGGAATTAAGATGCACATATTTTGTTCTCGGACTCTCAAGAGGAGCCGAAGACGTCACGAAATTTCCTTGGGTGTAACTGGATTCTGTGTGCAGAGCACAATTTAAAATTCTTGCACTAGTTGTTTACACCTGGGTATTGCCATCTCAAAATAAACAAATAATTCTTAACTGTGATAATGCAAAAACCTTACATGATTTGGGAATCCCAAATCAAAGTTTACTCTAGACTGTGACATCATGAATGATGAAACTTAATTCCCATTACGTGAAACTAACAACTTTTTTATTGGTTGTCAGGCTGAATGCCTAGCCTTATATTAAAGCAACTTGCATGTAACCACCACAGAGACTTAGGACGCCCTTGACAGGGGCATCCTAAGTCTCATCTGCCATCCACACCAACACAGTGTCATCTGTCATCCACACCAACAGTGTCATTATCAGCCATTCAAAAGCATTTGCCACCCTCTAATCATCCTGTAGCAAGGGATATTATTCGGAAAAGGCTGGTAGAAAGTGAAACTAGGTGTTGACATCCATTAAGGTGCCTGCCACTGACCCCTCAACATAGGCAGATCCGTCTAGATTGGTGGCGAGTTCGGTCAGCCTGGACAGTGTCCAATTGGTGGCACATTGTCTTCAGCAACAAATATCTCTTAGTGCTGATGACCACCGCATACGTGTGTGTAGATTTTAGAAATGTGAAATTTCCTCCACATGAAATTTGAATCGAAGTACGCTCTAAGATATTTTTAACTATTTTGCCAGGGAATAGATTCGTTATTTAAGGTTAGATTAATGCTTGCGGTATGCCGGGGACGGGGGTGGGGAATGCTAGACTTTTGCTCACGTTCAACAGTTAATGTCATACCAACTACTGTATTAAGATAAAAAGTTTAGAGCAAATTAATGTTACTGCAACTAGCGCTACTGTTCGACATGTGAAATTTTCAGAGGAATAACTTTGATAGAATGAAAGTTAAACTTTCTTAATTCTTATAATGAATACTTATTAAAAAAACATAATATTCAATTAAACTAAAAACAGAATAAATTCTCTTGGCATTTTTATTTGGGAAGAAATAAATCTATCGCAAACACAAAAATAGGTAAATATTTTACAAAAATATAGGAACTTAAGATAAGAGTATAGAATTGGATAATTTATCATCATAAAGCTGAAAGACTAACTAAAAATATACATTTTTTGCCTTCTTAATCATTATCAAATAAACAACATTAAAATGTTATACTTCTATATTTCTATTGACAATTTAATAATTAAAAAATATGAAAAATATATTAAAATATAGATAAAATAATTTGCATTTTTAATTATAAATATACAAAAATCACAATAAGAATTCTAGCAAGAGAATACACAAAACACATGATTTAGATTTTATACATATAAAAGTGGACAAATTAAAACAAAATTTGACATATGTACAACACAACTTCTGAACCTGTGCATTTGGGGAATCATTGTTACACAGGTTGCTTAATAGATAATATTTTTCCAGGGATGACCATTTATTTAACGGTATTATTTTTAACTTGTGAATTGCATTCTTTCTCACATACAATAGAAAAAAATATTACATTCTTTCCCACATACTATAGAAAAAAATATGTTTAATATTTTTTAATGTCAGATTCAGGCAGATACATATTTCAGGAACTTCTGTAAAACTGTCTAATAATGATACAGAATAACAGAAAAATAAATTTGTGGATATTTTATTTAGATAATGTAAAAATGTTGAGTCAGATAGATTTTTTGTAATTTGCATTAGAATAAACATTATTCAAAAAATTTTTCTTTTATATTATTTCTATGGAATATGTAACAGTCCGCAGAAAAGTAATAATATTAAAATTATATATTCTGAAAGATAACAACAGCACAGGAAAATGGTAGTTTGGATTTTGTTATGCATCAAAATGATAGTAAAACAATATGTGTTACTTTAGCTTAAATAAATCCATTTAATCGGCTTGGTTGCCCCATAGCCAATTATTTTTTTAAATTTTCTTACATAAATGGATACCATATTCTCCTTAATAAGACCAGAATGCCTTTTGAAGGATAATGCTAATTTTATTTTATTTTCAATTGGGTAAGAGCAAATGTTCGATGAAATTATCATTGTTTACATGGTAATAATAAAATTAAAATATTATTCTGATGTGAAAAAAAATTAAGAGAAAAACTCTGCTTAAATTACATTAGATAAAACTTCACTCTTTTTTTTTTAAATAAAATGCTACAGTAGTTTTCAGCAGAAAAGTTGCAGTCTATAAGATTTTTAAAGTTCATATTTTACTGGATATGGCATTTATACTAAGGAATATTTGATAACTAATTGAAATTGATTGAATAACTAAGGAATATTTGATATATTGTTGATTTTCTGACTAAATTGTGAGAAATCAAAACAATCTGAATAAAATATCAACACTTTTAGAATTGCATCTTGTATTAGGTGGAGAGGATTAAGTTTTCAATTATTTCACAAAATTAAATTATAGTTACTGACGAATAAATTTCTTAAAACTAATCTTGACAAATTATACAAAAATAATTAATTTTAGATATATCGTAAAACATGTAGAAGCAACATGCACTAATGTATGTTAGAAAGTGCAATAGGGTCTGAGTAAACATGGGTATTGCCAAGTATTTTTCTCAAATATGCATTTGAGCATTCACACACACATTATAACACACTTTACTATTTGCAATTATGAAAATATAACATATGCATCTTTACTGTTCATGCTTGAAATCTTAAACTCAACTAGTTATGAAAATTTTCTTGAATTTTATTGTTCATTTGCAGAACAAACAACTTACAGAGCCATAACCAGGCAGAAGCCAGAGGTGGCTGAATCCTCACCTAGAGGCAGGCCCAGTTCCTCTCACTAAAAAAAAAATATTCAATTGCATTGAGAGAAAGATTAATTTTCTATGTCATATAAATTTACTATATGAACTATAGACAGCATTCGATATCTTGAATTCTTTTTTATATCTTGAAAAATTGTCCTTTCACAACACGTTTACTATCCAAATACGGTAAAACTGATCCCGTCATGTCAAACTTTTTCCTTGTTTACTACTGAAATATCATTGTTTTGATGATTTTGGACATTTTTTTAAAAATTGGCTTAAAGAGGTTATAAAATAGTTCAAAAGCGCAAGATCATTCCGTTCATCAATAATTGCACTGCTATTTTAGTATGTGCCAAAATTAAAGTTAACTAAAGTTGAGTTCCTGCTTCTGAACACTATAACAAAACTGCAGTCCTTGTACTAGAATGTAATACAGAATTTTAAAGTGAAATATTGACATCCATTTGTAAGAAAAAGCATTGCTGAAGATGAAATTCAAGTATGCTTACCACCTTTTGTATTGCTTAAAGAAGCATAATCTTCAATAAACATTGTGTGAACATTTATCGAATCCAGACCAGATGACTTTTCAAGTACTTGTGCATCTGGAAACTGCAATCGAGTGCGAGAAAAGCCAAAAAGAATAACAAACTGTTTTGAAGAATTTTTTTCAAATATTAAAATTTGTTCAAATACATACAATTTTCTATATAAAATAAATTCAAGATGCACACATGTATAGTAAGCAAATATTGTACTACATATATTCAAAAGCTTCATCTAATGGTGTAAATAAAAAATTTGGAATTATCTTGGTCTCCTCTCAAGATAAGTTATAGTTAAATACTATATACATACTACAGGAGTTGAGTTGCAAATTGTGATTGTTGCATTTTGCAAAATAAAATTCAACTAGGCGATCTAAAGAGTATTATTTTCTTTTGCATTTAAACCATATAAGAAATGTTATTATGAAAGAATAAACAAAAGAAAAATAACTAACAATATGCGTTAAATTCTGACAGTGTTTATTATTTATTAATTATTTTTTTAAAGTGCAATTGTTATGGATAAAATTTATTCCAATATCAATGACAATTATATTTTGACAAACTATAGAGTTGTTTTATAATCCCCAATTGTTTTCACAGATAAACCAGGAAAATACAGAGGAAAATTAATAATATTTTTTTAAGAAAAGAAAACCACCAGTAGGAGTTGGAAGGGGGTTACTTAAGAATTTTCAAATATAAATAGCAGGTGGGGAACAACTTAAAATAATACAATTTATATTCTATGAACTGTTATAATAAAAATTACGGGGAAGGAGAGATAATGAGAGGCCAATTTTTTTTTATATAGTTTTTTTGTGCTATAAAAGTGATGACCCCAAATCTGATGACAAAAATATGGGTGAAAAAATAACGAGCTCTGAGAAATCTCATCATAACAGGTGAATTACGAAATGCAAAATGTCATTTTTTTCAAAAAGAAGGAGGAGGTATTTTTGAGTAAGGGGTTATCATTACAATTATATAGTGTGTATTCTTTTGCCACTCCTGCCAAAAAAGTTCTTTAGCTAAATATCTGCTAGCTAAAAGGTGTCTAAAAAAGAGAAAAACATTTACATAATCTAAAGCAGATGAAAATACTTACATATACACTTGTGTTTATATATTTTAATAAATTTATTATTTCTGTTATTTGGAAATAATAAAATACGTATTATAGCCAATTTTATATTTATTAATCACATATGTTAAATAGTTTTATTCAACAATTTAGAAATTCCTATCATCATATAAGGGAAGTGATTCCATCACTACTAGCTGAAAATTAATTATTATAATATAAAAATCGAGCCTAAAGCAGCTTTGTGAATTTTCTAAAAATACAAATGCAAACAATTATCACATTTAACTTGTTCATTGTAAAAGTAAAATGACAAGCAAATTCCATTTTTAAGGTAGCAATAGCAAAAGATAATATAGCATGAGGCATGACAACAATAGCATATTATATCATATGCATAGTTTTGCCAATGCTACTTCATGTGTAGCATTGTTTATTTCATAGCTCAATCTCATTTGAATATTGAGGACAAAATGTTCTTGGTCAAATAAGTTCTTTTTGCCAAAAGAGGCAATGGCAAGTTAACTTGGAATCATGTGGTCTTCTCACATGTCAATTATATGAGCTTATTGTACAAAAACTATATCAGAGAATTCAGTTAAACAAGATAACTAAGCAAAAATTGACTAAAACATTGCTTTATAACTGATAAAAAAAAATATTTGCTATTAACTATGAACAAAAAAATGGTGAAAAACAATATTACAATTTGGCATTATGAAAGTTACATTAAAAGAAATTAAACAGATTTATTAAATTCAAAGCAAAAACAATTTGTAACCCACTTTTCAAAAGAAATACACAAGTCATGACTTAGCAGGTTTAACAAAAGTGAGTACGGGACGATTGACTGTTTTTTCCATGCCTTTTGGAACTGTTGAATGGTCAGGTTTTTTCTTAGTACTAGGAAAAACTTCTTTGTATTCTCGATGAACAGCTGAATGTTTCTTCATGTTACTAAGCTGATTGAAGCCTTTACCACATATAGTACAGTAATACGGACAATTATTATTATGGATAACTAAATGTTTCCTTAAGTTGCTTATCTGATTAAACTTCCGCTTGCATGTGCTACATTCAAATGGACATTCTCCAGTATGGATAATACTATGTCTTTTTAATGCTGCTCTTGTTTTAAAACTTTTATAACATTCATCACAGCAGAAAGGGCGATCCATTGAATGCACAACTGAATGACGCTTTAGAGCACAAGTTTGTGTGAAATGTTTATCACAAATTTCACAGTACAGGGATTTTACTTCAAATTTGTTAGTTTCTGGTAATGGAACAGTAACATAACTATATCGATAACCACATACAATACAATCATACTGTGCATTCTCATTTTGAAGACCTTGTTTATTATCATGAGTCTGAACAGACTGTAACTCACTGCCACAATTAGGGCATGGATTTGCAGGAGCTATAGGCAAGTTTTTAAACATTTTCAATCATCACCTTCCCCTTTACACATCAAAAAGTAAGGAAATCTGAAATTAAAAACATATATATATAACATGAAAAGTAATGTTACTACAACAAATTGTCAGCTCTTAATTTTTGGCCCAATATACAATACCTTACTCTTAAAAAATATCCAAAACCAGCAACCGTGCACATAACATGAATGCCAAAGTCTGATTAAAACAATATTTTAATTATAATTAAATCACTGATTTTGAAAAGGTCATAATTTATAATTTTTATGATTTTAACCTGCTAATACAGTTTTATTGTATAAAAATAGCTCTATCTAATGGTGATAGGAAAGGCATAAGTTGATGATCCTATGCCTTAACCTCTGCAAGTCTTTCAACAGACTGTTTTTATTAAGATCAAGTACCTATTAAGGAGAAAAAAAAAATTGCACACATTCATAGAGCCTTGCAATAAATACATTCCATAAGAACAACAACCATTTTATAATGACATTCTAGCATAGAAAACTATGATTGTCAATTATGACACAGAAGTTGGTGTAGCAACACAACTAAAATTTCCGTACTCAATTAAATTATTTTTTCCTTTTTAACTGATATTTTTTGGATATATTGTTATAATTTATAACTAATGAATTTATTTATTGTATGGAAGAAATAACATACAATTGTATCATATAAATATGTTAACAAAACCTTTGCAAGAAAAAATAAGTAAATAAAAGGATTTTTTTTAATCTTTTCAGCTGCAAATTTAGCAATAACTCTGTCATATTTATTTTTCTAGTCTCACAATGTTTTAATTGCCAAAAGGACCGAATTATATAATCATGATTGTCTGAATACAATTTCTTTTGTTGTCTTTAAAAAGTTTTATTTTGTTGAATGACCTTTCAACAGAAGCTATGGTGGCTGGCAAAATGGAAAACAGTGATAATACAGAATATACATATGAAAAAATGCTTTCTATCAATTTATATTTGTTAATTAACATTTCTGTGAAATTTTTAATCATCATCTGTGGTTTCAGATTATTTTTTATCAATGTTTTAATCTGTGGAAATTGAATGGGAAATTGCTTTGAAAGAAGTTTGGAATATTTTAAGCTTATTGTTTTATTATGGCGATAGGTAGATATCTAATTATGCAATTCTACCTGAGGCCCCTTCTATTCCTAAGGCCACTAAGTGTTGCTTGTTTTGCTACCCAATTGTTACGCCCCTGCATTGGTGACAATAAGTAGAATCACTTTCAAGTCAAAAGCATACATTTTGTTGTATAATGTAAACATTATTTATTTTCAATACATTCTTGTCAATTTGAAACTTCCATGAGCATTTTATCTTTTTTTTTCTCTGTTATTCGTAATAATATTAGCATGTTTAATTTTGAAAAGAGTGTAAGTCATGAACATTTCATAAGGCCAAAATCCACTAATAGAGAAAACTTAATGGATTAACATTTTATACATCTTAGATTTTTAATAATTCATCAAATGGACAAGTAAAAATGTTTTTGTTATTTACGCAAAATATTTATTTTTGAACTTCTTTCAAAATCGGCAGTTTAATTGAAAAAACACACAGTAACTAAAATTTTGATATATTTCAAATTTACCACATAAACAAGTGATTAGATAAAAATTTTATAATATAAACAGAGCGCTTATCACATATTGTCTATGTTATAGTTTAATATGAGTTCTTGTTTTGATTTTAGCTTAATGATTGTGTTGATGGGTTATTAGAATGTGAAAGGCCCAGACCACACAGCCAACCCAAAGGTTTACGGCAGTAAAGCGTGTGGCCGGTGGGTTATTTAAGATACTTTGTAATTAGAATGCAATATCTTGCATATCTTTTTGATTTTATCTTAATAATTGCATCGTTGGGTTATAAAGTTTGGGTTTTAAAGGGATATGCGGAAGGGAAATTTAAAAGTTATATAGGTTTAAAGAATGGTTAGGTCAAGTTATCTTCAGTCTACAGAAAAATACAGTAGTATATTAAATGAACTGGATAGTAAATGAAAAAGATGCAGATAGTTACTATAAGAGGTAAAAGAAAGAGCTTAGGCAGTTTTTCAAAATGTAAAAATCCTAATGTTGGTTTGTACATGGATCCATGTTTTGAAATCCTATGATACACAAAAGCAGTGTTTGAAATTAGTAGTCGTTAGTCCTAATTTGTGACTAGAAATTTCAATTTGACTAGATTTTTCACCCTGGTCATCAAATTTGATGCCTAACAATTGTCACAATCAGTTTCCCTTTCCCCTTTGACTAAATTACGATGTAGATCACTAGACGGCAGCTAAAACTCTTATCCTGGATACTCCTTGATTGACCTCCTTTAAGGCATTTTATATACAGGGTGATCGGAAAATGTCTGGCCAAATTTTAAAAGGGGTTAGAGTAGACAAATATAAAAAGATTCGCAGTACAATGCGTATCCGGAAAAGCCACGTAAAAGCCCTGGAGAGTAAAGAAAGTGGAAAGGTAAAACGAAAGAGGCACAAACAAATGTAACAAGCTCTTTATTAAATCAACGTGTCACAGCAAATGCTTGAAAGAGCGACCACCAACCATAATACAAGTTTCACATTGCCGCCGCATAGAACTGCGTACCTTAGCAAAAACATCCGCCATGTCCTGCACATCTCCAGCAGCAACAGCCAATCTGGCGACGAGATCGTCGGCGGAGTCCACAGGGGTATCGTAGATGATGCTTTTCAAGTGGCCCCACAGAAAGAAATTCAAGCAGGACAGATCTGGTGATCGTGGCGGCCAGGGAACAGGTCCACCTCGACCAATCCACTGATGTTGATAAGTAGCGTCCAGGTAATTCCTGACATCACGGCTAAAGTGTGACGATCTTGTGGCATGCGGATTGCCATATCCCCAAACATGAGCATTGTGACTGTTAAACAAACCCTCTCGAGTGAACGTTGCCTCATCCGTGAATAACATGTATGAAGGGAAGTTGGGCTGTACAGCAGCCTATTACAAGTACCATCGTGAAAAGTTTACAGAGAGGAAAATCTGCCTCTATCAATGCCTGCACCCTTTGTAAACGGTATGGGTGCAGGTATGGCTTGTAACGGTATGAGTGCAGGTATGGATATATGCTTGTATGGGTTCATACAAGTGACTGTCTCACACCCAGTCTAAGGGCAACAGCTCTCGTGCTTGTGGAAGTATTGTGCTCAACCTCACGTAAGACATCTTCTTCCACTCGCATTGTTCTCACCGAGTGAGGCCTGCCCACATCATGTCTGCTGGCATTGAATGACCTGCTTTTGCAAAGCTGTCTGTGCACTCGCTCGAAAGTTTGACAATTCGGTATTTCTCTGTTGGGAAATCGTTCCCTGTACAACCTTTGCGCAGCTCTCACATTTCCATTTGCAGCTCCTTACGTCAGATGGAAATCTGCTAGTTCAGCATTCATGAAGCGCTGCATGCTGTATGAAATTACAGAGGGAATGACAGCTTTCCGCATTGCCGATTTGTTTCGACTGCCCTACACAGTGCCCTCTACAACCTTCATGCGGCGCCTTCGGACAAGCATTATACTGGGAATCTTTTTATATTCGTCCTCTCTAATCCCCTTTAAAATTTGGCATTTTCCCATCACCCTGTATACTAGGCAAACATTAACCTAATCACCAACAGTGATAAATCTGCAGGTGGTCAAGTTCGAAGTCATTATTGTGATCCCAAATATGTGGCTTATGTTAAAATATAATTGTTATTTAAAATATATTTTATCTGGCAACAGCAGTATTAACAAAATGTTTATGGCAACCCTCTCATGTTTACGAGATGGACATGGAATGATGTTTATATAAAAATGTAATGTTTGCAGCTTGCTCTGTTCTTAAAAGTAAAATCACTATTAAAATAAAAACTTCATAATATATCTTTAAAGTATGCTTCTTCACATTTAAATATCCACACAAAATAACAGGTCATGGGACCCAGAGTAGTTTCCTAATAAAATAATCATTTTGTAGAACGTTAGTGCATTGTGATAATAATTGAGCAGCAACAAAGTGAACTGTTTCATATTGATAAACTTAAAAACCAAGAAACCTTCTCTGTTTGGAAGTTTCAAATCACAATTGCTTTTAAGTCAAAAGGAATTTTCGAAGTTGTTACCCAACAGGATATCTTAGATGAAAAGAAACAGAAACAAGAACAAGTTGCTATAGCACAACATATGATTGTTTCAACAATAGATCGTAAGTGTATGATGCATATTTTAAATTGTACTACCTTTAGTGAAATGTTTAAAAAACTAAGTATGATTTTTGACAGTGATACTGATCAACAAAAATATTTTACATTTCAAGAATTTTTCAACTTTCGATTTCAAAAAGGTTCCAATATTTCAGCACATATTAGCCCAGGGATGTATCTACAGTGGTCGGTGGTGGTCGGGGTTTTCACCACTCAGAATTTCCGACCACCACTCATCCAAAAAAATATACATATTATAATTACATTTAAAAAAAGTTATTTTCAATTTTATCAAATGGTTTTCTTTAATATAAAAGTATACAATACTAATACTGTTTGTGTGTGCGAATTAACGTGACGCTCGTTTCGAAATTTTATATTCTCAATTATAATTGTTCTGGAAAATTAACCACCACTCACATTTCTCTAGATACATCCCTGTTAGCCATATTGAAAACTTAGCTTTTAGACTGAATTCTCTGGATAAAAAAATTGACAATGAGATGATCATTTCAAAAATACTGTATATACTCTGCCTGAAAAATTTAACTATTTTTTGAGTGCTTGGGAATCGGGAGACAAATCGGAAAAAACTATTGAAAACCTTACAGTGAGGCAGTTAAATGAAGAAAATCGTCTGGCAGGGAGTGATAACCAGACTGAAAATCATGTTTCTTTCAAATCAAAGGAAAAGACTCGTTTTACATGTGGAAGTAATAAACATTTGTCCTGGAAGTGCAACAAATCTAATGAGAACACAAAAAACTTTAGCCCCAAAACTAAAAATTCAAATGTTGATAAAAATCGCCAAAGATGTAATATTTGTAAGAAAAATAATCATAATGAAGAAAATTGTTTTTTTCGTTCTTTTTGTAATATCTGCAAGAAACAGAATTATAATGAACTCAGACAATTTTAAAGATGAAATAGAAATTTTTACTAATATATCTGTTGTTAAAAAGGGTAAAAAAATGACAGCTGTTAAAACTGGAACGTATGAAAGTGATGCATGTGAACTTAAAAATCTGCTATATGTTCCAGATCAACAAAAACTTGTTATCGGTTAATGCAATTACAGAAAATGATGGAGTTGTAAAATTCTCTAAAAATAAAGTGGAAGTATTAAAAAATGGAGACCTAATAATTGAAGGTGATAAAAATCAGACCGGTTTATATACGGTGAACTTGCATAAAGAAGAAACATTACTGACTGAACAAAACAATGCTGTGTTATTGCACAGAAAAATGGGACATTTAATTGGAGAATACTTAAAAACTTTAAAAACTCTTGCAAATGGCGTAATGCTGCATGATGAAGATCTCAAGAACTTAAGCAAAAATTGTGATGTTTGTTACAAAAGTAAAAAAAACTTGAAAAAAATTTGGAGTTAGTCGTACTAGAGCTACAAGATCACTTGAACTGATACATTCTGATGTTGTTGGTCCTATTAAGGTATCAACTTGGGATAATTGTAAATATTTTATAACATTTTTAGATGACTATACCCATTCTGCTTCAGTTTATTTACTACAGTATAAAAGTGATGTTTCGAAAGTTCTGAAGCAATATGTCCTTGAAGTTGAGAATAAATGGAACTTAAAAATCGCAAAAATTCGCTAGGATAATGGTGGAGAATTCTTTCTATAAAATCTTGTAAATTGGTGTAAATCTAAAGACACTGTTTTAGATTATACCATCCCTCATACACCACAACTTAATGGTAAAGCAGAATGACTAAATCAGACATTGATGGATAAAACTTGAGCTCTTCTATTTGATTCAAATACAGAAAAAGAAATGTGGGGGGGAAGCACTATATGTAGCTACTTATTTTCACAACAGAAGTCCTACCGTTGCTATTGACACTTTGCCTGCTGAAAAATGGTTTGGAGGAAAGCAAAATTTATCAAATCTTCAAATATTTGGATCAACTGCATATTCAAAAATCACAGGTCATCTAAAAAAACTTGAAAGTCGATGAATTTAGATGTGGAAAAGGTGCAAGATATAAAAAAATTGTTGAAAGATAAAGATACAGAAGAAGCGTTAAAAGAAAATACCGAAGAAGAATTAGGAAAAGGTAAAAGGAAGAAAAAACGCCCAGAAAAATTAAATGAATATGTTTTGCTAACTTTTGAAGAAGCAATGAATAGTCCTGAAAAATTAAAATGGCAATAAGCTGTATAAGAAGAAAAAAAGTCAGTGGAGGAAAACAAAACTTGGACTTAGTAGATGAAAAAGAATTAAAAGGGAAAAAAAATACTAACCAGCAAATGGATATTTAAAATCAAAGATGATGGCAAATACAAAGCTAGACTCGTAGTTAGAGGATTTGAACAAACACAAGGAATAGACTTTGAACAGATATATAGTCCAGTTGTAGGTAGTGATTCTTTGAGAGCTATTTTTGCTACATTCACTAAGAATTATTACATGAAGAAATTCGATGTTAAAACTGTCTTTCTTTTCGGAATGTTTCAAAAAGAAACATATATGTACTTACCTGAAGGTTATAAAAGAGAAAATAAAATATGCAAATTAGAAAAGGCACTATATGGTCTCAAGCAGTCACCAACTATGTGGAATAAGACCTTAACTGATTTTTTAAGACAAGAAGGATTAGAACCTTTAAAAACGGAACAGTGTATTTTTGTTAACAATGTCGATGATGGAATCATAACAGGGGATAATAAAGGTAAAATAGATGATTTACTTGCGAAATTGAAGAAAAGATTTGAAATGACATCATTAAACGAACCCTCTTCATTTTTAGGAATTGATCTGAAAAAGGACTCAGATTCTTTAAAGCTTTCTCAAACTGGATATGCAAATCGGGTACTGTAAAAATTTTAAATGTCTGAAGCAAAATCATCAAATACTCTTATTCTTTCAAATAAGAGAGGAAATAGTACAAAGGAAATTACTTATCCTTATCATGAAGCAATAGGAAGTCTACTTTATTTATCAACGAAAACCAGACCAGATTTAAGCTACTCTGTAGGTTTCTGTAGTAGACAGGTAGAAAAGCCATCTGAAGAAGATTTAGAAAATTTAAAAAGAATTCTGAGGTACTTAAAAGGAACAGCTGAATTAGGAATATTTTACAACCAAAACAGTGATGCAAATTTGGAAGGCTACTGTGATGCTGATTATGCGGGAGATTTGAAAACACGGAAAAGTACTACAGGATATGTTATTTATTATTGTTGAGGACCTATCTCTTGGGCATCAAGAAAACAACCTGTAGCTGCCGCTTCAAGCACCGAAGCAGAATATGTATCTGCAGTTGAATGTTGTAAAGAGTTAATATATCTAAAGGCACTGATCGAAGAATTGACTGGAGAGAAAATAACAGCAACAATGAATATTGACAATCAATGTGCAATAGAATTAATTAGGAAGGGTGTTCTAAATCACAGAAGTAAATAGATGTCAGATTTCACTTTATAAAGGAAAAATATGAGCAAAAAGTTAGATATAAAATACTGTCCAACTCAGTATCAAATAGCTGACATTTTAACAAAATCTCTTGGAACTAACAAGTTTCCTATTTTAAGAATGAAACTGGTTTCTTAATCTTTTCTTATAATGAACATTTGGACTATACTGTAGATAACTGTAACATTTGTTTATTTTTTATTTCTATTTTTTTTAAATTAACAATTACAGGGGTGTGTTAAAATATAATTGTCATTTAAAATATATTTTATATATGGCAACAGCAGTATTAACAAAATGTTTATGGCAACCATCTCTCATGTTTACGAGATGGACATGGAATGATGTTTATATAAAAATGTAATGTTTGCAGCTTGCTCTGCTCTTAAAAGTAAAATCCCTATTAAAATAAAAACTTCATAATATATCTTTAAAGTATGCTTCTTCACATTTAAATATCCACATAAAATAACAGCTTACTGGGTCTTTGTCCTTTCATAATAAACTGCCGGAAATGACTAAAAGAAAGGGGTACTACACTGGCGATAATATCCTGTATGAGAGTGATGTATGTGTTCAACAAGGAATAACATTTAAATCTTCATCGTACTGCATTCAAAAAGCACCAACCCCACCATGAACTGTAAAACTGCACCTTTGAAGAATATTGTTGTTTACTTTATCTCATCTCATATTCTGATGTCTGGAATGGGAAACATGACTCTGGGTATTTAACAAGTTACTCCCCTTCCCTTTATCGCCATTGGTAAAAAAGGTGGGAAATCCCAGAAAGTCTTAATAGCTTACAGTTAGCGAATACAGTGTGTGTATTCCAGATAAATCTACTCAATATGACAATGTGGAACATAGTACTATATTTTCGGTTTTCAAGACTAATGAAAAAAATCATTTAAAATTATGTAATTAATGAAAACGACAAAAAAGACGCATCTTTCTGGTAGGTCGGACGGTCTAGGTCTCAACAACAACAGGTAATACTGAAAACCATGCATAAGAAAATTAATCTAAGTACTGTTTTAAACTTGAATTTCCTGTAGCTGGAAATTCTAGAAAAAATGGATGTGATAATTATTTGTACCAACGGTGGATTAAGTCCATTGTTTTGGGAGGGCAGCCATTCCTATTATGTGAAAGTAGAGTTGCCATACCTTGGTGACTTTAGAAGAATGAGTGCCAGATTTAGCAAAATATAGCCAACTTGGTGACTTTCTCAAATCCACAGCACCCATAGGTTGCGAGGGCACTGTTCACCAAAGTGGATCCAACCCAAAAAACATACCCAGGTTTATCGGATGGATGCATTTAATGTACTAAGTGGTTTTTTTTTCAAAATACCCCCTATATTTTCACTACTGTGCCATTACAGATGCAACATTTGTTTTTCACATAACACAATTTTCTCATTTACAAAATCATATAAGCAGTTAAGGTATGTGAGTAACTCAATATATAACCAAAGGGGATTCAAAAGGTTCGTAATAAAATACAAAACATACTTTCTTTTGAAAAACAAGCAAAAATTCACTGAAATTTTTCAGAGTAATACTGTTAGTGTATTTATTATTACTACCTTCTCCTTTTCAGTATTTAATAAATTTTAAAAACTCTTTTCAGATGATTTTCTTAACCTTTTTCTAATTTTAAGTTTCTTTTAAGTCATTGTCAGGATCTTCCATTTTTTCCATTTCTTAAAAGTTTTTCAAACTTTTTATTTATTTAATTTCTGAATAACTTAAATAATATTTATGGTGAATAATTATGTTCTAATTTGTTTAATATCTTACCAATATTTGTCATTATAGAACTTATATGCGGCATTTCGAGATATTTGTTTCTCAGGCCATCCCAAAAAGTGATGCATTTAAATACTTTTTGGAGCACTTTTAAATTCATTCCATAACAATTTAATTATCCTAGAATTTTTTAACTTTCACTTTTTACTGAAATGACTTATTTTTTCTAAATTTACCTGTTTCCCTCTTTGTTGTAATTCTTTTATATCGATTTTTTTATATATTTGATTTTTTTAAGTTGAACCATTTGCTATAATTTATTCCTTTTATTATAGTTGAAAAGGCAAGGATACTAATTTTTTTAATTAAAGATTTTTTATCAATTCTACGTATCAAAACATCAAAATTAAAAATAATAAAACCCATTTCTTTCAAAAGCACAAGAAATGCCTTGTTTGTCCTTAGTCATTTCTAATTCTAGACTGCAATTAAAAACACAAATGTATATTATACGATAAATTCTAACATTTAATAATATCTGTAACTTAATATGTAAAACCTTGTTTCTTAAATATTACATAAAATATAAGTCAATTGCAGTTAGCATAATATGTATCCTATTCCTATCTGCAGCATACTAGTCAGATCATTAATAGTTTTTATGAATTTACTTTTTAATTCAACTTAACTCTTTGCAATGTGAGGTTTCATTCACTGATAAATGATCAATTTACATCATGCATGCACGTGGAAATTATAGTTTAAGAGTTTCCAGAAAATATCAATTAAAACCCAGATTATTTTCACAAGAACCAGGGCGGGTTGGATTTTTATAGAAAAAGCCGGGATTTTTCAAACCCTGACTTTTAAGAACGAAATTCCCCTTGAAAAATTTTGTTTTGTACAAGCCTACATAAATAGTTATAGATTAAACATAGAAACTATTTTTTTTTGCACTGTATAAATATAAAGTTAAATTACCTAAAGCATTGAGTTTTGATCAATTTTAGTCAGGACTTGTTTTGAAATTAAAATATGATTAAAAAAATGCACAATAGAAGTGATAACATAAAAATGACATATATAAGAATGATGGATTGTTAAATCAAAATTGTCAAAGAAACATTTAAATGAATAAAATGTAATCATACTGTTCCTTAAAATTCTGTTAAGGGTGAGCGTCAGTAAATTTTCTGCCCTATCCGCGCTTTGTTAACTTTCGCTGCACACATATATCGCCGAAATTCTGTTCAAACAGTTGTGAAATATTTTCTGAAAGATACAATGCAATGCTTAGATTATATTAAAACTAAATTTAATGCCCCAAAAAACATAGAATATATTTTTTATTTTAATCCAAAATATTTTTGGTGCTGCCATCTGTTGTCGTAATTTAATTCAAACCGATTATTTTTATTTCTTAATGAACATTTTTAAATATCTAGTCCTTCTAATACAGTGTTAAATACAACAACAGATCATATATAATAATGCCACAATCACGGAAAGGTAATTTATCATTCTATAAATTTGATAAGGGATCTGAATGTACATCACTGAGGACTGCAGTTTTGTCTTCAAGTTCCTTTGTCTTCAAGTCCAAGTTCAATTACGTTTCCGTGATTATGGCATTATATATGATCTGTTGTTGTATTTAATAGCGTATTAGAAGGAATAGACATTTAAAAATGTTCATTAAAAAATAAAAATAGTCGTTATGAATTAAATTACGACAACAGATGGCAGCACCAAAAATATTTTAAATTAAAATAAAACATATATTCTATGTTTTATTGGTTATTAAATTTAGTTTTAATATAATCTAAGCATAGCATTTTATCTATAAAACAATATTTCGCAACTGTTTGAGCAGAATTTCGGCAAAATATGTATGCCGCGAAAGTTAACAAAGTGCAGATAGGGCAGAAAATTTACTGACGCTCACCCTTAATGTCTAAATACAATTCCTTTATGGGTGCCCAACAGTTAGCTAAAAATTATTCTTCACTTTTCAGTGCATTTTACTAAAACCATGTAACTTAAAATTTTTTTATATTTTATTTTGTACTTTTTAGTCTTTTGTAATCAATTTTTCATCAGATATTCAATCAAACCATTTTAAAATCTTTTATTGAATTCATCATGATCAATGGTTGTCTGTCTGGATGTTTATTTCAATTTCTTTGATGGTACTTATAATATACTTTCCTATGTCCTAAAGATTTGAAATTTGGTATAAAGCTTAATCCAGTGAAACATTTTATTCTATTAAAATTTGGCAGATCCTCGAAAGTAGAACCGGCAATTTTTTGAAAAATAGCTCACAATAAATTTCTTTTGCTTCACATAATCCCATTGTTGCACACATTCTTGGCATAAAACAGGGGAGGTGGGTGGTGGGGCAGAATTAGAGGAGGAGATCACCTCAAATTTAATGAAATGTTGTATTGTCATCGCAAATACGTATGTGTTGTGACCCAGACTGTCCGACCTACCAGAAAGGTGTAAGGCAACTGTTTGGACGGCCGGGAAGTGCCACTCAATTTAGACCAGAACCCAGTGGGGGAGGCATCCACAGGGACCGTACCTTCCTTCCCCTACCACCAACCTCTCGGAAGGACTTACGGGCCCACATGTTTAACGTGATCATACTCCGCGTGAACATGGCGGCAGTTTTGGCAGTGGCTGGTATCGAACCCGGGCCTACCGAGTGCAACTCCAGCGCTCTAACCAATGGGCTATGTACGTATGTGTGTAACATTTCAAGAAAATTGGCTTGGTAGAGGTGGGTCAAAAATTGATTTAAAGATTTGACCCCAACAAACAAAGAAATCAACCTCAAATAGAACCGTATAAAAAAATGTTCGACATGCAGCTTCACTTCTATATAAGAGAAAAATTTTTAATACTATTTTACAACAATGGGGCTTTTATGGGACAACAATGGGAATTTCCCAGGGAGGTGGGTCAGAATCCGAGAAGAGGATCAACTTAAATTTGATGAAATGTTGTATTGTCATTGTAGATACATCTGAAAAATTTCAAGAAAATTGCCTCAGTAGAAGTGGATTAAATACTAATTTCAAGATTTAACTTAAATAGATAAACCAACCTAAATAATACAGTGTAAAAAATACTTTAGTAGGTTCCCCGTTAACGAAGAAATAAAAGAATAAAATATTATAAAAATCTTTTTAAGTTACATGGTTTTATTAAAATGCACTAAAATGTAAAAAATAATTTTTAGCTATCACAACATTCTTAGCTATATGTGATTAAAAATAAAACCGTAGTGGTCACATAAAGGAATTATATTTAAATATTAACATAATTTTAAGGAACAACAGAAGTGATAACATAAAAATGACCTATATAAGAATGATTACATTTAATTCATTTAAATTTTTCTTTGACAATTTTGATTCAGCAATTCATCATTCTTATATATATCATTTCCAAGTTATCACTTCTATTGTTATTTAAAATTCTGTTGATGCCCAAATACAACACTTTTATGGGCATCCCACAGTTTTGTTTAAATTATTTTTTACTTTTTAGTGAACTTTAAAATAAAAGCAGTTTAATATGCAGCCTCACTTCTATATATATATATATATATATATATAATCCCATTCTCGTAAGAAATTTAAAATATGTCAAATATGCACCTTTACTTCTATATATATCAGTGGCGTAACATCCATTAAAGCTAAAAGGTGAGCCTCCCCTAATTAAAAAATATTTAAACATACTTTTATTTATTATAATTTTTTAAATAATTTTGCAAAGATTATTATTAGAAATATTATTATTATGGTATTATTTAGAAAATTGTTACATTTTACTTGCTTAAAGTGACACGTTTCAACGTATTTTTCCTAGTAAAATGCATATTTTAATGTTTTAGAAGCTGAAATCATCCAGCCTTCGTGCTTTATAAGGAGAAACATGGCATTAAAGATACCCATTTGTTAAACTCCTCCCTAGCTGATTAACTAACATGGAAGCTATCTTATAGAAAGGCATGGCTATTGCTTCTATCATTTTCAACCCTTTATTATAAATAATCAATGATTGGATATGGGATCGGATGTTTCATTAAAGATGGGTAGGTGTGGGTGGGTAGTGCAAGGCTAATGGATCCACCATTTTGGGTCAAAAGTGATTCTATTAATTAATATTCGTAGAAAATACTCATTATTTGTAATACTAAAGAATTTAAGTCATTTTTCATGAATAACCTAGCATTTACCTAACTTTAAACAATATCAAGACAAAGAAATATACTATAATAATAACTACCATTAAACTTAAGTAGTTTGTAGAGTAGACTTAGCTCTTTATATCAACATCAATATGGCGAAGCATCAGTTTGCATATTTGGGAGTTTTAGAAATAGTAAATCTGATTTCCCTTTAAAAATCCCTTATTACACGAGAATCTTAGTTAGATAAAAGTGGTCGATAATTTTCTACCAGATTCTTATCATATTGTAATTATAAGATATTTTTATGTTTTCATAGTACAGTATTTGTAAATAATTAATATACAATATTGTTTAAGGACATTGCTGACTACAGTGATTTTCAACTAAGCTTATGTTCCAGATTCCTCACAAATTTTCAGTGTACTTATCTTACATGGGTGACCATAGAATCTTTTCCAGTGGGGGAGGGGAGTAAACTCAATAATAAAACGTATATCATCACCTAGCTTGATACTCTCCTTTGTTATCTTGAATATCCAAGGGGGAGGGTGTCCTCCCCTATGGGAGATATGACTTCATATTTAATAAAATGATTATAAAAGTTCAACTAATTTAGAAATTAGGAAACATTTAAAATGTTACACTTTGTATGTATTTATCTTACATAAGTAATATATTTTAAAATATTGTGCATTTCATTCATTCTTAGCATTTTTATATTAAATTATTTTAAAGGGGATCAACTTAAATTCTATAAAATGTTGTATTGTCCTCGCAAATACGTATTGTGTATAATTTCAATTAAATCGGCTCAGTAGAAGTGGGTCAACAATTGATTTCAAGATCTAATCTAAACAGAGAAACAAACTTAAATAAAGCAATGTAAAAAATGTGTAAATAATATAAAGATTCATTTACAAACGAAACCCAGAAACATCTATCATGTTGATGTAGTGTTATAATCATCTTGAAAATGAGGTTACCTTGAACATACATTTGGTTGGTGCATTTCTCATATATTATTGCTACCTACAGCATTTTAGCACAAAGAATGATCACATTTGTTATTATTTTTTAATATTACATGGCGTGCACCAAACTTTCAATTAAATTAAAAAAAATGTGTCAATAAGTAGTGCACTCTTCTCGAACGCAAATGTCGACAGATCAAATGTATCTCAACCCTCTTGAAGGGAAATATTATGAAAATATATGAAGAAATAACACACGACTTCAATTTTAAATAAAAAAAAGAGGTTCAGAAGATTTTTGTTCCGGAATTTATGTAAATCTTTATTTAAAAATAGTTTTTAAGTTGAGTAGAATAATTTGTGAAGTCTTATTAACATTTTCTACGACAAAAACATGGAAAAATAGTATCTTATGCTATAAAACTAAACCAAGTATATGCTTCATAATATAGCAAAACAATAATTTTCTTAAACATAAACTTTGCTTATATTTCCCACCTAAAAAAGTATCAAGCATCTTCTTCTCGGAGACATGCAGTAATTTTCAGAAAATTTCTGTCTCTTCTTCAGAAGTTCCCAATAATGGAGTCCAATTTCTTTCTTCATCACTCCCTCCATGATCACTCCCTTCAAAATGCTAACATCACTCTGAGGCTTAGCATGCAACTCAATTTATGAAATAGAAGGATTTCTTATTATTTATATCTAACAGAAAATAAAGAAATTCAGATTATAAATGAATATTCTTTAGAGAATATTATAATTAGAGATTGCTAGGCTTTGGCGCTTTGCGTAAATGACCTCAACAGGATTTTATTGCGAAGTTTTTGATTACTTTGAGATGCTGACATCATAAATAGACGGAAATATATTTTAATTTGAGATTTATTTATTGTTGCTATAGATTACCGAGATTTATTTATTATTCTTACAGATTTTTGCCATTTTTATTTCATAAAGAGTGCTGTTGTCCAAAGCCCAACATACTTGAGTATTATATTTCAATGAAAATATATCTTTATATTTTTATAGGAGTCATAAAGCTTCTTTAATAATTTTCTGTAAAAGTGGAAGGAGAGCAAGTGAACAAGGAAATTACCTCCTTGGAGCAATTTTACGTTTATTGCAAAGATTATTTTACAGAATGGGGACTCGGCATCGGCAGTCAGTAAGCAAAAGCAAGTAGTTCGATAACTTTTGTTTTTGTTTTCATGTATGAGCGTGCGATTATTTTCAGTTTTTATTCAAATTGCACTCTTATCAGCATCATATGGAGGGAGGTCTGAAGCTTGATAAAACTGATTAGACTTTTCGATCTCGAATTTTGAAAATAATTATATGAATCTAGCATCTGGAGTTGAATGACAATCTAGTGATTCATTCCCGGTTTTAATGGTTTAAGCGCATTGTAAATTGTTTCTTATATTGTAAAGTGATATTAATCTTTATTATTTAAAAATGTCGGATATTTCTGATGCTTTATCCAAGTTGTCGATGCAAAGTTTGGTTGAAATTAGCACAAAAACAGGTCTTGTGCACGATGACAGAATGATTGAACATGCTTGTGTATGGGACCGTGGACACATAGAAAATCCAGAACGATATATACATTCATTGGAAAGATGTAGAGGCTATAATTTGATAGATAAGTGCCTTTTGATTTCATCTAGATTTGCTAATGAAGAGGAATTAATGTTAGCTCATTCAAAAGATTACATAAATACGATAAAAAATTCCAAGTTATTTGGTAGCGTCACCGATTTAGAAGAATTAGCTTCAAAGTTTGATTCAGTTTATTTTCATCCTAAAACATATGATTGTGCCTTGTTGGCTGCAGGTTCCACTATTGAGTTAATTTCTGCAGTTTTACAAGGAACTGTGAATAATGGCCTAGCTGTTGTGAGACCTCCTGGTCACCATGCTATGGCAAATGAAGCGTGTGGGTTTTGTTTTTTTAATAATGTTGCTATTGCTGCTAAATATGCTTTAAAGAACTTCCATTTAAATAGAATTTTGATAATTGATTGGGATGTTCATCATGGGCAGGCAACTCAACAAATGTTTTATGATGATCCTAGAGTTCTTTATTTTTCTATTCACAGATATCAACATGGAGAATTTTGGCCTCATTTGCGGGAGTCTAATTTTGATTTTACTGGGGACAAGCAAGCTCAAGGATTCAATATCAATGTTCCTTTAAATGCTACTAAACTTGGTAATGCTGAATATTTGGCCATATTTCACAACATATTATTACCTATAGCATATGAATTTAATCCAGAGCTAGTTCTTGTATCTGCAGGTTTCGATGCTGCTGTTGGTTGCCCAGAAGGAGAAATGAATGTCTCCCCTCAAGCTTACCCTCATTTTATAAATTCTATTTCTAGTCTTGCTAATGGGCGGATAGCTGTTATCTTGGAAGGAGGCTATTGCTTAGCATCTCTTTCAGAAAGTGTAGCCTTGACTTTAAGAGCTTTATTAGGATATCCATGTCCTACAATATCTCCATGTGTAGAATTGAATGAAACTGCTGTAGATTCTATATTGAATGTGATAACTGTACAGCGTCCATTTTGGGATAGCATAAAACTTCAAAATTTACATGATATTTATTCTGATGATAGTACTATCAAACATGTTGTATGCCCTAAATATGCTGGTAACCCTCAACAAGGGATGACAGTCTTTCCAACTCATGGAACTTATCCTGTACAAAGTGCACTTGTTGCTTCTATGTTTGCCAGTGAGATTGAAAATTTGATATCTAAAACAGATTTAACTGTTCCTAACATCCGTACAAGTTTAATATTTGATACTAAAATGAGCCAGCATGTTAACAAAAGAGAGAAAAATCACCCAGAAAAAGCTGACCGCGTGATAAAGATTTGTGAAAAATTGCAGAACACCGGACTTTTATCAAAATGTCTGTTATTAGAATCTCGTGAAGCAAGTGAAGCTGAATTAGCATTAGTTCATGACATAAATTATATAAACAATATGAAATCTACCACAACTATGTCCTATAGAGATATCGCTAAATTAGAGAGTGAATATGATTCAGTTTACATTTGCCAAGAAACTTACAAATCTGCAACCATTGCTACAGGTAGTCTTTTGCAAACTGTTGATGCTGTTGCACAAAAAATATGTAGAAATGGATTTGCTTTGATTCGTCCTCCAGGTCATCATGCTGATGTCAATAATGCTTGTGGATTTTGCATATTTAATTCTGTTGCTATTGCTGCAAAGTATCTAATTACTCGGCATAACATGAAAAGGGTTTTGATTATTGATTGGGATATTCACCACGGTAATGGTACACAAAATATATTTTATGAAGATAAGAATGTTTTGTACATATCATTGCACTTATATGATGGTGATTTCTTTCCTGGGTCCCCTGAAGCTGACTGTACAGCTGTTGGTAGAGGGGTAGGTGAAGGGTTCAATGTTAACATTCCTTTCACTTCCGTAGCTGGTGATGGTGACTATTTAGCAGCATTTTTTCATATAGTTTTGCCAATTGCTTATGAATTTTCTCCAGATTTTGTACTTGTCTCTGCAGGATTTGATGCAGTTCTCGATGACCCGCTTGGTGGTTGCTTTGTAACCCCACCTTGCTTTGGTGTGATGACTAAGCTTCTGAGTAGTTTATGCAATGGCAAAATAGTTTTGGCTTTAGAAGGGGGTTATAACTTAGACAACACCTCAGAAGCTGTTGCTTATTGCATTGCAGCACTTTTGGGTGAGTTTCATGTGCCGCTCAAACCAATGAAGCCTACATTGAATGCTACCAAAACTATACAAAATGTAGTAAAAGTTCAGAAAAAGTATTGGAGATGTCTGCAGTTTGATGTTGACTTACCAGATATTACATCGGAAGATAATTTTACAGAAAATGATATTCGAGAAGTCAGATCACAATCTGTGAGATCTAGTGAGCCTGTGGCCATACCTAGGAGAGATGAACATCAAATTAATACTGAACCAATTGCCTGTGGAGGTGCTGAAGGGATGTCAGGAGATATGACATTTTACTGTGTGACTCCTCTCGAGTATTGCCCTCATATTGAATTATTGCAGCAAATCCCTGCAGAAGGATTAAATCCATATGCTGCTTGTCAAGCTTGTAATGATCCCTTGGAAAATTGGGTGTGTCTGCATTGTTATCAAGTATACTGTGGCCGATTTGTGAACCAGCACATGCTTCAACATGGAATGGATATGCAGCACTACTTGACTCTAAGCTACTCGGATCTCTCTATTTGGTGCTATGGGTGTGATGCTTATATCCATAATGAGACATTAGTGCCAATCAAAGAGCATGCATGCTATAAGAAATTTGGCTGATTTTATTTTGTTAACATCATTCCATTATATGTATTACATTTTGGCATATTTATTGAATTTTTTTTTTAAATTAAAGTTTATTTATCATTATAGGTAACTTTTGATTTATTTATAGAATTTCCTTCTTTGTAACATTTTTATTCTCGCATTATTTCTTCTTTTTTGTTTTCTATAATATCAGAAAATCTATTTTTGTGAGGGAAAAGTATACCTTAAAGAACAATGATTTATTATTCTGATTCAAAATTATTGGTAATGTTTTTATTAAAGATGACTGTTGAATGGCTTATGTTGACTTTTTAAAAAAGATACCATGTATATTCCTATAAATTTATTGTGAAATATAGATGTTTATTGTTACTCCTGGGATTTCTGGGCAGTTCATCACCGAAGTGATTAGGCTACCTGCAAGTGCGGTTGAGGAAACAATGTAATTTGGCTGCCGTCGAGTGCGGACGCGCATTGAGCTACCTGCCAGTAGGCTACCGTCAAATTAACCGGATGGTTGTTGTCTTATGGCGGAAGGTAGCAAATTATATTTGATTTACTAACGTTAGATGACAGTGTTATTTAAATTATAATTCTTCAAACATATTTAAAAATAAATTACCGATAAAAGAGTCAAATTTTACGTTTCTAGTTCCTACAAATGTATATATAGCATTAAAATAGAGCTTGAAGAATAGAGCGATTCCTTTTTTCCACATCTATTTTTCTGAAAATAAAATATAATAATCTTTCCAAATTTTTTAAGGAACTTGACAAGACGTATTTGATTATAAAATTGTCTAATTAATAGACTCAAGCTGGAGCCCCCCCCCCCTCCCAGTATGCTGGGGAACCTGGCCCGGACAGAAAAATGAGAGGACGGGGGCCCTAACAGCCCCCCCCCCCCTTTCCATGGGCCTGCATGTGTGTGCTTTATTTTGAAGAAAAAGAATAAGAGAAAGGTACAAGTGACATTTTATTCCTCAGAAAAATGCTGGTAAAGTTGTGAAGGAAAAATATAAAATATTTACACAAGTACTTCTAGTGAAGGAACATTATTTAATAGCACTACATTTATGCTTAACTTATCTTTCAGCAAATTGTCTCTTCCATTTCATAATATTCAACCATTCAATTACAAGCAGCTATTTTTTTTTAATAATTTTTAATATTATATATAAAAATATATTCTTAAAAAAGATTTAATTATAAACCGGTTTTTCATTTTTTAAATTATTTAATAATGCATTTTTTATGTATATAATAAACTGAGTAAATTATTTTTTCTTTTTGTTATTAATTTTATTTTTTTTCATAAGTGGCAAAAAGGATTCCCATCTGTAAGTATTTAAAATGAATTCTAATATAGTATTTAATAATATATTTTCAAAAGCATTTTTAAATTTGTTCTTATAATTTAATAATTTACTCTTATTTATTATATTTAATAATATATTTATGCTTTAAGAATTTTAAATTATTTTTTGCTGCTATTCCTTTTGTGTAATACTTTAAATTTATCATTAAAAAAAATCCTGTTATAGATGAAACATAATTATTTTATGACTTTTCTTTATCAAGAAAGAAAGTATTTAAAAATAAATTACTTTAAAAAATTAAAAATATACTATTTTTAGATTTCACCAATGCATATATAACATTAAAATAGATCTTGAAAAATTGAATTTTTTCCTCCTATATATATATAGGAGGAGGGAATTGGGGGGGGGGGGGGGGGACTTTGATTTTATTGAAATTATTTTCATTATTACATGTTAGCTGGAATAATATGTCCAATGACTTTTTAAAGTATTTATTCTTATATTACAGCTACAGTCAAACATATATTGCACAACATGGCTATAAAAAAGAATTTGAATTTTAAGAATATATAAAAATTTCTTATACTTGTATATTGCAGTCAGCATAATATCGACCTAAACAGAATATAACGCTACTTTCCACTGGAAGACAACCGTCTGACTAATTTGATGGAAGCCCACTTGCAGGTTTCCTACTACAACTCTATTCGCGACCGCACATGCAGGCAGCCTAACCACAGCCGTTCATCATTGCCATTGAAGCAGTGTTTGCCAACAAACTCTCTACTCATAATGGACCACAAAGAACTTATTAGTGGGCTGCAAAGGAATTTCAAATTGTATTGTCTTTAACCAAACCAAAGGTTATTCAGATGCAGGAATTTTCTAGGATATTGCAAGATGAATTTTCAGCTTGAAAAGTAAACACCTTAATTGATATATAGAGGATCATGGAAATTTTTATATTTAGAACAATGAAAATATTTTTGGTTGTCTAAACAGTGAAATAAACAGACTTGGGAATACCATAGACTTGAAATTCACATTTTCACTTTTTAGCAAGTAACCAGTAGGCAGTTTTAGTTAAGTGGCCACTGTATCACAGATTTTTTTATAAAATCAATAAGTATGGTTATATATATATACTTAATATATAATATATACACGTATGAGCTATAAGAATTGGGGCAAGAAAAAAAACAGTAAATTTCTCCGCAGTTTTGTGATTAAAATAGAATGTGAAAGTGGTGGCTGGTTAATTTTATTTAATTGCCACACTGCATTGTTTAATTGACCTCTGGCGAGTGCCTATTTTAAGGTCTAAAAGAATGCCATTAAAAAGTTACTCTGCATTAATTTTTAATTTATTAACTTTTAATCTAATTTATTACTTGGTATGTTATTCCCACTATTTTTTTAGACTATGACTATGACATCAAACACCTAGCTCGAAAGTTGGCTGCAAAGGTACTTACTATTCATACTACTTGGACAACCTTAAAATCTGTTCCTACAACCCATCAATGTGTTTTTGCTGCTGTGTGTTGATAGGTTAAATGCCCTCGTTTCTCACCAATTTTGTCAATGTGATATAGTCTAAGGAACCTAAAAATTAATCCTGTTGCTTGACCACACTTGTATGATCATTTCTGCCACATTCAAAAGCAAACACATTTTACTACATCATTTTCTGTTTTTTGAAGAGTAACTTCTAATTTAATAGTTAATATTGGTAGTAAGTAACTTTCCCAAGTTTGTAAATAAACTATTGAAATGGGGGAAAAGTGCCTAGATTCTTGTGTACCTTATCAAAACATCCATATTAGATAGTCTAAAAATATTTCACCAATGATTCATTATTTTATGAAAAATTGGAAACATTTGATGTAGGTGATCTGCGGATATATTATAAAAGTGCCACAGATACCTTTTATATTGCCAAAGTGGATTATGTCACGAAAGTTTGAGAACTACTATATCGGAGCCCGCCAGCAAAAACTATTTAAAACTGTAACATTACATATGTCACAGAATAAAGTTTCCTTTCAGAAAAATATAACTTTATCAATTTTTTTTTCATTTTGTAAAAGATGAAATTGCAAATTCTATATATAAATTCAATATCTAAATGAAAAAAGTTTACAGATTTTAATAACATATTCATCATATGGAAATTCCACTGGTTTACTAAATTTTTTAGAATCTTTGATCCACTGTAGCTTATAAAAATTTGAAAGCCTATTTTAGACACATATTTTGAGTACAGTCATGAAAAGCTCTGCTCCATTATTCTTCGAGTGGAAGAGAGGGGAGTGATTCCAAATTCCTACATATACAGTTAGCTTTCAGAACTTTTATAAGAACAAAGTTTTGTTACAGAACATTGGAGATAATTCTGATCCTGGGTATAAGAGTGTGGTTCGCAAATTCTCTTCTCTTTACATTAAAAAGTATTTTATTAGACACCATTGATTTAAAATGATTTTTTTTAGTACAAAAATGTATAGTTTTAATGAAGTGTTTGTATTACTTTATAGCTGGGTCATTACATACAAATATAGGAATAATTTTGTTTTAATCAATTAAAAACTTTTTCTTCAAAATTCAGTGGTTTTTTGTTTTTAAATGATTGTTTTAAAAAAAGATATGAGCATTAAACCGACTGCACTTAATGCATTTAGAAAATGAATTTATCTGATAAAATTGTTACAAAACTACATTGCTGAATGAATCTATGCAAAAAAATTAACAAATAAGTATTTGTTTTGATATTAAGCATCATCGCAATTGGTTTAATACTCAAGTACCTACATCTTTTTAAACAATTTTAAAATACTTGCTGTGCATTTTATGAAATTTTTACAAACTTTGCTAAATTTTGTTTAAATACAACTTTTAGCCTTAAAAATTATTTTTGAAATAAAATGCATTAAATTTTGTTAGCCTACTTATGTCTCCTCTTAGAATATTTGATCTAAAACGTTTATTTTGGTATTAAAGTAATGTAGCATATCTATTAATATACTAGGCTTTTTTCAAAACTAAATATGCATAATATATTTTTAATTATAAACATTTTATTAAAAAGCCCTTAAATTTTTCTTCCTTTATCATGGAAGAATCAATAAAAAAATACCTGACTATCCCTAAAAAATCTATAAAAAATTACTATAAAAAATTATCTATAAAAAATACCTGACTATAAAAATACTCAAGCTTATCAAATCACAAAATCGTCAAGCTTAAAATAAAAAGAAATAATTCACCATCCGAAAAATAAAAATGTGTCTAAAAAATGTTGACATCAAAACGCCAAGCTTTTACTCTTTTAATTCTGGTACTTAACATTTCATAATAATTAATTTTTCATATATTCAAAGTAAGTTGTATAACATGTTAATTACAGCCTTTCTCCCTATGAATACAGTATATAACATGATTCTGAAAATAAAAATCTAAAGTGGGCAACAGATGACTTTCCTTATATAATGCAATGAATTTACTACTTTTACAGTTAAAAAAATGTTATTCTTATAGTAGATACTTATATTCTTTCCAAGATATTGAATTTTCTTCAATTAGTCGTCATTTTCATTGATTTAGCGTCATTTTTATCAATTTGGCAAGATTTTTGTTAATTTGGCAACAATTAAAAAATGTCGCCACGTTGGCGACATTCCACCAAATTCGTCACTAACATCTCATCAAGCGGTATGGACGAAGAAATAAGCTATTCTTACAGCAGATAAATGACTATTGGCGTTCAAATACAAAAGTATTACTCAAAGTATCTTTTTTCATGAATGGAACGAGCTAGATCCATGAGAATGATGTCACCAAATTTATCGCACGGTATTACATATGAAAAGTGAACATGTTTCTCAATAGGAAATATTTTTTTTTAATTTTATATAACTTTTTGATATTTTTTTTGAAAAATGTGCAATATCTCGAGAACGGTTCATGTTAGCGTTCTAAAATTTATGTCAATCGTTTTCTAATGAAAAACTACATAAGAAATGTCTATTTGCATAACTTTATTAGCGGTTTTGATTTTTTGATGATTTTTTCAAAATTTCACTCGAAAATTTAGGGGGGGGTCTGAACATTCGATTGCGTATAAAAACAATAGGCTTCCAGTGTTTACGGATTGTGATTTTTGTACCAAATTTCGTTTGAATCAGTCCATTCGTTCGTCAGTTATCGTCTCCACAGATTCACTGACACACATACACACACAGACATCACTTCAAAAATGTTTGATTCGTGATCAGGGATGCTTGAAACGTACTCTCCCGTCGAAAACTTTAATTCGAATCTTCGACCCCGTCACAATACTTTCCTTATACATTATGTATAGTATATAAGGAAAGTAAAAATTATTACATTTTAGACTCTGTGCTTTGCAGCCACCTTTTCATGTTTTAAATGAATTTATTATGTCTGTACTATAAAATATTGTATGTAATTTAATTGTACCCATTTTTTCTCTAGACATTTCCACAAAGTATGTCTTACTATTTATTATTTTTTATTGAATGTATAAATTTGCAATTTAAGATTGTTATAAAGGAGAATTATATAGTTTTCTTTTGGAAAGGTGGCCGTCAAGTGCATAAAATATAATTTTCATTTTCAGAAACATGCTATAATGTATTCATAGGGAGAAGAATAATTAATATATTATGGAATTTACATTTATGAAAAATTAATTATTACAAAACATTAATTAAATACCAACACCAACATTAAAAAAGCAAGATCTTGGCAATTGAATATTTCAACATTGTTTTTTTAGGGATATCGGTGTTTTTAAACAGTAAAATTTTTACCCTTGTTCTTATTTAGGGCATATCAAATGAGCTTATGACGTATTACACTCGCGCAGAGCTAAAACGGTGTACACAGGGTAGAAAACCTAGGCCACTCGACTCACCAGAGGGTTTGAGCAGCAATTTGAGTGGCAGGTGTGTACACAGGGTTAAAACATGGCCATATTTGGGCATAGCAGTTGATGTTTCATACACTCTTGCAGTGGGACCATGGCGAAACCACGTATGAGCCAGTGAGCGGAAATGTTTTTAAGCCCTATATTTAAAATTTCTACAAAATACACCTACATATAAAATTTTAGTGATATGTGCATTTGTACTTGAGAACTTGCGTACGCACTTAGATACATGCACACATTGATGGAAATATTTCCAAAAATGTTTGAAATGTATTCAGGATGTCTTTTAAAATTTTTCATCTAATCTCAGGTTAAAAAATTTGTTGGTAACTTCCGCTATACAATAGTATGAGAAAATAGTAAAAATATTCTTTAGTTTAGATAATATTGAATTAATTTAATTCTAATGAGATAATACATTTTAGATGTGTCTAAATTGTTCAATTGTAAGTTAAATATCCATATCAAAAGAACAGGAGTTTATTCATTGTTTCAATAATCTTGTATGATGCAGACATCACATGAAGGGGGCAGGGTTTGTTTTTAGCCATCCATTAGCAAAGCTATGAAGGGTAGAGCAGCTTTATTAATTAGTGCATGTTCAATTATCCATATCTTTCAATTTTATTATTTTTATAAGAGTTATTAATTCTCATTCAAATGGATTTTGATTAAAAAATGTATGATTAAAGCTGTGTCCATGAAAAAATATTAAAATTTAAGCTATGGTAAAATGCATAGATAGAATAATAATTATCTGATTTTTTAAATCTATATCTTAAATAAAAGTTTGTGCAGTTATCTTTTAAAATCATATTCACTTGAGTTTCTCTGATTTTAACTTTTGATGTTATTAAATGTTGAAATTTGTTTTCACCCATTTTTTACATTTAAATTGCGAGATTTAACCCATTAAATGAAGTTTAAATAAAATAATTTACAGGAAACAAAATTTAATCATTTTCTAATGCTAATAAAGCTTATTCTATATCTCTGATGTTATTTCCTAATTTTTAACAATAAAAAAACCTTCATCATTTTCAACATGCAAAAATTAAATTTCATTTTTAAATTGCCATCCTTCAAGATCTATCTATTTTACAAATAAAATATTCAGACACTGTAAAATGTCTTGTTTTCTGATGATCACAAACTTTACTGCTACTCTGTGGGACAGTTTTTAAATTTTTGACAAATATTGTAATATAGCGATCCAATATTTGTTTTCCATTCGCGAGTGAATTTTCGAAACACAGGAGGAATAATCTTACTGCTTTCTTTGGAAATATTGTATTAATTGACCAGTTTTTTTATACAATTAGAAATAGGATATTTATTTAATTGAAATTTATTTTAAATTTTAACTTTTGTAGGATTTTAAGTTATCTAATTATCTGTCAGCTAAATCATTTTTTTTACCTTGTCGTTTCAGGCCAATCGCAGCTTAATGATTTACACACCCACCAGAAGGCCGTCCGTCCAAATAGCTACTCATGTCCTTGCTGACGAGTTGGACAGTCTGGGTCTTCAACACCCACCAGAAGGGGGCGCGGTATCCCAATGGTTAGCGCGTAGAAATTGCACTCGGTAGGTCCGGGTTCGATTCCCTCTGCTGTCAAAACTGCCGCAGCATTCAGGTGAAGTACGATCGCGTTAAACATATGAGTTCGTAAGTCCTTCCGAGAGGTTGGTGGTAGGGGAAGGAGGGTACAGTCTCTGTGGATGTCTGCCCCACTGGGTTCCAGTTTAAATTGGGTGGCTCTTCCTGGCTATCTAAACAGTTACCTTACACCTTTCTGGTAGGCCAGACGATCTGGGTCTCAACAACACCCACCAGAAGGGCACAATTGGGGAAGTCGACATTAACAAAAAAACAAATCCATTAGTAATGTTATTTGAAAGATTTATGGTGAAAAAGAAGGCTAAAAGAAATAAATAGTGATACTTTGCTAGATAAATTGGATTTTGCATTTAATTTCAGGACATTTTTTCCACTGATAATTTTTGTAGGTAATTTGCTTATTATTGTATAATGATCACACACGATTGATCTTGTGAAAATATTTAGAACAGAATTTTTGAGAATCAAAATAACTTTCAAAATCTAATCAGTCACCAATTTCCTAACGAAGTTATCACGTGAGAAAATACTTTTGCACAACGAAACCTGTGTAATTTTTACTGGCTTGCATTATTGTCCCTGGTTATGAAATGACAATATTATTATCAAATTTAAAGATATTAGATGGGATTATTTAGCTATAAAATGTATGTTTTCTATTTTTAAACAAAATGTTTATTGCAATTATGAAGTATAAATCAAATCTACTTTTAAATTTTTAGATAGAAGTGTCAATTGCTTTACTTTTTCTTAGGGAGCACATATGGCTGAGCTAGTTCTGTATCTCAACTGGAAATGAGAAAAGTTATGGTGACCCCCTTCCCCCCCTTCATTATAACGTCACACCTGTGGGACTAAAATGTTTAGATTGTTAAAAGCAGAGTAAAAAAATTTTCAGCAAAAATATTTAGATGTACTGTTCTGTTGACTAGTTGTGAGCTATTAAAATATGTCAATACTGTAATATTTTGATAAGACTGGCAATGCAGACTATTATCTTTCAGAATAAATAAAATGGTTGTTTGTGAAAGTATAACTTTCTAATATTTACTTGAAGAAAGCAGACATAGGAAACTTAGGTAACTATAATTGTTTCAAGAATTTGGAGTCCTCTTCCTCAAATCAGAAAGTGTGTTTTCTTAATAACTGGCAAAGAAACAATCAAAGAGATTGATCAGGAACAGTCAAAACAAGAATTTACTGGTGGGAGTAACCATCGAGATATTATTACATGATTTCAGGATGATGTTCCTGTGGAACATCATCCTGATTTTCTCCTGTACATTTCAATGGTGTTGCTGACCGAGAGTGCATTTGTGAAATATATATGGTAAAAAATGATTATGTATGGGTTATTGCTGTGCATTCGGCTGCAAGGTAAAACATGTATAAGGAGAATCTTTATATCAATATCATAGACAAGTTTTTCTTTCATTATGTATTTTATAAATACAGTTAAAAAGGAATTTTACTAGACTTTAATGTGATATCTTTCATTTGACTATTAATTTCATGGCTTTTAATGCTGTATTATTAGATGTTTTACTTTACTTTTAGTATTTGTGATATAGCAGGACATTTATAATGTCATTCTAACACTTTTAAGAAACATTCAGAGTACTTTGCTGATAGTTATGTAGTTACTTTCAGCATGTACATATGTTTTCCATTCGAGATAAATCTTGGCGACAGTTGGCAACTTATAAGATTTGGTGGTTGATGTAAATTTAAAGTTTTGGAAGAAAATAGGAGTTTAAGTTTCGAGCATACAATTTTACATTCAAAATTAGATTTTGAATTTCAGCTACATTTTACATCGTAACTTTTCAGTACATTTCATGCAAAGATGTGTGCTTTAAAGAACAATATTTGTTATATATTTTTATGCTACGTTTTATAATTTTAACATTGCACCGTGTTCGATTTCAACTTTAGTTAGTTTTCAACTGCTTTTAGACCAGGTTTCTGTTAAATTGGTGGCAGTAACATTGTAATGAAAATAATTGAAAGGGGGGAGGGGGTTACTAAATATGTTGTTTCTCATTTCTCCAAATGTCAATAGGTTTGGGGGGTATTACTTAAGTATTACTGTTAGAATTAGTTTACACACATGAATATCTTGATTAAAAATGTATCCCCCCCCCATTTCACTAATTAAATGTTAATGGATGTATTATCAAATATGGGAGTAAATTAAAGAGTATTGAGACATTTAGTGTAGGTGATTTAAAAGTAATAATTTTATATTGAAATAGGATTGTATCGTCATATGATATTATCTTCAACTAATAAAAAACATTCAGGATATGTTTTGGTAATTTAGAAATCATTGTTATTCTTGTATGTGTGCCGATACCTACGAATTTAGACATAATTTTGTATTTTATTTTAAACTTTGCATCTATAAATTTTGAAACGTAATTTTATAAACTGATGCAAATTAATGTATAAATTTTATTATTATGGAAATTACATTGTTTTATATTTGATGGTACACATACAGTATTTAAAAATAAGTAAAATATAAAAGTAACTTAATAGCATTACACCTTAAAGCAAATTTTGATACTGCTAACATGAATTTAAAATCTTATAAAGTGCAACAAGTTTCTCATTAACCCCATCTAAAATAAAACCAGAGGGTACACTGCATAGTTTTGGCGATAAATCATCAAATCATGAATGCCCTACTCCTACTCAACCTACATCAACTGTTTAATGTTTGATCAGACTGATAGCATGGGGAAGATAGGACCACGCTCCCTCAATATTATAATACCTCGTTGGGAGTAACAGATATTCAAATCCAATTACAGTTGGGGTTTTGATTTCAATGTCCGTTACCTCCACTAGCGAATTCTAGCTTTAGGTTTTTCTTTCATTGTTGTTTACAGCTCATTTTTCTGCTACAATGTCATTGAAAATTGTTCAGGGCAATCTACACAATTTTACAAAAGCAGAATTGATGGTAAAACGTTACTAGCCACTGTGGCTACTAGTACAGAGAAGTTTACTAACCAAATTTGAAGGTTATTAACCACCTGGCTAGTGGTTACCAAATAATATAAATTTTCATATTTTATGGAGTTCTATTAAAGTTCTATTTTTTCTGATTTTGATGTATTAATTTCAATTATTTTAATAAAGTAAGTATCTTCCGGTTTCCAAATCAAAATATAATTTAAGAAACAGCTTTGTACATAATGTAACAATCTCAAGAACAAACTCTAAAAGAAAGCAGTTTACTTAAACTTTGTTGTGAATACTTTGAAGACAGCTTTTACTAAGAAAAATCCAATAGATTTTTAGACAAAAGTTTGTTCTAAGGTAGTGAGGGCAAGCTTATGTACTGTATTGATACTGCATGCCGATTACATATGTATCAATACTGGGTCAATATTGTTTCTATTTGCATTCATACTGTATTGTGTATTACTCTATTAATAATTTGATCTAGACAATTTTTTTAATCTTGTATTTTCCAAATTTTAAAATTGGAATATAAGTTGATTAAATTAGAAATTGATTTATAATTCTTATTTAAAAAAAGTATACAAATAATATATGTATATAAAAGAAAACTAAGACAATTAATTATATAACAATGATTTTAACATGATTAGATTAATGAGACTAAAATAAATACAGTATACTTTTGTTTATTTGAATAAAATATGATGGCATGATCTGAATAAAAAAAAAATGTATAAATTACATAATTAACATTAATACATAATTCTTATTCACAGAAATTGATAAAATAGCACAGTTAATTTAAAACACACACTTCCAAAAATTAAGCACACAAAGCAAATTTTCATTTTTCAAAAGTGTATTTGAATTTGAGTGGCTGAAAATCGCTGCGGATGTAGCTGGCAGTATGCAAATATCATATGTTACAGTCAATCACGATTGACTATCCGGATATATGCTAATTAGACAGTCGTTGAAGACACTAGCTTTCTGAAGGGTTCAAGAAGGTGCATTTAAATGCTGGTACAAAGTGTTTATAACTTTTGTAGGATTATTTTTGATGATATTCATGTTTCTATGGCTGAAAGAAGACGAATGACAAATAGTAAGCACTGGTGTGCTGTCAGACACATTGAAGCAGGACAGTCAATCAAAGATGTCGCTATTTTCTTTGGCATTGATCATTCGTTAATTTCTCGATTATGGAAACAATTCCAAACAAATCAGACAGTTGTCCGGAGGCCTATGCCCGGTGATGATTGGTATAGTGCTATAGTAGCTAAGCGGAATCAATGAGCGATCTCCACAGCTGTTACATCCATGGTTGCAGTGGAACTTGGTAAGAAAATAACTGCCAGTACTGTGAGCCGAAGGCTCCATGTGAAGGGACTGTATGTCCAAGTACCACGTTTTTGTGTTCCACTAACTGTACAAGCCAGAGGGGCAAGATTAAAGTGGTGTTGTCAACATGTCAATTAGACTGTCTCAGATTGGTGCAACATCCTGTTCATGGTCGAATCCAGTTTTGCCTTGGAATCAAATGATAAGAGTGTAAAGGTCTGTAGAGAATGAGGCACACACAATTAGACCAAGAACATCATCAAACATCCTGCATTCAGAGGTGGCAGCATCATGGTGTGGGCTGGAATTTCAATGGGATATTGCACAGAACAGCACATCTTTAAAGGCAATTCTGTGATGGCTGCACAGTATCTGGATGAAGTCCTAGACCCCATTGTGAGACTCTATGCTGCAACAGTTGGTTCCGATTTCCTTCTTATGGACGATAATGCCTGTCCCCATCGAGCTAACATAGTGGACGAACACCTGGAAAGTGAGGGCATTTTTCGTATGGAGTGGCCATATTCCCCCGACCTTAATTCCATTGATAACCTTTGAGATGCTCTTGGGTGTGCTGTCTCTGCACATTTACTTCCTACAGCCAGCCTCAGAGAGTTGGAAACTGCCCTATTGGAGGAATGGCCATTGCTCGCATCTGCGATGGTTGATCACCTCATTGTGAAAGCATAGAAAATCATTGTAAAGTTTATGTGAAGGTCCGGGATGGTCAAGTACCATATTAATGTAAGTTTTGTTTGCTTTTAAACATCATTTTGGTAATGACCCAAATGTGACGTTATCATATAACTTACAAAAAGTAAATTTTTTTTATCTTTGTACATAATTCTTGTTTTCTTTAATACATAAACACATTTGCTACCTTCATGTACAATTTTGAGTTTATCAAAGCTTTACTTTTCCATTTTTGTTGATTTTACCGTCAATGCTTAACTTTTGGAAGCCAGTGTATATGTACTTAACCGAGCTAATTTAACAGTATTTTCCGAACACATTTCGGATATTTTTGAAAAGTTATACATCTATGGGCAGAAATGGTAATTTAAGATTGAATACATATATTGTCATGAAAATTTATACTGGATGTTTTAGCACAGTCAACGCACCTTTTCAAGCTTCAGCCATTGGTTTTAGACATATACTTCCAATTTGAAAGTTTGTTAAAATTCAGTGTAAAATCCTTTCTTTTTCAACTATTCATCATTCAAACATTTTTCCAGGGAGTGGTATTATCATAAAATTAGGAGGTCTAAATTTTTATACTGTCCAATTTTTATACCTTGATTAAAAATAATTGTCTTTTACAGTAACTAGTCTAAAAGAAAGAAAAGAAAACAATGCAATTATCTGCAATAATCGATGAGTCATTAAATTGCTTATAAAAAAATTAGGAATTTTTCCCCTAGAAATCTGGGGTCAGCTGCAAATAAAATTACACAGGCACATTTCATACCTTTCTGGTAGGTCGGACGGTCTGGGTTTCAACAACAACAACAGGCACATTTCATGTAAAGCCTGATCTCAATTTGCAGTCAGCCCCTACAGCGTGAGAGTTTGGGAAAAACAAAATCACAATTCCAATTTTTGCCTATTTTGTGTTGTGTTTGACAGATAGAATAAAACCTGCTGTGTTTAAAAAAGATAAATGAAGACATAATATTTAGTTTAAAGAAAATTAGTTTATTAAATTGTAACTTCAATTATTTCAAATTAACAAATACAAAAAACACTGCTCACAGGCAGGCAACTCAGGAAGAATTAACATTAGAATTTTAGACATTAGAATTTTAGAATTTATCAACTTGGTTAAAATTAAGGAATTAGCATAAAACTTTACTCAAAACAATCTATTTTAAATTCCATCAAAAAAATCATTAACAAAAATATTAAATTTAAATAATTTTAGAATTTAATCCAGACTCTTAAAAATTATGAAGGTTTAGAAATTTGCTCTCAGAATACAGTTTTAGAATTTTAAATTTACAGAATAAATTTTGATTAAATGCATTTCAAAAATATTGAGAATTTAAGAAATTAGGAGTTTAATTATAACAGTAATATTCACCAGCTGGGTCATCAGACATGGGGGGGGGGGGGGGGGCGAAGTTCCAATCATTAGAGCTGCACTGGTTGGAGACAAAAAGTTCTAATAGTTGAGCTGACAGGAATAAAACTACACTGGTTTTCTGGAATTCACCCAAACTTGAAACAGGAGAGGATTCAGCATTTTCTTGAAAAGGATTGCAAACTCAGGAGATCAGACCTAACAACTACTTCTGGAACACTCGGATCTTTTTAGAACGGCCGTCCTCGTCAGAAACTACGTTCACGCAGCTCGCATAAGGAATTTTCACCACGTACTTTTCTGGAGAGTTACGTCGCGAATTCCGCGATAAAAGCTTGAAAAATGCATAATTTAAATTAAAACAACTAATGAAAAAAAAAAAGAATAACGCGAGGAACTTAACGTTCCATTAAAAGGTCGCGTGGAACATAAGTTCCATTCGAAAATAAACAACGCGCTTCTCGCGCTAACCACAACGAAGGATTTCAACAAAAAAACTGAAACTGAAAAGTTCTGCGCGCGTATTTATACTTGCGGCAAAAGGGCGAGTTTAGATAAACGGCAGCAATTAAAATTCGCTTACCGAAATTAGAATTGCCAAAATAATACTCTTAATTCCGAGAGCAGACGATCCGAAAAAACGCGAACCAATTAAAATAAATCACGAATTCCAGAGGCGCGAAAACGCTTAGGTGGCGCATTTAATCGCAGTAAAAAGCCCGCAAAACAGAATTCCGAAAATGGCCGCAACTGAAATTTTTGAATTACAGTGAGACATGGAAATAACTTGAAACTGTAGAACAAACGGAATTTCTAACCAAAATGGGAAAATGGGATATCAAATTAAAGGGAATTTTAAGGGGAATCAAATAAATAAATAATTTTTAAAACTTGCAAATCAAAAGTAATATTAATTTAAGGAATGGAACATTTTTAACTAAGAATATCATAAAGAAAATTAATTTAGAAGATTAAAAAATATTCTAATTAAAGAATAAATGAAAAAGCCAATAAATATTATTTAAATATTACCAAATTAAGAATATTGAGCCAGGGAAAAAGAAATAAAAGTAAACTTCCAAACCTCCAAATTACCTAAATTCTAAAGCAACCCAACATTTGGTAGGGTTTTTTTTTTGTTACTTTCATTGTAACTGCATGAATATTACAGATAATTGCATCCTTTTTGTCTTTTGACTAGTCACTGTACAGTGCAATTTTTATTTTGCTAAAGGAACCGTATAAAAATTTAAACTCCTTTATTTTTATAAAAATACTACCCACCGAAAAATAGATCATACGAAAGAACACATTAATTTTAATAAACTTTCAAATTAGAAGTATGTACATAAAACTTATTAACTGAGCTTGAAATGATAGGTTAACTATGCTGAAACACTTAGTATAAAGGCATTTTATAAAAAACATTTATAATTTGTATGTTTAGAATACAATTTGAAAATTAAGATTTTCATAGCATTTCCTATGGAGAAACAAAATAAGGGGCCACTTTACATTAAAGACAATACACCAGTACTCATTCATAACAATACTCGTTACCGACCATGTTGCCCGACCAGTAAATAAACTTTTGAGAAGATGGCAAAGGAAAATTTTGGAACTCCCATTGTATTCCCCAGACATGTGTCCATGTGACTTTGATTCATTTCCCAAAATAAAAGCACCCATAAGAGGATAATGTTTTCGCAGTGTTGATGAGGGCTGACTGAAATTTGCAACTATCAATAAAAACGGATCTACTGATGACGCCTACTGTTTCCCATAAATATAGACTAAAATTATTTATGTGGCCGGTGATTATGTTGAGGCCAGTGATATTCCATTCTTGCTTAAATAAAGCATAATGGGCGTTATATACCTGTTACCACTCATTTTCTGACTGATGCTCAACAACCAAAGAAAATCAGATGTCTAAAGCAAAATATGTAAAATGTACACTTAACTCCAAAAATAAATGTGGAATACTCCTTTGTTGATAGTGGATAAAAATGAAATATCCTATTGCAGGGGTAATTATGGTGGTTGTTAAAATTTCTTAAAAGTTCTAATACTCAAAATCACTACCCTCAAAAATTATATGGCAAAAATGCAGAAATACATATATCTAACTCTATTTGTACATTTGCTTTTCTTTAATAGGGCACTGCTACCTAAATAACTACAATGCAATTAACATTATGAACAAGGAAAAATAACAAAACTTTAGCTGAATTCTAGACAATTATTTCTAAGATGCAAGTTTCATTTATTTATATTGACTATACTGAAATAATCAGTTACTTTCTGATTATATTCACAAAAAATATTTTATAAGCAATATTGCCAAGTTCTAAAGTAGAGTTTAAGTAGAATGAAATAAAGTTCAGTTTAATGCAGTGGCGGCTCGTGAGTGAGGTATAGAGGGAGGCGCTCATATATGTATTTATGTATAGATGGGGATATTTAAGTATAGAGGCATACTATAATATGTATTTATGTATATTATAGTATCCCTCCTCAGTTTGTGCCAACTAAGTCTTTTAGACTTCGAGTTCGTCGTTTGTCCGGCACTGATAAATTAGTTCCGACGTTACCTCGAAATAACTGTATACCAAATTATTATTTTACTTGCGCTGATATGCATTTGCAAATTTCCTTAAAATGAATAATTGTAACCATGGAAATTATGTGAATGTATTTCTAAATAAATTTATATCAAATTTGTAAAAATTAAATACTCTCAGTCGTATGCATGTGCAGTATTTTATTATGATTAGCGCAATTGTTTGTACACCCAAAATGCATACAATTTCTCTCAGGTACACAATATGGCTAATAGTTTTGTACCTGATCATCCTTGTAACCCAAACAGCAACATAATTAGAGAGCGAAAATCAACTAAATCTACGGGCGTTTATATGTAGAAACGAAATAACTATTTTCATATAAGTTTAAGAATGAATTTGGAATTTACAGAAAGTTCTTATGCATTATGGTTTTCTCTATTCGTCTTTAAAATGATATGAGCGAGTTCTGCCTGCTAGTAATCACTATATATAGCAATCGGTTTCTATAGCAATAAGTAGTTAGCTCGCTGCACGAGTTCAACAAAAGTGGATCAAAGTTTAGAGTGAGCAGATCGAGTGGGTCCATTGTAGAGTAGAAAATACAGTGTGAAAATTGCATCAAAAGCGGAGCAAGTGTCACTAAGATAGATAAAAATGTAAATATAAAAAAGAGGAGGGTCTCCCCTCTTCCACCACGGTTGTTTCATATTACATAATAACAGACGATGTTTGTGTGTCGACGTGTGTGTGTAAGGTCTGTAGCGGAAAATGTAAACATCGTACGGTCTTGAAATATCGTGCACGGATATTTCAGGAACCAAGGCGATGCATTTTTGTAAAACCGAAATATGAAATTGAGGCTACTTAAAGTAAAAGTTACGCCCAGAGGGTTGACATAATAAAGTTGTATATCTAAGTGATTGCCACCAGCAAACTCTAAATCGCTCAATTAGAAGGTGAAATAAGAAATTTGGTGGTGGTGGGGGGGGGGGGGGCCCTAACCGAACTGAAAGTTGCACCCAGGGAGCTGACACAATAAATATGTATATCCAGTTCACATGTACAAATGGTGCCGGGACTATAGCCACCAACGGCATCAAAATGGCTCAATTAAGAGCCGAGATGTGAAATTAGAAGGGAACTACTTAAAGTAAAAATTGCGCCCAGGGGATTGATATGAAAGATATGTATATTCAAATGGTACAAAGACTGTAGCTACCAGAAGATTCAAAATCGCTCAATTTAGGAACCGAGAAGTAAAACCGTGCGGGCTAGTTAAACTAAAAGTGACGCTCAGAAGGGTTTGAATAAAACAATATGCATGTCCAGACGATACGCGTATAGATAGTGCAGAGACTATAGCTGCCAGTAGATTCAAAATCGCTTAATTAGGAAACGAGATGAGAAATTTTAGGACTACCTCAAGTGAAATTTACGCCTAGGGAGTATCGGGTCAATATTGGACTTCAATGAAATTAGAAGCAAAACCAGGGGGATTGAATAGTCGCCGGTGAAGAGGGGGGGGGGAGAGATTTTAAGGAAAACAACATCAGATCAAAGAATCAAGTATCAGGTTGAAAATTAATTTTTAACATTCTTTAACAAATATTTATATTTTTTTTCAATCTTTAATGTTAAATAGCTGAAAAAGTAAGACAGCTGAGTAAATCAAGAGACCCACCCCCTCAGACAACACATTTCTGAAAGTGTCACTAAAAATATCCACGGGCATGCCACAAATACAATTCTCGTGACTTTTAAGCAATTAAGAAGTCAAACGCATTGAAATTCATCACAAACAAAGCATGGAACTACCCCAAATCAGAAATAATCCCTTTTTCCGAGGGACAGACAGAACCACCCTACATCAGAAATGCCCCCCCCCCCCCCCCCCCGTCCGGGCGCTTACGCAGCGAAATTAAACTGAGTGCTCCAAACAATGCATTTTTCTACCAAAAACGAAGAACGGAACCCCCAAAATACCATCAATAACCCCCACTTATTCAATTAAGTAAAAAGCACAAAATATATATCGAAACTTTTTTGAATTTCTATTTTCTATATCTAATACTACTAAACTATTTCTTCATGAACCAAAACTGAAAAAGCTAGGGGTCAATAGGATCAATAAAATAAATCAGAATTAGATAAATACAGTAATTTATTTTCAAATATTTATTTAAACATCCAAATTTATTATTTTAAAAAGAAGCGAGAGCGAGAACACTCATTTATCAAGAAAAATTCGAGGCCAAATTAGCGAAACTCAGCCAATTCGAGTCAGTCGTTCACGGTATTCGTGTCTTCTTGGCTTCTTTAGATGAGAGCCGCGATAACCCGCGCAGCTCAGATCAGATTGGAATATTGCAATGTCTGTTTTTTTAACTGAAATTTCTATTGCCCTTGTATTCACATACCATTCTTTCTATCATCAGAGAGTCGATAACAGGACGCGGCTCTTCTTAAAATCCCTCGTCTTTCCCTATAAATTTAATATAGTATGAAAAGGGGATAAGAGATTTTTTTGAAAGTCAAAGCTTTAGTGCTGCCATCTAGTGACAATTTTATCATTTATTTCCAATAATTAGACTTTTAGTTGAAAGAAATTTCAGATAATTTCCTTAATTAACCTATATAACTAAAGGAATTTGAAGTGCTTGATCAAGGGGGTCCGCGCGGCCCCTGGTTTAATGTAAAGTTCGTTAAAAGTTTGGCTTTCTGTTGCATGTACATACATTGCACAAATTGTTTCTTGATTTTTCAGTGATTAATAAAGAAGTTTGTAGAAAAAGCTTTTGTAAGTTTCCCAGGAAAATTTTTTGAGAGAATTTGGTTGACTATAGGTGAATTTTCTTTTCATGAGTTCGGCGTAGAGTACACTATATGTATAGGTCAGATTGGGCACGTTTAATACGTATTCTACATTTGATGTATAATACATGATTTTCTACCCTGCTGCTGTATTCTACATTAAAGAAAACATCAGGTTTTCTATGCATTTTACATGTATAAAATCTAACTGATCATTTTACTTCAAATAAATATTGTAAGGCTTTAAAGAATGCATGATATTTAAAAATATTAATGTATTTTTACTGTTTAAGAAAACATTATCAATTTATAACTTTATTATAATTAAATACATAAACACTCCAGACAAAATATTACGATTAAGATTTTATTGAATTTAATACTTGGTTACATCACCATGTGGATCTTACGGGACATGTTGTCTAAATGGGGCTGAATAGTGTCTGCAATGATGTTGGCCCACTCATCTATCAATCTGGCCATTAATTCCGCTATTGACTGCGGACGTGCAACACTCCTTTTGACAGCAATTTTCAAAGTGTTCCACATTTTGTCGATGACATTAAGGTCAGGTGAATTGGCGGGCCAAGTGAGGTGTGGGAGATCAACCTCATGTTCTGCGAACTAGTCTTAAACACATCTGGTGCGATGCACATTACAACTGTCATCTTGGTAGACAGGTTCGGTGACAAGGTCCTTACCATGCAGAAAGTCCACATAAGGGACGACATGGTCATCCAAGATGGGAATATAATCCACAGTCTTCATCCGATTGTCGACTTTTACCAGTGGTCAAACGCCAGTCGCCAAAATACACCCACAACACATCCCACCCCCGAGCTGCACTGATCTCTGGAGACAGTCCGGATGATACGCCTCTCCGAACCTCCTGGTGATGTGGAAACATGCATCATTGGCATACTAGCAGAAGCATGATTTATCTGACCATACTACACGTCGCCAGTTATCCAGTCCAGTGTCGATGTTCTTGAACCCATAGGAGTCTCTTCTGGTTTGGGGCTGCTTGATCCGAGGACGTCGCTGGAGTATACGGCTATATAATTCCATGTGATGCAGTTTCCGGCACAGGGTGCACTCAGAAATAAACGGATCTGGTCCAGCATTAACCTGTGCCACCAATTAGTCCCTTGTATGGAAGCGATTAGAGGTAGCCATGTGCCTCACATGCTGACATTCTCTCAGGGTTAGTATAGTCTTGGGGCCAACATTACATTGCTGGGAACTATTTGTTTCAGACGCCATTGCTCATGCACTGTACTTACTGTAGATGCTGTCACACCCAACAACGCTGCAATCTTTGTAGCCGGGTTCCTGACCAAACTTTTGCCAGTCAGTGATGTCTAATTTGCGGCCTATTTCCAACTTTATGAATGAACGAAGCACACTGATCTCAAGGTTTCACATCATGTTCAACCTCCCTTTACAACTTCCACTTCTGTTCTGTTCGCATACACAAGGTGCGCTGCAGACACATGCTCTTACAGCGTAGGCTGGTGGTAAATGCTGATTTCATAATATTTTGTCCGAGGTGTTTATATATTAATTATGATACTTAGGAATTTTCAGTTTTTATATATATATATTAAATGCCTATGTAACAGATAACATATCACCATTTTTTTTAAATTATTCCAAATCTTATCCTTTATTTTTAATATTCACCTGGGGGGGGGGGGGACCTTACATTCCTTAATTTTTAAGGTATGATTAATGTTTGAAAGGCTAGGAAGGAGAGGGGGAGGAGGAAGAGAACAGGTTTTCATCTGTTATTATTCTTTGAAAATTTTTGCATTTTTTAGAAAACATTTGGATCAAATGCAATTCAAAATCTGTTGTATAATTTGTAAAATTTACATTTTTATCATGAAGAAGTGAACTTTTAAACTAATTAAAAACTTTGCCATTTTATATTTTAACTTAATATTAATTTAAAATATGAAGCCATCTTCTGTATTTCAAAGATTAGTGATTATCTGAATTTTACTTTCTAAAATTAACTTAAAATAATATTCTTTTTATTTTTATGGCACTAAGATATCAAGCAAGAAATTACACTAAGCATAGTATAAAACTATAAGCCCTTTAAAGACAACCACTAAATAGTGAAATAGGACAAATTTGAAGAAATGGTTCATTGCAACTGTATTTTAAAGTAAGAAAATGAGAAAAATCTCCTTTAAAAAACCACATGGGTCAAATTAGGGTTGAAATTAACATTAGGTATGAAACACAAATAATTGTTTTAATGGGTAAATATTAATTTATTTACAATCAAATTATAGACATATGATAAGTTTGAAATAATTTTCACGTTGAGCAGTTAATGTGGGTTTTTGAGCAGTTTCATAACTATGCTACTACTCTTTGGATGCTGTTTTGAATTCAATTCCAAATCATTTGGTACAGTGAAGACACATGCCAAATACCCCAAAAGTAAACCATGTTGAATAATAAAATGTAAGCAAATATTTTTAGAAATTAAACTACGTCTTTGTATCAATAAAATGATATCTGGTTAAGTTTTCTGTTATTTTTAACATATTTATTTGAAATTTTATATTGAAATTACAAATTTCTTAATATATTCTTTTGAAATTAAAAAATTGGGGGGAAGTAAACCCTGTTGAATAATAAAAAAGTAAGGAAAAGTTTAGAAATTATATTACATCTTTGTACCATAAAGAAATGATGTATGATAAGTTTTCTATGTACTCTACATATGTGTTATACATTTGAGCTTATTACCATAGAAAATTCAACTTTGTTTATAGGACTTCTGTCGGGACTGCATTTAGCACATTATAAATGAAAGTTCGTTACAATAAGTTTCCACATATAAACAGTAAAATTCTTTATTTAAAACAAATTTCAATTTATTTTATTATATAATAATTGAAAAAAGTTAAAATATTGAAATTTATTAATGAATATAAAATTATATCTTTACAATTGGACCTGGCTTAGCCTGCCTGGACCTGTTTTTAATGTGGTAAAATATGTAACCAAATCCGCTTAATCTCTTCATTAATAGACATGCCATACAGAGCAATCGCTTAAATTGGAAGAAACTAGCATCTCTGAAAATGTTTTTAAATTGCTACTACTGATGTCACTACTTTTCATTAAAAAAAAATATATCAATCATGTTGACCTGCAATTCTAAAATTCAGTTTGGCTTATAAATGACTATTTTTGAAGACCATTTCCATCTAAAAGGAGATAATTCTTTTAACATGCCTAAAATTGGTTTTGGGGAAGAGCAAAAAATAAGTGAATAGTATGAAATGAATGTATTTTTTTTAATTTGTTCATTTTATTAACTTTTAATTAAACCATAATCTATAATGAGAATAAAATTTTATTGAAAGAGTTGAATCATACTCCGAATCATGTGCTTATAGAGAATAACTGCATATACAAAATGTATTACAAATAATTTATTTTACAAGCATATTTACATAATAAGCCTTAACTCAGAATAAAAACATGACTAACAGAGGGAGATAAAATAATATTCAAGTAAATATTTTAACTTCCAAGTAATTACATTTTGGTGGAAACAGGATAGTTTATTTAAATATTTTTACATATACAAAATCTAAAAAAAAAGTTAAAATGTACATAACTCGTCAAAATAAAGAAAAAATTTACAATATAACCCCTTAAAAGAATGTAATTCAAACATTGACATTTGCAATTAAATATGATAATAAATTAAACATGTGATTAATTACAATTAAATGTGATAATAAATCAAACATGATTTTACAATATGATGAGGCATTTTAAACAGATATATTTGAACTGCATACATATTAAGATCTGGTTAGTTAATAAGTTACAGCTTTAATTATTTTCATTTTTATAACAAAAGAATATAGAATATTTTATTGTACTCAATATTCATTCATTTTACAATTTAATATTACTTTACATTATTTAAAAAAATTGGAAATTGTGCATTTCTAATTGACAGTTAAGGTGAAAACATGCAAATATCATGCATTAAATGTTCTTATGATAACCACTTTCTGATTGTTAAGAATTAATCTAACTATTTAAACTACTTTATTTAACTCTATCAAGAGAACAGAAATAGAACTATTTTAATTTCTACATACATATCTTTTTGGAAAAGCAGATAAGTATTCAAATATTTCTAATTATTTTATATGGTACTTGTTTAGTTTACTGACCTCCAAATATTTCTAATTATTTACAGCCAAAATGAGAGATGACCAGCCAACTATAATGTATAACATTATCACTCTCTTTCTGCATGTGATGTCAAATGTTTTACTATCAGAGAACCATTTGCTATTGTATTCAGATGTTATCGCTTTATTTATGTGTATTTAATTTGAATACAGTGGTGCTCGAATAAACTACCTTACCCACATCTTTCCATGACTTTGATTAAGAAAAAGGACATTAACACATTTAAAGTGATATTTAACGTATTTAATATTGGTGAATGCATTGAAAAGAAAAGTATACAGTAATGAATGAACTATTTATTTAGGAATAACAATATGTAAAATATTCCAAAATAATGAGAAATATATGATATTCTTATTTTATCTAATATTTAATTAATAATAAAGATTTTCATAATTAAAAAAGTGACTCCGTTACATTTTTTAGATGACATGGAGTAATCATTTCCCATAATAATGGCTAGACTGCGAGGACACTTGAAATTTTGGGGGAATGCACTAAAAATATGATGTATCATTCAGCTTTCTTATGCTATATCAAACATTTATTTTGAAAATACTGAATTTTTCAGGGTGATTTTTTTTTTTTTTTTTTTTTTTTTGAGCCCCCACTGTATTATGACTGTATTATGGAATCATATCACATAGATTCTTATCTGTATGAATTTATGTAGTATCAACTAGTAAAAGTAGGAATGTTTTTGAACGAGTTCTATGTTCACAATCACTTTATTGGAACCTTCATACTCTTCATTTCATGATTATTTTTTAGAAATATGGTGGTTGGAGAAATTTACCTTTTTATCATAACAAAGCTTTAACAAAACATATTTAAATTATTGGAAATTAAACAAAACATTTTTTGAAGTTTAATTTAAACTATTGAAAATGATAAAAAGTTTTAAATTATAAAAAAATAAGCAAAAGAATTTTTAATTTAAAAAATAAAGTGTAAGCAATAAGTGTTCGATTTTTTAAATCGAAATTATTGCAAAATAAACAAAAGCTTTGTGAATAATTATAGTAATGTGTTTTCATCTAGTTCCGTCATTTTGTGTTTTGTCATATCTTTTTGGCATCCATGTAATTGTTAATCAGGAGAGAGAGAGAGATCATGCCAAAATATTGTAGCATCAGTTATTAAAGTGCAAAAACAGAGGTCTGTAAACTGTGCAAGTAACTTTTATATTTTAGGTGCAAATTTCCTGAAATCTGGATTTTTTATTTTCTTTACAATAAATGGTAATGTATAGGGAAAGTATTGGAAAGTTGTAGAAAATCGCAACACGAGTTTTCGACGGATCTACATGTTTTAGGACTTTAGGACCTCTAGAACACGAGAAAACTATTTTTAGCATGACATCTGTGTATGTGTTTGTCTGTGCAATGTATGTATCCACTGTGCAATGTATGTGTCTGTGCACTGTATGTAACTGAAAAACTAATTAACCAATTTTATAAATTTTGGTAAGTCACTTGTAGGTGAGCCTGGAGCTGATTAGATTCTAGTACGATTCAGTAACAAGGAACCTGCCTTTTATTTTTTTATTTTTGCAAAATGGCCGACAAAAATTGTATGTATTCATTCTAGTTGAAAATCTAAATGACCAAATTTCACAAAATTTGGTAGATAAGTCAAATGTGGGTTACCCTGGTGCTGGTAAGATTTTGGAATGATTCAGAAAAAAGAATCTGCTTCTTTTTACGAAATGGACTGCAAAACTTGTCAAAATCTAAAATAAAAGACTACATATGCTCAAATGTATTAATTAAATGTTAGTTTTATACATAATTTTTGATGACAAAAAGAATAAAACCAACTCTATTACTCTAAGATGGACCATTTTTGAGATATTTAAGTTTTTTAATTTTGAGGAACTGAATATGTATTTCACTGTAGTTAAAAACTATTTAATGAAATTTCTTAAAATTTAGTAATTAAGTCTCTTGATGGTTATCCAGATGCTAATTAGATTTTGAAATGATTTGGAGAAATATAATTGACCTTTTTTGTGAAATGGCCATAAAAGAAAAATCTGAAATAAATGACTAAAATTGTTGAAATATATTAAATACTTATTCATCATGTAAATTTTGACAACAAAGCAAATAAGACTTACTCTATGAATCTAGGATGAACAGTGCTCGAGATATTTTAGTTTTTTGGAATTTTGAGAAGTTGAAGACTTCAAAGTAAAGTAAGTTGCAAAATGAAATGAAGATGCATTTAAAAAGCAAATTGGATATAATACTAGAAAAGTATTCATATTATTTTTTGCAATTAAACTCAATTTAATGCATCATGAAAAAAAGTAAAATAACAGAATGAATTTAAATCTGTTGGGAAAGTCATGTGTTGCTCATGTCAGATTTTTTTTACTACAATCATCTATTGACCTAAAGCCTCATATAGAATTTGTTTTATGCTTCTAAAAGCTATTTTAATAGTGGAATTGAGACTTACACAGGGGTAAGAAGGTACTTTGTACGCTCATGGCTCAAAAATTCTTAATACATTTGCCTGACAACCCATGTTCATTGCAACAGAAAATATGAAACACTCTATAGTGCTCTATAAGTATTTTGAAGATAGGTATTCACTACACACTGCTTGCACTAACAAAAATGGGTTACAAACAGAAATTATATATATAAAAATTGTGCAAAATTTCTTTTTTTTCTTCTTCTCCAAATAGCTATTTGGTTTTTAAAATTGTTTCTGGTATTCTAACCTTTTAAATAGTTTGTTCAACTTTATTTTATCAACTGTTCTGATAGTGTGGCGGCCTACAATGAAGGTATTACATAAGATTTTACCATGTATTTTTTCATGATAATGACCAATAATAAATATAGGCTCTAAATTTTGTGTACATAACCTAATTATAAAAAAAACATTTTCATGAAATATGTGAAAGCTATTATATGTGATTAATTATTTATAATATGTATTTTGAATTATTTTATTTTTAAACCTTTCTAATTTTGAAGAGTCCTACTACATGGTTTATAAACAATCTCTCACAACTAAAGAGTTGGGAACCAATGCTCAAAGACAAACTCTACATTTTATTGTGTACATAACCTAATTATAAAAAACCCATTTTCATGAAATATGTGAAAGCTATTATATGTGATTAATTATTTATAAAATTATTTTGAATTATTTTATTTTTAAACCTTTCTAATTTTGAAGAGTCCTACTACATGGCTTATAAACAATCTCTCACAACTAAGGAGTTGGGAACCAATGCTCAAAGACTGTGTAAGTTAAAAATCACATTATAGTCAAAATTACTATTTAATTTCTGAAGCAGTTCTTATCAATTCAATTTATAAAATTACTATAGTTAAATTGATATGAACTAAAGAAAAATTTCAAACACAATGTATTTATATAGTTTATGCATAGTAATATATAATATATATGTTTTTTTATTTATATGCATAAAATTTAAAGTCTGTTCATTTGTTTTGTCTGTTCAATACACAAAGTCACAGTTTTTGACGGATTTTTTTTTTTTTTTTTTCAAATTTAATATAGCTATTCTTTACTTCACTACAAATAACTTTGTCCATGTTTAGACTTCTAGAATTAGGAGTGTTGAGATATTAATAAAAAACATTTCCATAAAAATAGCATAGTGCAAATAATTGTTTTCCAAAACTTTATTTGAAGACAATTATATCATGTTACTCAGAAAAAGAATCAATTCAAATGTATTTATACAGCAGATGATTTTCATTCAATTGATTTCAATTTAAATAATAAAACAAAAATTGATATAAAAATAAATTTTATAAGTATACGATAATTTTTTTTATTGGGTTATGTAAGCTATGGCTTTGGGACATAAAATATAGGAAGTTAATGATATTTTCAATTTCTTAAGTCAACTTTTATTTAGGCCAAGATTTTTCAAATTAATATTTTCTATTGTGTTTAACCAACTGTTGTAACAGGATAAAAATAGCAAGACATATAATTTTTGCTACCATTTTAGCAAATGTTCACCAAATTTCAATTTTTTTTTTTTTAAAATATGTTTATAAACAGGACCAGGATATGTTTGTTATTCTTCAGATTTGCATGTGCAGATAATTTTGTATAGCATAAATAGGGATTCTTATACACCTTTTTTAGGTGCGAGTTGGGTGGCCTGGGTCTCCCACACCTTTTTTAGAGGAATTAAATATTTTAATAGCATTTTTTGAACAATGTAATTTAGAATAATACGAGAATTTGCACATTTTAAGTAATGCTAGGTATACCTGCTAGTATATATAATAAAAACATAATTATTTTTACATTATAACCATCAATACTTATGAGTGATGAAAAACTGGAATTGGAAACAGACCTATTAAAATGTATAAAGAAGTTTTGAACCAAGACTAAAAGTATATAAATACACAATTAATTCATAAAAGAATTTATTGATTCTACTAAAATATTTTTGAATAAGGAAGCTAAATCAAATGAATTTACAGGATATAGCTCTAAATGAAATAAATCCAAGAACATGGTCGTAGGGGATATAATAAGTTTATTCCTACATTTAAAGTTCTGGACATCTTTACATCAACAGTGGTTATAAAAATGTATTTAAATTATAAGCAAAATCTTAATCATACTATCTCCAATCTGGAATGGATCCAATCAATTATTCAATAAATTTTGATACACAAATTTATACAATTAGCATCACTCCAGTAAAGATGTAAGGTATAGTTTTGTTCAAATGTGATTGATTCCAAAAATCACTGGATTGAAGAATGGCCATACCTTTCAGCTAATCCAATAATGCACAACAAAATTTGTGTGAACAATGTTTGAAAGTGAAAACAAGAATATCGAGGCTTATTCTCATAATAACATTTAAACTAATATGCTTTCTTTATCCAGTTATTTCAGCTCAAATGAGATCAGAAGTAAACTACTGAAGGTGTAACTGGAATGATTACTGAAACAGTCCAAGACAAGTTAGTTGGTTGGTTAATTGGGGTTTAATGGCGCAAAATCCAAGTTGAGGAGTCCAAGACAGGAAAAATATCCATAATTAATAATCTGTAAAATTCAGTAACCTAATATTGATTCTTTTAGTCCAAAGAAAGATCAAAATCACAATTAACCATGATAAAAGCTTGATTTAATATTTTTTGATTGCATGAGTCTTCCAATCTATATCTTCAGAACTTTCACCATTCTCAATATTTTTGGAAGTGACAGCACAATTTCTTTAAGAATATTATCAAATTATAAAAATCGTAATAAAAGTCTCAACTATTTTTCCAAATTCAAAATACTAACTCAAAAGACAGGTAGATTTAATAGAAAAGGGCTACATGCAGCCATACTGTCAGAACAGACTTTTTCTTGCCTGAGGCTAATGTGAAAATATTAATAAAAAATACCAAGAAACAAAACTCAGTGGTATTGCATTTTGCATGACAGTATTTACAAAATATAATTTTATGCTGTATATACATTTTCACCTTTCATATAGAATTTTTTTCTTAAACCAGTACCAAGTACTTTTCATAGCATTTCTGTTAAATTCAAAACTCGCACTTCAATTCCCTGAAATATTTTTTTTTAAACTATTTAAAACGTGCAAGATTACAATTTTTACAATTTTTTTCAGATCAAATGAAATTGATCTCTGTGTAATATTCTTTTGATAAAATGTATTTGATGTAAGAAATAAATCTACTGCTTGGCTTTCTTAGAAATGGTCCCAAATGCAGATATGACAGTAGGCTTTGTACCAGTGGGGACAGGTAGCACTGTAGGTGTGATTAAGGCAGCAGGTTTGAGGGCCGAGGCAGGCATTTGGTTAATTCCAACATCCCATTTGCTCTTTCTCTTTCCAGCATCTAAGGGAAAAAGGTAAGAACTACTTCTTCATAGTTCTAGACAAACCATTAAATTAAATAATCAACACAAAATACAAATCAAACATTTATTATCTGAAATACAAGTCTAATAAAAATCTATTTTACACTTTAAATACTGAAACATGCTTCAATAACTTGAATTTACAAAAACTCTTACCAGCCATAGCATCAGATGCAGGCTTTTTAACAGTACCTGATATGAATTCTACCTGAAAATGAGAAAAAAAAATTGTTATATACCAAGAAACAAAGCAAACACAGAGGTATATATTATAATGAAGTTTAATATATGCAAAATACGGGATGAACAGAGCATGATTTCATTTTTTTAAAATCAGTAACAAAGTTTGCTAGTGTTCAAAATGCTTATACGAGGCATGTTTTTTAAGTAAGTACCGTTTTGGAATTAAAAAAAGACGTGCAAAGATATCGCAATAATTTTATTTCTACATGAAAGCCTGTACCTTAATCTACTTTTCTACATAATTTCTGTGAATATTGAGGCACTTGTCATAACGTGGCACCAGTTTTTGAATACCCTCCTCATAAAATTCTGCCGCCTGACTTGTTAACCACTGTATCACAACTGTTTTGACTTCGTTATCGTCTTGAAGACGCTGACCACCCAGGTGTTTCTTCAAGTGCAGGAACAAATGGTAGTCGCTGGGCGCCAGATCAGGGCTGTATGGAGGATGATCTAGAGTTTCCCATTTAAAAGATTTGATGAGATCTTTGGTCCGATTAGCCACATGTGGACGGGCATTGTCATGCAGCAAAACGATACCCTTACTCAACTTGCCACGTCTTTTGTTCTGGATTGCACGACGCAGATTGTTCAATGTCTCACAATAAGACGCTGCATTGATTGTCTCATTACGAGGCAGAAACTCCACTAGCAATACTCCTTTTTTGTCCCAAAAAACTGTGCACATGATTTTCCGGGCAGAAATTGTTTGCTTAAACTTCACTCTTTTGGGTGATGATGAATGTCGCCATTCCATGGATTGTTGTTTTGATTCTGGTGTGACGTAGGCCACCCATGTTTCGTCACCAGTAACAATTTGGTCTAAAAAATCTTCACCTTCATTGTGGTACCGCTCAAGGAAAGTCAATGCACTGCCTAAACGTTGGGTTTTGTGCAAATCCGTCAACATTTTTGGAACCCAACGTGAACACAATTTCCGGTAATTCAAGTTCTCGGTCACAATGCGATACAAAACACTACGAGAATATTGAGGAAACCAGTCGTACATTGATGAAATTGTAAAGCGTCTGTTTTCTCTCACCTTTTCTTCCACTTTCTGCACCAAATCTTCATTAAAGACCGAAGGACGCCCACTCCGTTCTTCATCATGCACATTTGTGCGGCCATCTTTAAATGCTCTCACCCATTTCCTTACCATTCCATCACTCATAATGTTTTGACCGTAAACTTCACAGATCTCACGATGAATATCGATCGGTTTTACGCCTTTAGCACTAAGAAATCGTATAACAGCCCGTACTTCACAATCGGCAGGACTCACGATTGTCAGAGGCATCTTAAACACTCAGTAAACAACGTATACAATGAAGAATCAGACTGTAATGGCGTCAGTGCGTAGACAAGAGATGTAGGTAACCAGCGCGCATGCGCGGAACGCCGACCGTAGCGCTGCGGCGGCGGAATCGCAAAACGGTACTTACATAAAAAACATGCCTCGTAGCAACAATATTTTTTGGCAAGCAAGCAAATCATTTGATGACATGACATTACCACAGAAAACCTGAACTTCTAGAAGGTAAATTATGATTAAAGTGCCAAGTTGAAAACAGAATTTGTTAGGTCAGGAGTGTAGCTACAAGAGGGGTGATTTACCACCATATTCTATTAATGTAGGGTTAAAAAATGAATGTTTTTTTCTTGTTCATCTAAACTTCACACTTGCCATGTGTTGAGAACCCATGATTCAAACCATTGCCAGAACAGTTGAAAATGCCATCTGGTAAAGAATGATAGAAATGAAAAAGGTGTAATTAGAGATGATGTTAATGTGTATCCTAACTATCCATGAGTCAGTCCTTGCGCTAAATTATCCAAAGACTTGTGCCGAAGGCCCAGACCACATGACCAGCCCTAAGGCTTATGGCAATTTAATGTGTGGCCGGCCAAAGACTTGTGTTGTTGTTGTTGTGACCCAGACCGTCCGACCTACCAGAAAAGTGTAAGCTAACCGTTTGGACGGCCGGGAAGTGCCACCCAATTTAGACCGGAACCCAGTGGGGGAGGCATCCACAGGGACCGTACCCTCCTTTCCCTACCACCAACCTTGTGTGTAAAAAAAGACTTGTGTGTAAAAACAGAAGTGATTATGGCACAAACTGTGTCAGCGCATGCACTAGACTTCTTATGCAATTGCAGCATCTGCATGGGGACAGAATTCTGAAATGTCATTGATTTTTTTTTTTTTTGGGGGGGGGGGGGGGGCTTATCTAGGAAAGGTTAGTGATGCCGCTGAGCCTACTATAACCTGGATCCCTGGGACCCAAACATGGGTCCTTTGACAGTTAATCTGTGTTTTAAAAAGATGATGACAAATATTATATGAATTATTAATGAAATTTATAAATGCAATATATCGAATTGTAACATATCAGAGCTTGCTCTTAGCCTGTAAAATTGAGAATCAAATTGACTCTTACTTAAAAGTATGAATCAAACTTTCAAATTTGCGAGTCATGTTTTGCTATTTTTAACACTTTTAAATAGGGAGTCAATTTTTATTTAGAAAATATACCTTCATTATTAATATAATTGAAAAATAATGTTTGCGTATGAAAAGCAAAATAAATATAAAATTATTAGTAAATGAAACCAGATTGCAAAAGTGCAAAATATTTTCATATTAAAAGAAAATATATCAATGATTATGTGCGTATGTGTGTATAAATGCAAATTCCTGCAATATTGTTAATGCTGAAACGACTTTAAGAAATCATTAATTAATAATGAAAGACTTCAATCAGAAGTGGTCTCAAATCACATTTTATAGGTACTAATATTTTTTCTTTAGATTTTGACTAACAATAACTGACATTAATTTCAGGGATTGATTAAAATATGGAAAATTCGATATTTGGTAATAAAATTTAACGAAATCAAAATTTGTCTTTCACAGATGTTGTGCACAGATTGTTTCCGCAAATTTTTGTGTCCTCTGTAAGACAATTGCATAATTATGCACAGCAGCACAAATTAAAAAATGACACATTGTAATCGAAGGCATGTCCATGGAAGCTATTAATTTTATTTCAGGATATAAAAAACTACATTATTTTTACCAAAAATTGGATTCTCAAAGCAAAAGACATTAAAACGAAATAAGTTTGGCCAGCAGGGATGCATAGATATGGAAGAACTCCGTTATCTGCACAGCGTTGAGTACAAGCTTCTTCCTATGCAGTGTTTCAGAAACTGGTTATTCAGCTGAGGTATTTGCTAATCAGACTCTACCACAGCCATTGAACCGGATTAAATAGCTGAAAAGTGGTACTTTTCAGCAGCTTTATTGCAAATTTTCCCTTTGTTGTCAGTGGCAATGCACCTGTTGGGAATTGCAGAATTTTTTTCATGAAAACAGGGAACCACTTTGTACATCCCAAAGGATACAGGCTTTAAAATTTTACGCATCCTTTTTCATTTTTTCGGACACTTGATGTGATATGTCAGCGGCATCACTAATCTTTGCTACAATATTTTTCTTTTACTAGCATTTAATAATTTTAACTATCAATTTGCTAATTGCTATTGATAAAATCACACAATATAGGAGAAACATTTAGATCCATCTGGCTCGACCTGGCAATAATGGAACCTGAATCAGGTACAAGCATGGGAACATTTTTAAATGCAAAACCAGATCAAGATCCACAAAGTCAATAAAAATTTTCCAGTCACTGCTCAGTATAGCTTGAAATTTTATTTTTACAAATATATTTAAACCTATGCAGGGTTCATTCTGAATATAAAGTCAGTAGATTTTCTTTTACCAGAGTAAATGAGATTTTAAAAAGAACAATATGACAAATACCAGGGGAAAAAAATTATCATGATTAATTACCCAACCTTTTTCACTTACAATCCAAAATTTCAAAACACATATGTTTAATGATCCAATGTATGTACGTATGGCATTGGCAAATGCCATTTTGTAATCCATAACCCATTCCTTGCAACCAAATTTGGGTGATAGCACAGAGGTGGCAAACAATTTCTTAAATTGTTAATAATTTTTTTTTTTCAAGAATTTGAAAAATTGTATATAAGAAGTATTTTACAATTTGGGTATCAAATTAAAATTTAGTGATTAAAGATTGATTTACAGAATAAAAATTGCATTTGGCAAAATTGAGTTGAAAAAAAAGCTAGCATACCATTAAAATTGATAGAATTTTATAACTAATAAAAATATAGCTAATTTATAATAAATTTTGACTATAAGACATACAATATTAATTTTAAACCATGAAATAAATGAATAATTTAATTATTCAAAAATGATATGATAAACACAAAGTTAATACAATGATTTATAAATCTGATTACATTCTTTTTGGAATAGAGCTAAATTAACTTTGCCACCTTAAACCCTTACACTTGCCAATTCTGAGTATTATAAATAGCTTTATTTTATTCTAAACAGCAATGCTAAAAAGGTCTATTTAGTGTTACAAAACATTTGCTAATTCAAAATTCTTTAATTACTAATACTTTAATCCTACACACTAAATTTCTTACTTTTGTTCTTTCCTTCTTCTCCTTTTCCCTCTTGTCCATTTCTTCTTTTTGTCTTTTAGCTACAAAATAAAAAGTTTTCACACATTAATATCAGATTAGACTTCAATTATATTACATGTGAATATGGATATATGTGCAATGACTACTACTACTCCATTGCATTCATTTGAGGAGTTCCATAAAATAAAATATAGCTATGAACATAATCATTGAGAGAGAAAAACCTAGGAAACTTTTCAAATGTATGATAGCAATAAAATGAAATAATTAAAAGAGAAATTGCTACAATAAATTATGAGTAATATAAGTTCAAAATATGACAAAATAAGCATATTATGATTGTATATGCAGGAGATTGTATAGACAGGTTTTGACATTTTTATTTGTCTTAAACTACCTCAAAAGTTTTCAGTGATAAAAACACTTAAAGCTACTTTTAAAGCAACTTTTATGCAAGTTGCCATTTTGGAGCTGAGTTTCTTAGATTTGGAGTAATAAAAATATTTATTTTAAGAAAAAATTTAAATAAATACAATTCAAAACAATTTGTGAATCAATCTATTTAAGAAAAAAAAAATCAAATTAATAGAGATATGTATTCTAAAGTAAATTTGTTATAATAGTCATAATGGTATGAATATATATATACATATAAAAATAAGTATATCACGAAAGGAACTCCTATTTAAGTAAAGGAGAAAATAGAAACCTTACAGAGGATGTGGCGCTTAGCAACTCTGCATCCAGAGTGGCATATAAGGATATAAACAAGAAGAAAAAATAAGCGAGAACAGGCGTGACCATATGATTTGCATAGAATGGCAGGGGTGGATTGCGACACCCCTTTCCCGCTTAAAGCAGCTTTTACGACCCGGGCAACGCTCACGGCACCAATGTAACTCAATGGTCAATCTCCCACATGTGCAAAGACAGAAGCACCCGAACGGACACAAAAGCAAAGATGGAACCAAGCAAGGAAGAGATACACCCTACAATCCAACATGAAAACACAACATTTTATAGGGGAAAGTCGCGCATGCGCAAAAAGACTTCATGATGATAGGATCGCAGATATGAATATATATATGATTAAGAATGCTCATTTAGATTCAAACAAAGCACAATTTCTTTCTTTGAAAAAGGAATAGTAATAATGTTGTAAAAAATATCTAGGGTAATTTCTTTTCAATGCATCATTTATTATTTTATTACATTCATAAATGCAGTCTTTTTTAAAAGTACTGTAGTTTCTGTTTCTTCTGAAGTATCAGATAATAATATTTCTGAATATATTTTTAGTGAGGTTTGAATTCCAATCAATAATATTATTAATTTTGATATTGTATGAATTTCTCTTGTCGTGCATGGTTGTATAAATTCCATACTGTTGGTGTTTTCTTATTGACAAATCCAGGAAGTCTGTCGATCCATCCTCATTGATCGGGTTTTCAATTAAGTCTAATTCTTTTGGGTAGAATGCAAAATCTATGTCAGGGGTGTTTGCATAACCCCCTAATATCACAACGTCAACATAACGGAAATAAGGTATTTCCGATAATATATGGGTTCCTCTTTCATATTTGGATAGATAAATATCCGCCAATATTGATGAGCATGCACCACCCATGGGTATGCCCTTGACTTGTCTGTAGTAATGCGTACCGTCATATAGTATGTTTTCATTAAAAACCAACTCAATCAAATCCAAATATCTTCTAAGAGTTATATATGGTTTTAAATTGTATTCCTCATGTAATTCTTTCAAGATCATTTGTAGGTTTGTTAAATCGATGTTATTAAACAGATCCCGGAAATCGTAGCTTCTGAAGTTCAAATCTTTATGGCAAAATTTCAGTCGGTCTATCAATTTCTGTCCGTTTTTTAACATTATCATAGCTGCCAACCCAGAGAATAAAAAATTAGGAACACTGTACGCGAGAAAAATGACACGCAATAGTTGCACACAAAATATATATACATGGGTATCTCCAGCATGGGAGTACTTGCTTCCCCCCCACATTGAAATTAGCATGTCAGTATTTCTTAGCCAATGTATTATGTATTGACAGTGATTTTGCAACCCCCCCCCCCCTGGAAGGAAAGTTGGTGAAACCCATATATATATACTATATAATTAATCTTACTTAATAAAAAAATATTAAGACCTCATGAGATAAGAATTTTGAAACATACATGAAATGCATAATTTTTTTACACCCATAAAATTATAACTATATTTGTTCTCCTTAAATACATCAATATTCAACTAAAAGTAAAATTAAACTATTTTCATATTTGAAAAAAAAAAATGTCATTACACAATTTAAATACACTATTACAAAGTAAGTAAAACAAAGACAAATTAAGAATCTTTTTGGTTTATTGATACATAGGTAGCAGATTTGTCATTTTTCAAGAAAGTGGCACCATGTTTGTTCATACCAAGCACCATTTATCTGAGATTTGGCAATTAAAGTAGACTGTAAAGTCAAAATACTCATGGAACTTCTAAAATCAGTTTTGTTTCTTTTTACAAGACTAAAAATTCATTCACATGCAGCATTACTATGGGGGAGTGTTAGTATCCCCAACATGATACTACTCAATTTACTATACAAAAGTTTATACACAGGATCTTTTTGCTTTCCTAACTTAGCCCACTGAACATCTGGTCTGCAGCAATTATTTCTCCTGGCAGAGCTGCCATTTGATAATTCAAAAACTCAGTTACACTATCAATTATATCAAACATTGATTCTGTTGAGTCTTTTTGCAGTATAGAGGGAAATCTGTCTATAAAAATTTTAATCAAGGAAATTTAACTTTTTCCCTCTGAGACACATCTCCGACTTCAGCATGATGTAAAACATCAGAGTTGATTGGAAAGTTTCTGATAATATAATTACATGTCATACAATAATAGTTTTTGACGTACTCAAAAAACTGCTTTGTTTCATCAGAGTTTAACTTTTTCAGGCACTCTAACCTCTCTGATCCCACAAATATGTCTTCATTATCCTTATGATTTGTTGAATCACTATAAGAGATATCGAAGGCACATGTGGAAGCTTTCACGACATCAAGCTTTATGAATCTGACTAAAATATCTGTAAAAAAAAACTTGAATTTGGGACTTCTCTGGGGTTTCTGATTGCAGACTCACATTAAATTTTTCGAAAACACTAATTACATTTTTTAGAAAAAATGCAAAGGAGATAGATTTTTCAAAATAGAAAAATTTGTATTATGCAAATATAATTAAAAAATTAACCTTAATAATTAGTCATAATATGAAAATAAACTAGTTTAGTCGATCTAATATGCAACATTTAAATGATGGAGATGGATGGAAAAAGATACTAATGTACTCTCGGCAATTCACGCGATGTAACTGAATTGCGCAATCGCACTGTTTATGCGAAAATAATTAAGTAATTAACAATAATAATTAATCAGAATATGAAAATAAGATAATTTAGTCGATCTAATATGCAACATTTAAATGATGGAGATGGATGGGAAAAGATACTAACGTACTCTCGGCATTTCACGCGATGTAACTGAATTGCGCAATCGCACTGTTTATGCGAAAATAATTAAGAAATTAACCATAATAATTAATCAGAATATGAAAATAAACTAGTTTGGTCAATCAAAAATGGAATATGTAGAAGATTGAGATGGATGGAAAAAGATATTGCACTCTTGGCGATTCATAAGAACAAACTGAATTGCGCAATCGCAGTGTTTATGCGAAATTAATAAACAAATAACATTTTAGCGATTTATGCTGAATTAAGAAGTATATTTATTACTTTCATAAAATAAGCGATCGAGATCTTAATTTACATTACACGCGGCCGTAAATCTACGTTAATTTGATTGGCATTACCCTGCATTTTATTATGGAGTTGCTACGATCCCGGGAATGGTAGAAATCAGTGCTAAAAAAGCGGCGTTTCCGAGGAATTATACCATGTCTGGTTAATTGATAAATTTAAAACAAAAAAAGCCGGAGAATTTCGTTAGTAATCCGGAAGCCGGAGAAGCAATGAAACATCCGGAGTTTCAGGCCCAAATCCAGAGAGTTTTTCACGTCTGATCTGTAATCTTATGAGCGTACTTTTGATCAAATAGAGAAAAGTTTCCCACTTAGCTAAAAAATCCCCTTTATAGGGAAAATTTTTGGGATATTATCCCTAAACGTAGAGATTTTTTCAAAAAATCGTTAAAATCGGGAGATGTGTCTTCAAAAGCGGGAAATCGGGATAAACACTCAAAAATCGCGAGTCTCCCGCCAAATTCAGTAGAGTTGGCATATATGTATGGTCGCAGAGGGGGGAAAATGGGGGAAAATAGGAATATTTTCAAAAATTCGGATTTTGTGGAAAAAATTCGGATTTTCGGAACAGACGTAAAAATTCGGAACGAATCCGGAAAATCCGGAATGGTTGGCAGCTATGCATTATGGAGTTTTGCCTCTTAATATCAGTCACAACACATTGGAGTAATTTCAGAAGTTTTTTATTTGCTTGTTCCAGGTATGATCCACATCCCACTGTTACAGTTCGGAACTTGACTGGTTTTTTGTGTAACTTGGGAGTGAGGATCAAGTATGGAAATTTTACTGATTTAATATCCATACCAATTCTTTTATATAGTGCTTTTATTCTATTAGTGATGATTGATTCGTTGCTAGGAATTAAGGTATACATGGCACTATCCTTATAGCATTGGGTTAAAGTATCGACATAGAATTTTTTACACATGAATGCAAAATTCGATACGATTTTGTCGGTGTATGTCAATACGAATTCTTCATTAAATTGTTTGATTGAAGACGGAAATCGAGAACTCCCAGAATCCTTGTTTCTTCTCGGGTAGTATTGGCAAAAAGCACTGTAAAAGGCATATTTCCATGCGTTAAAAGTCTGTACAGGTAAACTGTGTTTGACTGCCATCTTGTATATGAAGGTTTCAAGATCGTAATTGAATTCATTATAAATATTATTAAATTCTTGTATATATTATATATATATCTTGTATATATTATATATATATCTTGTGTATAAATATATATTAGCAAAGTCTGTCAACACTTCCTCTTTTCTTCAATTATACCATATATGGTCACTAATCTTAACCTATGCATAAACTTTCTCATATGAAACTACTTCCCATCACATTTTTAAAGCATAAAGAACGTGAAGACAGTATGTGTCCCATATCGTCATATTCCTCCCCCTGCAATGTAACTATACATTGTGTGAACCAATGCAGACAGCATTGAGATTTCTTGAGAACTGGTCGCCCATGAGGAGCTCGGACGGCCCTATGTAACTAAATCGGTTTCGAGTGTCATATAATAAAGTAGACTTTTGGTAACCTGAAAGCCTCTTTGAATGTTACTAAGACTTTTAAATATAACAAGCCAATTGGTAGAACTATTTTTAATTATAATTAAATTTCACAATCTCTCTCTATTGATAAAGATTCCATGTCAAATGTAGATAATGATTGTATTTGTAAGGTAAACGAATATACTGATTATATAAATCCACACTTGGGCCATATCGTTACAGGAGACGTAGCAATAGTTAAAGACGAAACGTTAAGAACCTTATGTCATTTGGTACAGAATTCAAGTTACCAACCTGTTATAACTCTTTTAAAGTTTTAAAGTCAATCAATCTTGACCTTGATAAATATATTTATAAATTAGCTTCTAAATAAGCTCTGCCTTTAGAGGCATTTAATATGTGGAACTTCACATTATTAAAATTTATTAAAAATACTATTTATAGTATTAAATTGACTAGATTTTTACATAATATTGATAATTTAAAACATTCTATTAATGATTTACAAAGATCTTTTGTTATTACTTATGTTGATAAAGCCTCTAATAATTACGCTATTGTCCCAAGGCAAATTTGGGACATTGCAAATTATGGCGGAGTGTAACCTATAAAGACGGTCCCTGTACTTCTCCTGTAATGCATATACACTTCCCTAAGAAAACACCTGCAAAAGGATGAGCAAGCCATGTTTCTGGGAAATGTGGACAACGATTCCCCAGTTACAAAGGGGCGCAGCAGGGCGCTCTTGGGGAGAGCTGACCCTTGTCCGGTTCGGGTGCACGTGCACGCAAGGTCGTGAGAACCCGCGGTCCACCTGCCAGATATTAATTCTGGGGTGGTCGCCATCCTCCTGTCAGCACAGCACCCAATAGCCGGACATTTTTGGGATATATCCAATGAAGATACCAGGGGCTTTGATTGGGGGGACCAATAACAAACCTGGGGCTTAATTGTGTAGGAGGAGACATTGTTCCGATGATCGAGAGAGTTTGAGAATTTTAAAAAAGAACGAACGAAAAAAAAGAATTGAGTTTAAGACTTCAGACAGAACGGAGAATTGGTTGTGTGCTTCGGAGAGAAAAGTTCTCCCAAAAAGACGCAGCGATGACCGGCGTTTCCGCGGTCGAAGTGCCCCGCTTCCAGTGACGGTCCTATGGTGTATTTGAAGGTACTGAATGCAGGTCTCTTATACTACTAGTCAGTCTGATGATGATTTGATAGTTAATATTTGCACTCTCTCGACATCTATAGCCAAATTACTTGAGTTAAATAATTAGAAAGAATTTATTAGGAAACTTAAATGAAGGGGATTTAAATATGTATATTTTAAATGTTTATGATTTAAAAAATGTTAAACACATATGTCAGTGAATAATAAGTATGCTTTAGTAAGAGTGCTGATTGAATTAATTAAATATGTTCTTCTATTATTATTTTAATTTCCTTTTGTCAATAAATAATATTTTGTTAACGTTTTATATCATGTCCGTTGTCCTCATTTTCCGATAATTAGATTTTCATGTATTTTTATGCGACACGGCCAATGTTGGAGATTGTTTTAATAAACAATACCACTGATTTATGCGTTCTAACAGGACGTGTGGTTAAAACCCACATAACAGCTATTATCTGTAAAAATTTTTTATATACAATTTCTGTTAGATTATTTAAATAACAATAGTCTATTTAAACTTGATTCACACTCTATTAATAGTATTAAACTGAAAATTATCAATATGTATAGTGATTTAAATATTAATTATAAATTTCTTAAATTTCCATATATAGTGCTAATACCTAAATTTCATAAAATCCTATTAAATTTAGAACAGTAACTAGTGGTCATAATACTTACTGTACTACTACGAGTAAATTACTTTTAAATTATTTAAATGTAATAAATGATAGTTTACATTTTTCTAGCAATAACTACCTAATTCTAAATAATAGTAAAGAATTAAAGAATACATTAACATCACTTGATAAACTAATTGGATTTCAAACTTTTAATTTTAAAGATCTTTTTAATAATATTAAGATCTCTGATCTTTATGTAGTAATTTTAGCTCTATATAATGCTTATACTACTTATCATACTACTCATACTATATTTACCATATTTCCTAAACTTCTTCACTTTGTTCTTTTCAATAATTATATATTTCAAGGCAATAAATTATACTTACAAGTCTCAAGGGTTCCGCAAGGTGGCTGTAGTAGCAGTATATTAGCTAATTTATACCTTTATCATTATGAAAAATCTTTTACTTCCACAGATTATAAAATTTACAGATATGTTGATGATCTGATTTGTTTGGTCTTTACAGACATCTGTGCCATAGATATAGATTTCTATCCGAATAATTTGGAACTAATTCCTAATGAAGCCACTATTAGTAATAACATTAATTTTTTGGACTTAAATCTTATTACTGAATGTACTAATAGGATTGTTACTAATTTATATGATAAAAAAGACTATTTTAACTTTAACATTAATAAATTATTACCTTTTAATTCCTGTAACTCGATTCAATTGTTTAGTGTACTTAATCACTTGTTTAATCTCTTGTTTAGTGTACTTAGCTCTTTAGAATTTATAGATTATCTGACAAAAAATTTCATGGTATGGATATTAATAAACTTAAAAATACTAGCAAATTATATAAATATCCAGCTTTTTTAGTACATAGTATAGTTAAAAAGTTTGGAATGTTAGATTATATTTAAATTCTCTCTTTGGTATCTTATTTTAACCTGACATCCATTTTCTCTTGAATAAGCATTACCATGTATTTACATGTTCTTACTGTTGAATATTATCTTTTATTGTCCTTTCGCATTACTGTTATTTCTTTCTTACGATTGGTAACAGCTGTTCTCAATTTTTTATTTTTTGAGATTGCCAACATTAGTCTCTTTATTCAAGGCTCCAATGGATCAGACGTATGCAGTGTTTTTTCAGGTATTCTTGTTTCCTATTATTTTTCAATCTTTATGCATGTTGTCCAGGTTATCTAAATTTATAGATATATTCTATCACTGATATCAGAAACATGCATTTTGTGTTCATTTTTATGAAATACCTGAACTTGATAAAAAGTTTTATCGAAATGAACAATTCATTATTAGGCCTAGGACTTGTCCACGTGTAAAGCTTTCATGCTTGGATTTTATTTGATATTATTTTAGCGATTCCTTTCCATTGATGTTTTTTGATTGTCTTCAGATTGATAACTAGAGGTTTGCATTTATATTTTCCACTTGATTGATGATTCTCTGTTTGATACTCTTATTTGTAAGGCATTTTGTAATGTTGGGGTTTTTTGAGTTGAAAATTCTCTCTATTCTTTCATTGGATTTTTAAACTTTTATTATTATTATTATATATATATATATATATATATATATATATAGTAATAATTTTATCTGCTTGTAATATTACCAAAGACTTATGACCCATCCCCTATCAAATTTACAGGTAGTTTGGTGATTGATAAAACGGTGAAAAGTCTGATTGATTTATTAACTTTAAATATCAATTGTCGCATATATTTTAATTCTCTCCTGCTTTTCCAGACCAACATACTAAACACTTCCTCTTTCCCTCATGTGCGATACAAAAAAGTAGTTATAAAACTTAATGATTTGCAATAGAATTTTTTTTATCGACAAATTACATTTTCAAAGCCCACGTCACCTAGCAGAACACTCAGTGCAAATTGGCAAGAGAATGCAAAAAGTGGAAGAACAACTAATAGAAATTGAATATAGTGATGGGAAGTCTTTAGCATCACCCAGATAAAAAAAATGGGAACATAACACTGAAACACACTGAAATGTGAAAGTTAAGGTTAATCTATATATACATATATATTAACCATTCAAATATAATTAAAATTAACAAAGCAAAACCAATGTACAGCTTCTAAATTCATTTTAGTAAAATATAAAAAGTTAAAGAAAGGTCTCATAACCTAAATTTTCCTTACAGAGTCCTAATAATAAAATTTCATAAAAAAAGCTAATACCTTTGTGGATACAATCCATGTGAATTCGATACCTATTCTAACACCTCTAATAAACTCCTACTAAATGCTCTTAATGAAATGAATAATCAGATAGTATTATATAATAAGATAATTATAAATAATAGTTATGAATTAGTTAAAAAGTATTGGTAAACTTAATAATGTAAAAGCAATACAAACTTTTGATTTTAAAGATTTATTTAACAAAATTGATTTAAAAGACATGTTTCATGTTATATGTACCTTATTTAATGAAACAAAAACTACAGTTAACTTTACTTTATTTAGAAGTATTCTAATCTTAGTGCTTTATAATAATTTCTTATCTCAATTTGGTCAGATGTATACTCAAGCCTACCACAAGGATCTGCTAGCTCAAGTTGCCTAGTTAATCTATATTTGCATTACTATGAAGGAAACTTTTCTAATTCTAATTATAAAATTCACTGATTTATTGATAATTGGTAGCCATTTATGAAAATGTTAATAATAAAATTATCCTTACTCATTACCTTTCTCTTTTACCTAATGATATAATTTCATTCAATTATGTAAACTTCTTAGATCTTACAATATTAGTTGACAATGATAATAGATTCATATTTCATATTTATAATAAAACCAAATAATTTCAATTTGAAACTAATAATATATATAGTCCTTCTCATTTAATCTTTTAGAGACATTTTTTTAGAAATATAGTTAATAGCAGCTTAATTTGAACTAATAGATTATGTTCTAATCAAAATATAAATCAAAATATATGGTTTAAATATTCATATCCTGAAAAGTTTATCAAAAATATTGTTAATAAATTTGTGTTTAAATAATTCCTTAGTAATCATAGCTACAAGTTATAAACTATATACTACGCTTGTTACTCATTGTAAACTAATATAATGTATCTTAATTATTAATTATTGGCAAATCCCCTAAAATTAATTATAGTGTCTCAAACTACCAGTGCTTGTGTCAGGTAATTTAAATATCACAAAACATTTTTTAATTTTCATTTTATTTATATTATTATAGCTGATTAGAAAATTATTTTAGTGTTCCCTTAGTATATAAATTTACTAATTACCAAATATTCTTCGAATATATCTTTTACTGCTATAGTGGTACAGTAATTTCTTCATAGATGGCGGCATCGTACAATATTGGTCACTCTTTTGAATTAAAGAGGAATAATAAAAATTAAAATAATAAAATTCTGAATGGATTGTAAATTACAATGAATGAATTTTATGAAGTAGACTATACTGATGTGTGTATTATTTAGATGTCTGGTATTTTTGTATTCCTATATAATTTTAAATGTTTGAATATTAATTTTATGAATTCAATTATTGAATTACTTTTCATTCAGTGACTACTCATTCAGTGTTATGTCTATGGATGTTAAAATCACATTATATGTTTTTCATATTGTATTTTATTATATTCTTTCTGAATTGAACACTATTATCAACATATACTTGATTGTTCATCGATATATCAAATGTTCACCTTTTTAAGTCCAGTGTGTTGAAATGAACTTGTGCAGTCAATCGCCTAATGGCTGGTTAACAATTTATATTAATTAATATATATTGATCAACTCTAGAAATTGCCTGGGGCTACTTGCTCAGATACAAAATTTAAATTTTTATACGGTCCTTGTACAAAAACATTTCCAATGATTAAAATGTGCCCCATACACTAATAAGGTGATATAGAAAATTCCAGCATTTTATCATAAAAAGCCCCAGAGATATGAAAAGACAAAAATGCTGACTTAAACCACCTTTCGATGCATCGACATGGGTTCTCAGACGGGAAAAATCATGTCGGCAGATTGTGTTTCAGGGCTCATACACAAATTATGAAAAAAAAAAAAAAAACAATGATTACATAAATAAATAATAATTTTGCTATTTATTGGTACAAAAGTATTTACACTGTGTAGAAATAATACCTTTACACAAAGATTACAAAGCTTGTTCAAAATGTTTTCCCATCAAAATGTTTTCCTTACATAAATAAATAATAATTTTGCTATTTATTGGTACAAAAGTATTTACACTGTGTAGAAATAATACCTTTACACAATTTTACAAAGTTTGTTCAAAATGTTTTCCATCCATGCCAAAGATCCATTAAAGCTAAGAGGCAGATATTATTTGCCTATGATGCATTTCTGTGTTGCATCATTTGAACTCTTACTGTAAACATTTACATTTTAATTTGTGATTAATCCCTCACCAAATTTGTTTAAACATATCTCTGGGACTTTTTATGACAAAATGCTGAAATTTTGTACATCACCTTATTAGTGTATGGGGCACATTTTACTCATTGAAAATGTTTATGTACTGGGGCCGTATAAAAATTTAAATTTTGTATTTTTTCAAATTTAATCTTCTGAAAATTTTTATCGATTTCATGAAATTCTATACCTTTTTTTACACAACTTTGTAATTTATTATATATTTCTAAGATCAATATTTAAGGAATAAAAGCCGAGGTCAATGTTTTTGGGCCACCCTGTATATATATATACTTTTTAATTGTGATTTTTGTATCCTAATATTCTTCTCATCCCCCTTTCCATTGTAGTGATATGTTACCTTCTATTTTTATCCTTAGTCTTGGTCTATCTATAGTTACTCATTTGTAACAGATATGCTTGAGATGGGTTTTTTTTGTACATACAGTAGTTTATGCATAGTTTTCGATTAAAATCTTTCAATTTTAATTTATATATATATATATATATATATATATATATATATATATATATATATATATATATATATATATATATATATATGTATATATATATATATACATATTCCAATTCTCTCTCTCTCTCTCTCTCTATATATATATATATATATATACATATTCCATTCCATTACAATTCTATAGTATATATATATATAACCAATTCTATAGTATATATCAGGGTTCCCACTAAGTCAAGAAAAGAGGGGGAGAATTTCTCTCCTTCCAAAAAATTTTGGGAGAGATTTTCTATTATAAGGAGAGACACTTAAAATTTCATTTTTTTTTTTTTACCATGCTAATTTAGAAAGTAATAAAAAAGAAAGCATTAACTATAACTCATTCTTCGACATTTAAATTTTTTAATTCTTAAAGCTAACATTCTTTTAACATTCTTACTAACATTCTTTTTAAAAATTAATTTGGAGTTATTTAAGTATTAAGTAAGCACATTTTTGGTAATTTTATAGCTCCCCCCCCACACTTGTTAGCAAAAATACTCAAATTCCTGACTTCCCCCTTGCTTACGTTATGATTTTATTGGCTGACATAAAAACGTCTACATGGGTTATTTTATGTAAAATGACTCACATGCGAATTTACGATTTTTTTGTCTGTAAACTGCAAAAGTCGAGGGCCGACTGTATTTACTTTATATTTTGATTTTTAAAATCATTTTATGATCAATTTTCATGCAGCAATAGCAATTAAAAACTTTAACGATTTTTGATCGCCGAAGGCGAATATCGACGAAAACTATTTCACTACTAGGCAAATAGAATTAGGTAAAAATTTGACTTTATGTTTGAAAATGGATTTTTTTTTTTGTATTTTTTACAAAACTTGCAGAACATAAGGATTGCATCGTCCTTTTGTTGAATCTGAAGCCAGTCATGTGATTTTAGCCATTTTGTTTGACTCGACTTTTTTCTTTTTGTTTTCAAAATAGCCCTTTATTTCATAAATAATACGTTTGTAAAATAATTTTTCTGCATAAAACGCGAAACAATTACAAACACTCTAGTCGATGCAAACAGATTGGAAAAGTGGGAAATATTTTTCAAATTAAACGAGGTATGCCGAGGATAGCGTACAAATGCAGATTTTCGTGATGCTGCTGCAAAATAACCTTTCATTTTATTAATAATACGGTAGAAAAATGGTTTGGTTTTTATTATTTGTATATTAAACGACATAATTTTAAAAAAATTCAGTCGATGCAAATACATTGTGAAAATGGCAAAAAGATATTCATTGGTCATCTCTCCTCAGAAAATGTGGGAATCGCCCAATCGCGGAGAAACAGATTTTCAGATATGTAAGAAAGGAATGTCTCTGATAAAAAATTCGTTGCTTTGTTCAAACTTTGTAACATTTTTGGGGCATATATGGCCAATTTCACGACATTTTCGGGATTTTTGTAACCTGTAGACATACTGTTGAAGTGTTGAAAACCCAGACCACACGACAGACCCGAAGGTTTACTGTAGCTAAGTGTGTGGCCGGGAACTTGTAGACATACTGTGTATGGGGGAAAGGATGTTCGTCCGCGGAAAGAAGAAAATTTCTCGAGCAAAACACAAAAAATGCGGGAAGTATGCGGAAAGAGCATAATTCAAATCCGTGAAAGAATCCTATAAAAGAAAAGCAAAATTTTATTTGATCGAATTTGCCACCCGCGCAAGCTGAGGGGACACTTATAGTTTTCTATAAAATATCTCTCTAATTAGAAACACGTAGTACTTTAGTGTACCCAAATCGCGATTGACTGCGATTCAGACGTAGCTACGAAATCGCGATCCGCGACCGCTCGGCAATCAGCCCGCGATTCGCAACAACGAGGCAACTGATCGCGATTTGCAGTCGCGAAGCAATCGGCACGATCGGGATCGGGCATCGGATTTCTCGGTATCCAATTTGAAGGAAAAAATAATTTTAGGCCAGAACTGGAGAGAGAGAAATTCTCGCGCAGTCTAAATTTTTACGCGAGATTTTTCATGGATTTCGCGAGAATCTCGCTGAAATGGGAACCCTGGTATATATATATATAAACATATTCCATTCCATTACAATTTCCAAACTTCTTGCATAGCTCATCGTGCTACACTAGGCTTCTGATTTGCAAAAACCTTCAGTTTACAATCAATTTTCATTGGTATTTCTCGGGTATATATATTACAAGTAATCATAAAAATCTTCAATTATATATATACATATATATATGTATGTATATATATATATATGTATATATATATATATAAATAAAAATTAAAAGACTTTAATCGAAAACTATACATAAACTACTGTATGTACAAAAAAACCCGTCTCTAGCATATCTGTTACAAATAAGTAACTATAGACCAAGACTAAGGATAAAAATAGAAGGTAACATATCACTACAATGGAAAGGGGGATGAGAAGAATATTAGAATACAAAAATCACAATTAAAAAGTATATATAAATATAAATAAAAATGAAAAAGAAAACACGGCAAAAATGAGAAAAGGCAATAATAATTAGCTCAAGATAAAAGATTAAGGCATTGAGAACAATCGATTGAAACTACTCAAAAAATGGCGGTTAGTTCGAAATTGCATTCTCATCAGGACAGCCATACAATTTGAATTAAAACTGATAGAATAGTCAGTTTCTGACAATGGCGATAGTATTTAACTATAGACACCATTGGAACTGTCTCCTGGCTAGTGGAAGGAGAAAAAATAAACCAATTGAACTACAAATCAGAAAAATAAAAAAACCTCCTCGAACAGAAATATTAACTCACAAGCACTGCTACCACGTGTAGGTTGAACAAGCGACTGAGTATTTCACCTCACTTCGTCAATGCGAGTGGGCACTGGAATGAATACATTTGAACGAAACATAATATGTATGGAGATTTTCAAAAATAGTAATTAGTATAGGACACAGGACAAGTGGAAATTAGTCTTTCGAAAATAGTAAACAGTATTAGACTCAGGCCAAGTCATAAGTTAGGTGATAAGAATGGGTGAAATTCACAAAAATGAGTTATCCAGTCAAAGATAAATAATGCATGCGTAAAATTATTACGTGGTATATTTGAAATTATTAATAATATTATTTACAAATACTTCCGGATATTGGTAATTTTGACAAATGCGTTTATTGATGTGGAGAAAGTGAAACAGAGGATCAGAAAGTCGATGTATTCGAAATAGCTGGTTTAAAATGATGTTTCTAAACAATTGAATAGAATTACAAGATTGATATGATAGCAGCTTTATGATAGTGAAGTTGTAAGAATCTTTTTATCATATAGATTGGTGATTACATGATTATTGAGGGTATCTAAATTTAGGTCTAAATTTACAGTTTGACTAACGTTAAGCTCATTAGGAATTAATTCTAGGTTAGATGGGTAAAAATCAATATTAATTGGATAGGAATCATTAATGATAATACAAATTAAGTCGTCAACATATCCATATATAATATATGAATTAGGGTTAAAATGACATTCATAATAATAAAGATATAAGTTAGCGAGAATACTACTACTACAGTCACCTTGTGGTGTATTCATCCAACTTATAGCAAAGGTAGAGTTTTAAATTCGATACACTTGTCAATTATTTGATTAATTGCTGAAGATTAAAAGATGACTTTGGCAAATTAAAAAACAAAAACATAGAAAACATTTGTTATTCACACTAAATACAGTTCGCCAATGGTCGTACCGTGCTGAAAACACCAGTTCTCGTTAGATCACCGAAGTCAGGCAGCATCGGGCGCAGTTAGTACTTGGGTGGGTGACCACCTGGAAACACCGCGTGCTATTGGCACATTTCGGGCGCAGTAGCTCGGTGGTTTGCACGCTGGATTTGCACGCTGCCACAACTGCCGCCGTGTTCATGCGGAGTACGATCACGTTAAACATGTGGGTCCATAAGTCCTTCCGAGAGGTTGGTGGTAGGGGAAGGAGGGTACGGTCCCTGTGGATGTCCCCCCCCCCACTGGGTTCCGGTCTAAATTGGGTGGCACTTCCCGGTCGTCCTAACAGTTACCTTAAACCTTTCTGGTAGGTCGGACGATCTGGGTCTCAACAACAACAACACTAAATACAGTTCAATAGACATAGTAGAAGATTTGAAATGATAAAATTACCTAATTCTTCATAAAAGGATTCAGGGCCCCAACAGTGAGGATCATAAGTTTCCTAAAACATGAAACAGATTTATTAAAATTCATATCAGATAAAGCAATATAATACATAACAGTACACAATTATAAAAATGTTAAGTATAATTAGGTATTATTTTTATTTTTTCTCCTAAAAAACATGTTTTACTCATAATTTATATGGTTTTATTTTTATTCTTCCCAATTTCTTTTTAAATTATTATTATTTCTGAACTGTTACAGTATTAAGATTGCAATATTTTAATTTTAATTACTTATTTTGTTAATAGTTAAAGCCATGTTTTACTAATTAGTGAAAAGTTATGGTCTTATTCTTTTCTGTAAACAAAACTTATTATATTTTCCTAGTTTTCTGCACAATTTTATCTATTTAGAATTCAGCTTCTTTTTTAATCACTTTTGATGACTAGCTATTTTGATAATTAGATTTTTAAAATATTCATATTCATATATACAAAAATTCACAAAATGGTACCTATTTTGTGAATTTTAGAATTAATTTGTGAAAAATTAAGTAAGTTTATGAAAATTAAAAATTCTTTGAACAATCAACCAAAATGAACAAAGCAAATCGTTTGGCTTTGAAATATTTTTTAAAAAGTAAAATATTTTTTAAAAAGTAGAGATGCCAACCTCTCAGTTATAGTTTCAGTAAGCTAGACAGGAAATTTTCAGTAATCTTTCAGTAATGATGCAAGTGGTTTGATTTGAGATTAAAAAAATCGTTCGCAATGATAATCAGAATAATATTTGATCAAACCTTTCAAATTTTTTATATATACTTTTATATGAAATATTCAAATTTAATTAACATTTTAACGAAACAAACATAATATGAATAAATTAGTCTTCATTATTGAACAAAAAAGAAGTTTCAAAATCCTTAAAAAAACAAAATATGCTTAGCTTAAGCTAAATTTAGTTGGTTAGTTTTTTTTTTTTTTTTAGCTTGCTCTAGCTCAGACTTTGGTAATTTCTTCCTAAAATATGAAAAAATAAAGAGCATTTGATATGTTCATTTTTTTAAGTAATTAAAAAATGTAATGTCTGCATTCAAATTTAGACTAAAATTGGCCACATATTTTCTAACAATACAGAATATACATTCTCGCACAGCATTACTATGGGGAAAAAATAATATTGCCTTCCACCACCAGATAATATTAAATTCTTTTAAATAAACTGTTAAATTCCTATTAGCAAACTGAATTTTGCAATTGCACTATTTATGTAAAAATTATTAAAAAATTAAACAATAATTAACTAGAATGTGAAAACAAATTAGTTTAATCATTCTAATGATTAATATTTAGAGGATGGAGATGGATAGAAAAGGATACATGTGGACTCACACGACTAAATGAGAATTCCCTGAATTGAGCAATTGTATGGAATGTGTCAAAATAATTAAAAAAATAACATGAATAATAAACCAAAATATGAAAAAAAAAAGGAATTTGTCAATTTAATGTGCAATAATTACAGGATGGAGATGGATGTAGAAAGAAAGAAATATGGAAAAAATAGCCATTTTCCGTAATTTTATAGGTTTTTCCCATAATCCGTAATTTTGTTCAGAAATTCGCTAGAGTTATGGAAAATTCGTAATAGTTGGCATCTCAGAAAAAGTAATAAAATAGTTGTAAAATATCAAAATTTTACCTTTCTAGTGAAAAATTGGCTTTAAAGCATTTTGTGAAGGTACCGTTTCATCGAGAATTGACTTTGTGAAGGTGCCGTTTCATGGTGAGAGTGGACTTTGTGAAGATGCAGAGAGTGGAATTTGTGAAGGTGGGGTGAAATTACACTAAATTTGCTCTGGATAGATCACTGATATTACAAAATTCAGTTGAATAATTTTTTAATAAATTTGTAATTGTCAGTATATGTAATTAAATTTCCTTTCTCAAATATTCTTAATTCTTCATTTATTCTATTTCCCATTATTTCCAACATTTTAATACTTGGCATTTTTTTTTCCTATATTGAGCTGTTTTACATTTTTATGGTATTCCTTACAAATTTCATGATTTTCAGATAAGTTAACACAACATAGCAAATAAACAATCTGTCGAAAACCCAGGCCGACCGACTCATCCTTAGACAAAGAGCAGCTTAATGGCCGACCGAAAATAAATTAAAATAAACAATCTGTGTCAAAACTCCATAGTATTACAATACTTATGGACAAATCAAAAGACAATAGAATGAAGAGTAATTCCACAAATTTTTATTTCAAAGACATGGAATATTGCAGCATCATTGAGAGCTTAGTATTTAAAGAAGTCAGGATAACTTAAATGAATTTCAGAGATCGGTACAAGGTGCTACTTCCGTCATTCAATAACAAAATTTTAATTGAATGAATTTATGTAACACAGACGCGAGATGTTGCATTTTTTGCATTTTGTTATATAAATTACATGTGCAATAGTGCATAAATAACATGATACCTGCTTCCAAGCAGTTAATAAAGAGGTTAAAACTAGCTATTTTTTTGCTGGGTAACCTACTTGGTTAAAACACTATCTTTTTTAGCATTTAGGTATGAGATAGCATTTTAGCATTTAGGCAGAAAGATAAAAAAAGAGGAAATTTTGAATTCATGCAAAAAAGTGCACATTAAAGCTCATTTACTTTATCTTGTTAATTGTAAAATGAATTAAAAATGCATCAACTCTATTGCGTATATAATAATTAAATCTATCAAATTGGAAATATCAACATTTACATACATATTTTATGAAATTTTAATTTTTCTATAATACAAAACAAAACTATCTTCAAAAATTCTTCCACATAAATACAAAGATTTAGACTACTAGTTACAAACCTTAAGTTACGATCTGATACTTCTACATCGAGATACACACTACTGTAAAATAGCCCTTCATTTCATTAATAACTTGCAATAATTAAAAACATTAAGTCAATGCAAACAGACTGCATAAGTGGAAAATATTTTCACAGTTAAAGGACATATATCAAGGATCGTGTACAAATACCATTTCTCCCGATACTACTGAAAAATAGCTTTTCATTTCATCAATAAACTCCTGTTTGTAAAAATTAAAACACCATGAAGGGAACATTAGAATTGAATGAAATTTATTCCACAAATGACCTGTATTGATACAAATAAATGATTAAATTTACAAAGCAAAAAAGTAATATTACATGATGAAAATCAGTATTTGGTGAAGCAAACATGCATTGCAATAAGTGCTTTTACATGACGTGGCATCGAATCAAGCAGATTTTGAATTTGTACCCGAGGAAGACCATTCCAGAGTGCTTCTATCCAAACCCAAAGTTCAGCTGTATTAGCTACGAGACGAGAGTCATGCCAAACAACGAAATCCCAGATATGTTCAATAGGTGACATATCTGGTAATAGGCAGGCCAAGGAAGAAGCTGCATCTGTTGTGCTGAAAAGAAGTCTTTAACATTCCTAGCAATATGTGGATAGGCAATACAGCTTCAGGAAAGTTTTGAAGGAAGGGTACGACTTTAGGCTCCAGAACTTCTCCGATGTACTGGTTGCTGTTGAGATTACCCATAATTCTTAACAGCTGAGATCGTCTAAGGTACCTAATGGCACCCCAGATCATCACAATTGGCATTCGACAAGTATGACGTTGGATAATGCACTCCAGAAGGTGGTGTTCACAGCTATAGCATCTAACGGGGATGTGTCCATCATCCACCTAATTAAAGTGGGATTCATCAGAAAAGACGACTTATTGCCAATTGGCACGTCAGTGTCTATGATGAGTCCATTGTAGCTGCAGGTGTTGATGTTTTTGTGTTAGGGAATTCCTATACAAAGGAATTCTTGCATGCAGTCCACAGTGCAGCAGACGCCGACAAATTGTTGGAGTAGACAATGACACACCTGTAGTAGTGCTTCAACGTTCTGCCAACTGTCAAGATGAAGCTGTACGGCCCATCCCTGACATGCAGATGAGGTGTCTATCATCATTTGCTGAAGTAACATTTCATCATCCACTGCCGGATTTGCAACTCATCCAGTTTTCTTTCGTCCACTGTTTCCACACTCACATCATGTCGTGGCATTGTGCTCCATACAACATGCTATTGCACGATAAGAAAACCTCCCTTTACTAAGGCCGATCATCTGTCCCCGTTCAAACTCCATAACTTAACTCATATGGCGCTCTCTGTCTTCATAGAGGCATAATGACTTCTCAAGCAATGTTTAGGGCTGACAGACAGCCATAGACTATTTTCAATGTCCTGCTACATCTCTCTATTAATATGCTAAAACAGCAGTTTAAAAAGTGCTGCTCAGCTCAGGCATGCATGGCAACTTTTGAAATTTTAATCATTTGCTGTAAGTTTCAGCCGAATCCTGTGATTCTTTTATAGTCTTCAATTTTTACAAACATGAGTACATATTGAAAAACAATTTTCGTATTCAACTTATAATAATCATAAAAATTTTAGTCAATGTAAACAAAAGTGCATAAGTTGAAAATAATTTCACAATTAAATGAGCAAGATGCACCAAGGATTGCGAACAAATGCTGTTTTTCACAATACTGCTGTAAAATAACCCTTCATTTCATTAATATGTTTAAAAAATAGTTTTTTGAATATAATATGAAATAATTAAAAACATTTTAGTTGATGCAAATAGATTGCAAGAGTGGGAGAAAAGTAATCATTGGTCATTTCCCCAAAATTTTAGTTGATGCAAACAGATTGCAAGAGTTAGAGAAAGATGATCATTGGCAATCTTCCTCATGATACAGAAGGAATCGCCGCTTGTGAGCACCAATTTCGCAATCGCTGGGAAACAAATTTCCAGATATAAGATAAGAAAATCTCTAATCTCAAAATTGATCTCATAATTTTTTCAGACTTTTGTGACATGTAGACACCCAGGAAGAGAAATTTTGGAATTTACGAGGAAAGTATTTCCATCCATAAAAAGAAGAAAACTCCTCCAAAAAACAAGAAAGTGGAAATACTCAGAAGGGGGGGGGGGGATTTGTGGAAGAATTTCATGCCTGGACATTTATTTTTAGTTTTATTCACACTTTAAATATCTGTCTATCCTGCACTTTAATCTTAAGATCATAAGTACTTATTCAAAAATATAAGATTTTCATAATATTTATACTTTATAGAAATCATAAACTGGAATAAAAATTACCATACAGCAGTGTTAAAATACAAAAAATAAATGCAAACTTTGCTGACCATTTTGTTTTTAAAGACACATGTGCTTTCAATGTATGTTCTTTTTTTAAATGAGAATACAATGATGTAACAGCATGCACCATTACAATTGTTGACTTCTCGGGAAGGATATTTGGCGTCTTTGAGAGGCACTGAGAGGGAAGGACTACTTATTTATGATTCTAAAATTTTCAGAGCTCACTGTTTAGATGTGTCGGTCTCTAGCACTACTAGCTCAGAGAAATGAATTTATGAATTTTTATGTATATTATATTTTGTTAACTATGCAATTTGTTTCACCAGTGGCAACTGCAAATTTTATATGATAAAAAATGAAATTAATATTTTAGCCACTAAGATTCAGCATTTCTTCTTTTAAATAAACCATTCTGCTTTTTTTTTTTTTATCAATGGTGAAATTGGTGATTGGTAGCATAAGGCTTAACTTGAAATACAGTTATATCTTAATGTGAGATCTTTAGTTCTATATTTTGCATTTTGGGCTATTTTATAATGTTTTTTAAACACAAATTGTAAATAATGTAACAATAATAATATATAACATTTAGCAAGAAATGAAAGATTTGAGAATCAATCAGAAATAGTCAAATTGAAATTACCAAAATTATTCTGAAAGAAATTAATCATGAGTAGAACTACTAAGACTATAACAAGGCATTGCATAAAATCAAAATCTGCTGAGCAGTTTTTACCTTTTATGTAACACCCTGTTATACGGCAGAAATCATTTCACTGCAACCCTGAATGCTTTGAATTTTGTTAATGATAAGCGAGTCTAAAGTAATCCCCTGTATTACTGGATTTGAAGCACATACATTTATTAAAAAAATTATAAATCCTTGCTTTAAGAGGATATTTTTCCTCCAGTTACTTGTTTCATTTTCTCCATGTTAACCTACGGAAAATAGTCCTTCACTTCTAGTTCATTTAGTTTTCAGAATTTCTTCCCAATATTTTTATTGAGTATAGTTACTGAGAATAGGAATGTTTGTGCTTTTTAAAAAAAGTTAATAAAATAATAAATTACAAATATTTTTAATTATTTTGTAAAACGAATTCATTACTTTTAGGTTAAAAATACTTCTATTTTACAGATTTTAAAAAAAAGCATAAACCTTCCTCTTTACAGTATCTATGTATGGCAAATAACAGCAGGGAAAAATCTTCAAAACTAGATGAGCTAGACGTTAGGCACTATATTCCATAGGTTAACATGGAAAAAATGAAAGAAACAGTTGGATGGAGAAAATTCTCAAGGTGTTTTGTGCCTACTGATCATTTCATTACCTGCACTATGATGATGAGCCACAGTGACCACAAAATCATAGTCAGTGGGTGATGATGGATGATCAGTTTAGCAATTTCTTGCTTCTATGCAATGCCTTGCTATTGGGCAGAAGTTGCATCACTGAAATGGGAAAAATATTTTTATGACAAATCAAAATTCTTCCTATGTCCAAATCTTTGTTCGAGTCCAAAAGGCATTTTATTTTTAAGATCAACTATTTTCTATATGGTTTTAACATATTAGTGTACTTTAATAAATTATCTAAATTCATGAGAGCCATACTTTCTCAAGCCCAAGACTTCATCTTTAGGTTTTAGTTCATATAGATTAGAATTATTCTCTCAAAGAACAAAGTAAAATATATGACTTATAATTTTAAACCCTCTCCCTGAATTTTATTGTGTTTCTAGTTGTTTTATTGTATATAAATTGTCCTCAGGCTAAACCTTTCCAAAGAACTGATGTATTAGAAGATATACCTGTATCACATTTACTGTTTCAACAATTGGCTAAACTTAATACATGAGTTTCTTTTTCTTCGACACAGACTGTCCGACCTACCCAAAGGTGTAAGGTATCTGTTTGGATGGCCAGGAAGTGCCACCCAATTTAGACCAGAACCCAGTGGGGGTGGCATCCACAGGGACCGTAGTCTCCTTCCCCTACTACCAACCTCTCAGAAGGACTTACGGACCCACATGTTTAACATGATCGTACTCCGTGTGAACATGGTGGAAGTTTCGACAGAGGCAGAAATCGAACTTCAGTTGCCCGAATGCAATCCCCAAGTGTTAACCACTGGGCTGTTGCACTACCAATACATGAGTTAAGAAATTGAAAATATCAATATAGGGATTATTGATAAGTTTAGCCAATTGTTGAAACAGAATAAAAATGGTATATGTATATATTACTTCTAATACTATTTTATCACTTTCATCTTGGCATATGTTGATCCAATTTCATAGTGATTCATTTCGGCATATATTCATTCAATTTCTTATTTTTTGTAAATATGTTTACAAACAGGACCTGGATGTTTTATTCTTCAGATCTGCCTGCGAAGATAATTTTGTACTGCAAGTATGATTATACTTTTTTTAGGAGAATTAAATTAAACATTTTGACAGAATGTTTTGAATAACAATCTATATATATATATATACTAATTGCCAAGTGTCCGTCTATTTGTCTGTTATGCTTTTTTAGGCACTTCCCAAATAGATAGACTTGCAATCTGATACATGGGTCAATCATTCGATAAAACCCTCTGGAAAAATCGTATTTTCCAAAAATGTTCTGAAGAGAGGGTGCTCTACACCAAAACGTTCGAAAAGTGAAATGATAGAAAAGCATGCTTTGTGATAAGATAGAGACTTCAAATTTGGTGTATGGGTACATCGTTCGAAAGGAAGAAAGTGTGCAATTTCAGATTTCCTATATTTTCTACTTAAGGGGCTGCTGCACACCAAAATGTTTGATTTGGCAAATAAATGAGAAACGGCTCTTTTAAAGTTTGATAGAGGCTTGAAATCTGATATATAGGAGAATCATCTGATAGAAAACCCAAGAAGAATGGAGTTTTTCAAAAATGTTCATTTAAGGAGGTGGGTACTCCACACAAAAACACTCAAAAGGTGAAATGATAGAAAAAGCATGCTTTACGATGACAGAAACTTCAAATTTCGTGTACGGATAGATAGTTGGAAAGGAAGGAAGTGTGCAATTTCAGTTTTCCAACATTTGCTATTGTAGGGGGTGTCGCATACTAAAATATTCGATATGACGAACAAATGAAAAACACATCCTTTACAATGTGATAGAGGCTTAAAATTTGGTAAATGGGCTAATCATTTGATAAAAATACCCAAGATGAATATGGTTTTTGAAAAATGTTCATTTAAGGAAGAGCTATACAGAAAAACATTCGAAAAGTGAATTAATAGAAAAGCATACTTCGCGATAGAATACAGACTTCAAATTTGATGTATGGGAAGACAGTTTGAAAGGAAGAAAGTGTGCAGTTTCAGATTTCCAATATTTGCTACTTTAAGGTGTGCCACACAATAATATGTTCGATTTTTCAAATAAATGAGACACGCTTCCTTGTAAATGTGATAGAGGCTTGATATTTGGGCTAAACATCTGATAAAAAACCCAAGACGAATAGAGTTCTTCAAAAACATTTATTTATGGGTGTGCTCCACAGAAAAACGTTCAAAAGGGGAAATGGTAAAACAGCATGCTTCGGGATGAGTAAGAGACTTTAATTTGGTGTACAGGTAGATAGTTCAAAAGGAAGAAGTGTACAATTTAAGTTTTCAATATTTTCTTCTATAGGGATTCTGCACACCAAAATATTCGATTTACCGAATAAATGTGAAATGCGAATTATTCAAACATTTACATTATTCGGGGATTGCTTACTATGCGACCGTTGATTTTCAACGTGTATTTGGCTAGTGTCATTTAGAATACCATAGAAATTTGGACATAATTGTGAATTTTAAGTTTCTTTATGTTGTATATTTTATATGAAGAACGGGTACGGGTATACTGCTAGTAAATAATAATATTTATAATAATGTAGGACAAATAAATTTAATCATTGAATAGAAAGAACATACATGTATATTAAATATAATTTGATTAAAAGCTAGAAAACATCAAAAATGAAGTTTATGTTTTTCTTTTAAGGCAGGGAGTGAAATTTTGCATGCAATATGACCAGTAAGGTATGTTCAATATACAGGGTGATTGTAAACTCCTTCAACGAAAAAAAGAGGGGTGATAGTACACACCAAGACAAACAATATTTGCAATTGAACCTAGGGCCGCATTATAGTCATAGTGCCAAAAAAGAGTAAAAGTTACATATCCATGTTGATCCTTCAACAGTGAAAAAATAGAGACTTAACTAATTTAGGAGTTTCACATTTCCATTCGCATTGGAAAAAGACTCAAAGTAGATACTCAAAATGGCATCTGAGGGCATAGTTGCATAGCTGACACCAGAATGAAGGATTGTCACACCCTCTTGCAGACTTCTGGTATGGTGTTGATCTTGTCAGTAGAAACAACGATTCTCACAACGAGATCTTCCAGGGAGTCCACAAGTATTTTGCACACCAATGTTTTCATGTACCTCCAGAAGCAGAAGTTCAGTGGACTAAGATTCAGGGAGCTTGGAGGCCAAGCTACAGGTTCATCTTTTCCAATCCACCACCTGGGATATATCGAATTTAGGAAGTATTGGACTTTGGTGGGAAAGTGTGCTGGGGTCCTATCATGTATAAACCACATATCCTTCTGTGTGGTGAGAGAAACGCCCGGCAACAGACTGGGAAGCACTAAGAACATATGGTATGCTGTACTGGTCAGACGTTCTGGCAAGAGGTAAGGTCCTGCCAGGCAGTCACCAAGGAAACCTACACAGATGTTGATGGCAAGTCTCTGCTGATATTTACGAGGGTTGGTGAAATGTGGACCATCTTGAGCTCAAGGATGCTGGTTGTGACTGTTGCAAATGCCTTCCAGGGTGAATGTGGCCCATCACTGAATAACACTGATGTGGGAAATTCTTTCCTGGCACTATTTGTGAAATGCGGCCCCAGGTTTCATTGCAAATATTGTTCGTCTTGTTTGTCTATCACCCTTTTTTATTTGTTGAAAGAGTAATCCTGTTTAACATTTCAAAATATATCTAATTGATAAAAAAAAAAAAAAAATTACATCTCAAAGTACTTTCTAAAACCATACTGAATCACAAAATGAAATTCATATCATTTATAGGGTACCAATAGAGTAATAAACACAAAAAATTTAACATTTTTGTCAGGTCCCCCTTTCAAGATATTTGACCTTGAAATATGCAATTTTTGAATTCCTGACAAGTTTATTGTTAAACAAGAACGATCAATCATGCTTAAAGCATTGATTATGAAACACTTTCCAACTTCAATACAATTTTATTTAAACATCTCTAAAATGCAATACATTCCTCGGTAATATTTTAAAACTTATCACAATACTACATTAATTTATTATATTTGAAAACTTAAACTTTCATCGGAAAAAATGAACTTCATTCAAATGACGACATTGAAATAGAAATTGCCTGGTTTAAACATCTCTAAAATGCAATACATTCGTTGGTAATAATTTTACAATTATCATAATACTACGATAATTTATTATATTTGAAAACTTCATCGTAAACAACTGAAATTCATTCAAATAACATCATAGAAAAAATAACACGCCTGGCTCTCTCTATAAAAGCAGCATTTCCTTTATAAATAATTTCCCATCCATTTCATTCATCACAATACTATAATAATTTATTTTATTTAAAAACTAAGACCATGGAGCTACAAGTAATTAAACTCTATGCTTAAAACATCATCGAAAAAAATCGTCCTTCTCTTTGTAAAATCAATGAATATTTCATTCATATCAGCTATGCAGACTCCATGATCTAAATAATTTTGTGTTAAAGAAATACAGCAATTCTAATACAATTCATTCTACATATTTTGCTGTTTACATTTTACATAAGTGAAAAATAGGCTTCGTTGTAGAAATAATCAAATTTGGATGATCATTTAAACTCAAATATATTGTAATTGCGTTGTTTCAGTATGTAGATGCACAGAATTTAAGCAAATATAAAGTGGTTTTAGGATGGATACAACACTCAATATGAATTATAAAGAACTTTAAAAATCAGGATTTTGAGACAAGATGGATGCCATATTTTATTTTGAAGTGGGTCACGTGATTTTTTCATATCATGGTCAAGTGATCGCTTCATATAAAAGGTGTAATTATTATTTTAATTTTTATTTAAAAAAACTATTGAATATATTTCGCTGATTTTTTTTTTTATATATTTTATGGAACAATTTGAATATTACCTAAAATTTTCGAAGCAATTTGTGAATTTAAAATCCACTTAAAAAATGTTTGAAATATTAGGTCTCATAGGGTTCAATGTATTTCATTCTTTCAACCCGGGTTCAATCCAAAACTAATTGGGTGATACTGTTCATTTATATTCCCATAGGTCCTACAGACCATCTGAACAACATACTAAAATTTCATTTTAATTAAGTCATTTTTATGGCAGTTATTGTGCTAACGGACAGACAGACAGAATGGACAGTCATAAACACTTTTCAACTTTGTTGTAAAGTGTTAAAAAGGGTAGAAAGGGGTTTTCAAAATGGATATTTTTTTTTCTTGATAAGCAAAAACCTGTCCTCCTTTAGTTTGTGAGGAAAAAATATTAGTTCTTGGTTTTTAGCCCTTCTGGAATTATAACCAGCTGAAAATGGTGATTTTACAATTCATATTTGCTGAATTTAAGTCCATTTTAATTTTGCTAAACCAAAAATTTAAATTCAACTTAAATATCTATTTTGAAAGCTCAAAATGTTTACTTCTAGAGGAGGGGAGTTTGTTTAGTTATCTTGGATAGCTATAGAATTATAGTCATTTCTGCGAACCTCAGAAAACCTGACACTTCTGAGACACCTCAGCAAGTAAAAATAGGCCCGTATCAAAAATGGTGGCAAATAAAAAAAAAACACTGAAAATTGTTATGGTATACACACAACTGGTACCAACTATGGTATGAATATATAAAAATAATAAGATACTAAAAAATAATAAATACAAGCAACCTGCTATGCTCAATTCAATGTAGAATTACCCTTATATAAAAAAATAAAAATGAATAAAATCTTGAATCTTTTTAGAATTTGCATAGCCCCCAATAGTGCCAATCCCATAAACATGGCCTCCATCTGTGTTCTCATGTTCTGTAGTCACAAATTATTTAGTCTGTAAAGGTCTTGTATTTCTATTAGATACATGGGTTAGCACCTGGGCATCTCATAAATGCAGATATTTGGGGTGAATGAAATGTACCAGTAATCTTAGAATTATATGCTGACACCAGTAGCATAAAAAGACTTTTAGCACCCCGGGAGCAAACAATTTTAGGGTGCCCCTTCATATAATGTATATTTTTCGGCCTTAGTAAGCCAAAAGTATATGCAATACATGTTCTTAAGGGAAAAAAGGTTCTGCATTTAATTTATATTTTTGTCATTTACTTTATCGTTTTATAAAAAAACTAAATATATTTGTAAAATGACAAATTGAATTCACACTGACTACTATTTTATTTATGCTTTCTAGTGATGCAAAAGATATTTTGATAAGATATTTTTAATGGTGCAGGAGCTCCCTACATTTATTAAACTACTAGTATTAGAACAATTTGCACTAGTTCATAAAAGTTTTTCGATTCACATAAATGATATCTTATTTGAGATTATTATTGCAAATATTTATAAGCATGACTGTTTAAAAAAATATTGAATAAAAATTAAAAATAATAAGAGAAAATCTAATTTTGAATGAGCTGAAACTTGTTTTAGAGAAAAAATTTCAAAGTAATTACATGCAATGTCACTTTTTCATTCCACACCCTAGGATGGTAATTTAACTTCATCATGATGGTATGTCACTTGCTGACATCTCACAAGGATGAAAAGCAATTAGTTAGTGATAGAGCAGATCGTTCTAATAGAATTCAAATACTCGAACTCTTTAGCAAAATTGTTAAAATTTAAAATTTTCCGCACCTGATTTTATTTTTAATAAACTTTTGTTTCAGTTGTTGCAATATTTTGGTCTTTTCCCTCCAGATATGTAATTAAGACCCAGGCACTTGATTAACTGACCATTTGCCCAAACATTAGCCGAAATGTGAACGATTTTGCTATCACATGACATTGCCCTGGCACATCATGGAGAGAAGGGCAGAACACTTTACATCCTTTACGGATATTACAATATCCATGCCCGCAAGTGGGAATCGAATGCTCAATCCGATAATCATGAAAGCACAAGGAAACACTCACCGTAGACCTTGCAACAACAGGACCATTCCCCAGATCACTAGATGATGAAATAAGCAATAGAGAGTTTTGTATTCTTCGTAATATTTGCTTTGTATACTTGGCTTCAATTAATCTTTTCTGTTTGTCAGCATATAGTTTTAAGATTGGGTACATTTCACCCACTCCAAACATCCGTTTTTCTGAAATGCCCATACACTCATCCAATGGAAACAAAGTATTTACTAGACTAAACATTTTATGACTTTAGCACAAGAAAGAAAAGCTGGAGGTTATGTTTGTGGAATTGACACTATTAAAGGACTATGCAAATTCTAAAAATAAAATTCAAGATTTTATCCTTTATTCTACTGAAATGTAACTATGGTTTAATATCACCGAAGTACATTCTTTTATATATAAGGGACTATGTATATATATATATATATATATATATATACAGTACAACCTCGAAAATCCGGACTCGTCCGGACTTTGCCGATTCCGGATTTTCGATTTTTCCGGATTATAGAATTTGAATAAAATTCAGATTTAATATTAACTAAATACACTATAAAGCACTATTTTTAGTGAAAATAATGGCAAAAGTTAAGTTAATCAATTAAAACATATTATTTAATCTAAAAAATAGGGCAAAAGAAATTTCTAAGAAAAAATATATACATTTATAATTTAGAATGTGTGAACAAAACGAAATGATAAAATTCCATTTTATCATTTCATTTAAATATTTGAATTAACATTTGTTATTTCATTAATTTTGGTTTATGGGAAAGCAATTTTCTTTATCCTGTATATGGACAATATTTCTGCTCGGTTGTAAAGCTTCTTTGTTCAAGACCTTTAATTGCATGATCGATTGTTTGCATAAGATTATCAATGGGTATTTTTTCTTCTTCACATTTATCGTCACTACTTCGATCTTTTTTTATTTAATATCATATCGCGAATTTCGCCATCATTCAATTTATTTACGATTGGCGCATCATCATCACAGTGCAGAACTTCCGTTATATCGGCTTTGTCGAGATTTAATGAAGCGCCGGAAGATTTAATGAAGTGCCGAGATTTAATAAAGATCGAGGATTAGCACTTTTGATGATATATTTAAAGGTGCAAATGTGTTTAAACAGTTTTTGCTATTAACGAACGAAAAACAAAGAATAAGAACTTAAAAGTTTTATTTATTCTCTAGCATCTATATAATGTTATGTTTAAAAAGGCTGATGACTCTGAAAAATGTAAAAACTTTATTAGTAATAGTCAAATATGTAAAAAATATCGCAGTAGATAAAATAAATATCTTTTCCAAAAAAGAAAAATATCTCTCCTCTCAATGATTTTTCTAAATTACGATGAGTCATTACTAGGCTGCAGCACCGGGACGTTTTGGGGGGCAGGGAAAGTGAAGAAAGGAATTTGCTTAGTTCCTAATCGTAAACGCAGCCGACCCCTTTGAGAGGTCTACGTGACCTTGTTGCTCGGTTCTGTGCGATAGGATATTATTTAGTTATTTATTTGCTATTTATAGTATGTAAATATGGCTTTCTAAACATAAAAGGCAAAATATACAGTCGATTTCAAGCTGACACGTTCGACGAGAATGAAAAAATCATCAGATATCGGGGGGGGGGGGAGGAGATTCTGAAGACAAAACATAATACATTAAAGAATGGAATTCGTAATACAAAATGAACAAAATAAATTTCTGTGAGCGTTAATATGAATTCTCGGGATTTTTAGATTTAATTGAACAATCTGTGAACGTTTTAAAGTGTTTAATATTAAAAATTACATTGTTTCAGAAAAATGCCTTTTTCAATAATGAGAAAAGGAAATTTTGATAATAAAAATTCCGTATTTACATAACGATGTATATTTTAAGCGAAATAATTCATTGGGAGTTGTGATTTGAATAAGGGGGAGGAGGGATTAACGCTAACAACGTAATTCACGTTCCAACCACGAGCCGATCTACGGTCGTCCATCTAAACTTTCGTTTCATTTCCGGGTTTAGAAAGTCGACCGGAAAATACGGTAAAATAAATAATCTTACCCTGTTGCTTTAAATCCGCGACTTCGTCAGTCCGGGGAAAAAACTCCCCCGAAAATTTGGAAATCGTCCGGATTTTCGAGGTTGTACTGTATATATATATATATATATATATATATATATATATATATATATATATATATATATATATATATATATATATATATATATATATAATAATAGAAGTTTGAAAATCCAATGAACGAAAAGTAAGAAGATGTAACACGATAAACCTAACTTTTTAAAAACACCCACAGAATAAAATATAATACAGCAAATCATCAATCAAATGGATTAAAAATACAAAACACTAGCTATCAAGTTACAGAAAATCAACCAAATTAAAAGGTATGGAAACAAAAAAAGAAAAACTTAAACTAAATTCAACTATCTAACTGGCGTACAAAACAAATGTAAAAATCAATTAATCCTCAAGCATATGGAAAAAATAAAAAAATTAATATCGAATCAACAAGTCAATGAAAAATATAATACAAAGGTATGGAATCGAAATAAGTATAACAAACTAAATCAAGCACAAACGCCTTACACGTGGACGAGGCTCTAAGCCTAAATCATGAATTGTTAACCTCTACAAAAATCTAATCATGTCCAAGTTTTTTGTAGAAGCAAACTCAAAAATGTATGTTTCTGAAGAAATAGATAGATTAAATCTATGAACTATTTCTACTTGGACAACATACATAAAGATGGAATAAAAAAGAAAAAATGAATACCTGGAAAAAGCACAGCGTGTGTACAGACGATTCATTACAGGGATCGAGGGAACACTGATAGAAGAGACCAGAGTTGCCATTCGTAAAGAAAAAATAAAAAACCATTTACTGTTGCCATTCATAAGAATTGAAAAACTGTGAAGCGAAATGTAAAGAAAAAGTATTAATATACAAAAAGAGCTACTAAAAAGAGGGGCAAATAAAGGTAATGCTGAAGTGGGAAGTGAATGGGAAAAAAAAAAAAAAAAAAAAAAAAAAAAAAAAAAAAAAATGGAGATGACTGGCTAATATAAGATACTATGAATAGAATTATATGATACTATGGAAAGAATTATAAAAATCCAGCTATTTTAAATTTTTTAACAATACTATTTACTAAATAAGTGGGATATTTATATAAATTACTAGTAATTTTGAGATTATTGATATGCGTAGCATGAAATTTTTTATCAGATAATCTATAAATTCTAAAAAGCTGATTGAGTATAATATTCCTAAACAATTGAATCGAGTTACAGGAATTAAAAGGTAAGATTTTATTAATATTAAAATTATAAAAGTCTTTTTTATCATATAAATTTGTAACAATTCTATTAGAAGGATCAATAAAAAGATTTAAATCCAAAAAATTAACATTTTTATTAATAGTAGCTTCATTAGGTATTAATTCCAAATTGTCTGGATAGTAATCTATATCTATGAGATAATTTTCTGTATGTACTAAGCAAATCAGATCATCAACATATCTGTAAAAAGTATAATCTATTGAAGTAAATGACATTTCATAATGATAAAGGTATAAATTAGCTAGCATACTGCTACTACTACCACCCTGTGGAACTCCTGAGACTTGTAAGTATAATTTATTTCCTTGAAAAATATAATTATTGAAAATAACAAAGTGAAGAAGTTTAGGAAAATTTATAAATTTAATTTGATTTGAAAGAGGTGTAATATAAGCATTATATAGAGCTAAAATTACATCATATAGATCAGATATCTTAATATTATTAAAAAGATCTTTAAAATCAAAAGTTTGAAATCCTATTATTTTTCTAAGAGATGTTAATTTATTCTTTAATTCTTTACTATTATTTAGAATATGGTAGTTATTGCTAGTCTGGCTTAAACTATTATTTATTAGATTTAAAGAATTTAGTAATAATTTACTCGCGGTAGTAGAGTAAGTATTATGGCCACTAGTAACTGTTCTAAATTTAATAGGATTTTTATGAAATTTTGGAATAAGCACTATATAAGGAAATTTAAGATATTTATATTTAATATTTAAATCATTATACATATTGATAATTTTCAATTTAATACTATTGATGGAATGTAAATCAGGTTTAAAAAGACTATTATTTTTTAAATAATCTAACAGAAATTGAATATAAAATTTTTTACAGATAATAGCATAATTATTAGAGGCTTTATCAACATAGGTGTTAACAAAGGATCTTTGTAAATCATTAATGGAATGTTTAATATTATCAATATTATATAAAGATCTAGACAATTTAATATCTCTAATAGCATTTTTAATTGATTCTAATATAGTAAATTTCCACATATTAAATGCCTCTAATGGCAGAGCGTATTTACAAGCTAATTTATATATATATTTATCAAGATCAAGATTAATTGATTTTAAGACTTTAAAAGAATTATTACAAGAAGGTATCCTAAATTTAGTGCCAAATGACATAATGGTTCTTAACACATTGTCACTAACAATGTCTAAATCTCCTGTAACTATGTGCCCCAAGTCAGGATTTAGAAATTTAGCAAATTTATTTAATTTACAAATACATTCACTATCTACAATTGACTGAGAAGAATGATCAATAGAGAGCGATTGTGAAACTTCATTATAATTAAATATAGACCTACCAATAGGCTTATTGTATTTGAATGTCTTAGAAACAAATAAATCACCAATAGGCAATAAATGTTTAAACTTGTTAAACAGATGTCCAAAATTTATAGAATTATATATAGGATGTTTGAAAGAGATAACACAATAAGAATTAGTAGTTGTATTATTATAATGAAACTGATTTAGTTTTAAATTTAAAAACTGTGATCTTGTAATAAGCAAATCAAAGAAAATATGATTAAAATGTTCATTAGCAAGATTTAATTTTAAAAAAATGGCATAAACCTTATTTAAATGTTTTTTCTTTACTGCAAAAACCCAGGATCTTATGAATTTCCATTGAAAAGTTCTATTAAATTGATTATGTAGAGTTATAATCTCAGATTTATGATCATTAAGATTGGAATGTCCCTTTCCTCGTTTAAATCTTTTGAGTTTGATTGATTCACTATCATTTAAATGGGGTTTCAAAAAAAGGTGATTAAAAATAGAATATTTATTATCTACAAAATTATTTTTTACAACATTACCATTTAGATACATTTGATTTAATCCATATGGAAAAAGAGTACAATGTGATTTAATATAGTAGTTTTCAAAATAAATCCTATCTGCTGATTTTGTTTTTATATCTAAAATATGTATAGTAATATTTTCAAAACCGTGTTTGGCAAAGTGTTTATATTCAATTTTATTGGAAGTAGGAAGAAAATTATTATTTAGAATATATTTTTTGACATGATCTCTGTGTACATTCATACGTAGATGAATGGGATTACTAGTTTGTCCTATATATGATAGATTGCATATGTTACAAGATAAACGGTAGATGCAATTAAAAATTTTGCAGAAAGGCAGAAGACTTTCATGGTTTGTAATTTGAGTATGAGAAGCGAATGGGCAGGTTTTGCATTTTTTATTCTTACATTTATTGAAATTATAATTTTTAGTAGGGTAATCACTATATTCAAAATTATCCATGGCACAAAGTTGGTAATGGGATATCGGTCTAAACAATTCCCAACTTAAATTGTAAATACCGGGCAATATCTATCAAATTATAGAATAATAATAATAAATATATTTGCCAGTCACTAAATCAAATATGTGTAATTCATAATAGTATAAGTAATTTGATGAGTATGACAATATAACATAGATATAATAATAAAAGTAATAAAATAATTGCATGTATATAAGTAAAAACAATTACTTTTATATAAGTAAAAACAATTAAGTCCATGTAAAACCTAATCCTAATGAAAATCAGTAGGAAATTACAAGATATGCCAAAACATAATGTTATAGTTACATTAGTTCTAAACTAGATTAAATATAGATAAAGTAAAAAACACTTAAGTATTAAATAATGCGATAAGTGTATAAAGTGGATTCACTTAAAATCCTGTCCGAATACGTAATAAGAAAATAATTAATAGTAGATTGTACTAAAAAGTACAGTTGAATGAGCCAAAATAAAGCAATAAACGTCAATACAAGATTACCAACCCTCCAAAAATACGATAACAATATTAAAAGTAAGAATAATAAACTATAGATGGCAGCACTAGATTTAAAACAAAAAGTTGCAAATAAAATATAAAAAAATATATTATAAGAATAAAAGCATAATGCTAATGATATAAAAGAAATTAACTAAAATATAAGCAGTAAGGAATTGGACAAATTACAATACAAGTAATATACTAAAAATATAACAAATGCAATAACATAGGCAGTAAAAAACCGATAAAAAATTAGGAGAATACGTGCAACAAGATTCCTCTAATAACATTGGACGAAAGTAAATTCAAAAATAGAAAAACAAATATAGAAATAACTAATTCTATTACTAAATTTAGCGCAAATGCAGCATAAATTTGAATAGATTGCAAATAAAATTTTTTTAGATACTATAGCTTACAAAATTATGAAAGATACTATGCAGAAATTATTAAATAAAGAATTTAAAGTTATTAAGTAAATGGAATGAAAATGCAAAATACATTTAATTTATTGCGCAAATGCAGCTCATAAATAAAATGATTTCAATAATAATAGAAGTTTGAAAATCCAATGAACGAAAAGTAAGAAGATGTAACACGATAAACCTAACTTTTTAAAAACACCCACAGAATAAAATATAATACAGCAAATCATCAATCAAATGGATTAAAAATACAAAACACTAGCTATCAAGTTACAGAAAATCAACCAAATTAAAAGGTATGGAAACAAAAAAAGAAAAACTTAAACTAAATTCAACTATCTAACTGGCGTACAAAACAAATGTAAAAATCAATTAATCCTCATATATATATATATATATATATACATATATATATGATACAGAAATTTTAAGCCTTTCCCAATAACACGCCCTTTTCTTTCATAATTATTATTCCAAATTCCTATTTCATGTCCAGCACATATTGCAACTATATCAAATTCTATCCCACACCACTAATATTAACAAAGTCTACTAGCATTTTTTCTTTTCCTCGACCATGCCATATATGGTCACTAATCTTAACCTCTACGTAAACTTTATGAAACTGCTTCCCAATCACATTTTTAAAGCCTAAAGAACGTGAAGGCAGCATCATTCCCATACCGCCATATCCCTCTGCTGTAACTGTAAAGTGTGTAAAAAGACGCAGACGGTATTGAGATTTTTTGACAGAGAGAACTGGTTTCCGGAGCTCGGCCGGCCTATGTAACTATCTGTTCCAGTATTATATAAAGTAGATTTTGATAATGTGAAATGTCTCTTCCCTGGATTATTGTATTCTATATATATATATATATATATATATAAAATATGAAAATCCAATGATCCAATGATAGAAGAGAAGTTGTAACTCAAAAACCCTAATATATAACTATATATATAACTATATACTCATGTCCAAAAGTCAAGCATAGTTGCTGTTTATGTGAAAGTTTCAGAAATTTACATTGGAATGGAAGGAAACATGGTATGCAGGTGTAATAGGGTTATAAAAGAAGAAAACAATGCACAACAAGGATAATAATGACTTTTATTATCCAAAGAAAAAGGTTGAAAGAAAAAGGGTCACAATACGAGTGTCAACCTCAGTGAAACAGAATGATTAAAACAATGTGATGATGCAGTTTAATAAGGTGTATGGGAACCTCAGGTAGTCATGCATGCTGCACAATGATTTCCCATACTTTTGATGAGGGTTTGGACGAGTTGTGTGCTCAGAGTTCCAAGCCTCATGGATAGGAGAGCAGTTTTCAATCCCGAAATGGAGCTTGGTGGGTAGCAGAGGGCTGTAAGATGTCTCCTAAACATATCCCACACATGCTCTATTGGATTCAAATCAGGAGAGTTGGCAGGCTACTCCATGTGCTGGATATCTTCAGTTTAAAGGAAGTTATTCATCAAGGCTGCATGGTGATGAAGAGCATTATAATCTATGAATATGAAATCAGTACCAACAGCACCTCGAAACAATCGAATGGTAGGATCAAGGAATTTGTCTCTGTATCTTTGACCAGTAACCGACCCCATGTCAAAGATGTGGATGTCTGCGCAGCCATCCATCATGGTGCCTGGCCAGACCATGACTCCCCTAAACGGAAAATGATGTCTTTTCATGATGTTTCCTGGGTGAAAACACATTCCACGTTCTCTCCAGATCATGGCACGATGAGAATCAGTTTGCAGGCTAAACCTGGACTCATCACTGAACATGACAATGCCCCACTGTTGTCTACTCCACTGCCAATATTCCAAACTCCACTGTAAATGCACACGTTTCTGTGCAAATGTTAAGGGGATGCAAAATGCTGGTTATCTGGTCTGAGTCTCTTGTAAACAGTCTGTCTCGGAACAGTAACTTATGTGACGGCTGTCAGGGCTAAACCCAGTTGTCTGGCAGAACAGTTCCTCTGACGTTGAGCAGTTATCACTAAATATCAGTCTTGCCGAGCGGTTGTTACCCTTGGCCAACCTGGTACTGGTCATCGGGTAACATCTCCAGTGGTTTAGAACCTCTGCCATAGTCTGGAGATCACACACAGGCACATTCAGAATTCGAGGCGCTTCGGTTTGGGATCGACCAGATTCCAGCATTCCAATAATTCGTCCCCTCAAAAATATGTCCAGTTGGCATCTTTGTGACATCTTTTGTCCTCTTCGATTGTTAACAATACTCCATATCACAGCAATTGCGGAATTCTGCCTCAACTGGCCATGCCGTTTGAGGCTTGTTCCGATGTATGTCTGTGCTTTGCACATGTTGACATCGACGGAACTGTTTTGCATATGCACAATGATTTACCTTCATCCCACGATTCTTCACAACTGATTGTGAACCATTGTATCCATATTAACTCCAAATTTTTCATATTTTACGAATAATCTTTAACTTTTGGACATGAGTGTATATACAGTGATTCCTCACTTATATGCGCCGTCTTTTATGCACGTTTTTCCTGCAGTCCCCGCCAGGGATATAGGAAAACAATGATAACTCTTATTCATTTATGCACTGCACTAAAAAAGCACCTCTCACTTATGTACATCGCAAAAAAAAATTTTCTCCGTTCAAAAAGTAGGTTCCTCAAGTAATCAGGTGTTGCTTATTGCAAGAATTTTACCCTTTTTGTCCTGCTTCTAAGAATGCATCCCCTCACCCTTCCCCTATTGTTCAGATTTCAGGAACACATTCCTCTACCTTATACACAGGGGTGTATATGGGGGGTTCTTGTGATTGACGTCAGTAAAAGTCGCAGCCAATTAGAGAGGTTAGTATGGTACGTACCACGTGGCATTCATCGCTAACGAAAGAACAATCTTTGGTGTTTTGGTTAGGTGGTTACGTTTTAAAATGGCGAAAAGAACGAAATTGTCGCTTTCATTTAAAATGGATATTATTAAAAAATTCGAAGAAAATCTTGTACCTCGAAAAAAGCTTTAGAGGAGCATTTTAATGTCCCAGAATCAACATTGAGAGGGATTTTAAAAAATCAGGAGGTGATAATAGTAGCTCATTGAGAGTGTGGAATTCAGTCCAAGAAAAGAAGCAGAATTCAAGGTGGAAAGTACGAAGAATTTGATAAAGTTTTGGTGCTATGGTTTAAAGAAGCTCGTGCCTCGAACATTCCTGTTAACGTTGAGCTCCTAAGGGTGAAGGCTGTACAGTTGTCAGAGTTTTGAAATGGAAAACTTTTTTGCATCACATGGATGGATTGAAGAATTCAAAAATAGGCATGGCTTGGGAACTTATGTCCTTTCTGGGGAAAGTGCGAGTGTCAATGAAGGAACTGTAAAACAATGGAAAGAAGACTTGGCTACTTCAGTAAATGGATACGAACCGAAAAACATCTGCAATTGTGACGAAACTGGTCTTTTTTATAAAATGATTCCAGACAGAACCTTAACACTCAAGGGAGAACCATGCCATGGTGGGAAAAAAAGTAAAGAAAGACTAACTGTCTTGCTGTGTTGCAACGCTAATGGTTCGGAAAAATTCCCGCCATTGGTCATTGGCAAATCAAACAAACCTCGCTGTTTTAAGAACGTGAAGAAGCTTCCTTGTAACTACACTAGCAACAAAATGGCGTGGATGATATCGCACTTTTTCTTGGACTTTCTTCATAAATTCGACAGGAAAATGGTAAAAGAAAAACGGAAAGTTCTCTTATTCATGGATCAGTGTCCTGCTCACCTACAAGATCTTCCAACTTTCAACAAGTGTTTTTTGCTGCGAATTGCACGAGCAACATTCAATCTTTGGATTTGAGTGTCATTCGTTGTGTGAAAGTGCACTACAGAACAACTTTAATCCGTCGACTTTTGGGTGCTTTAGAAACAAAACGTGCAACGAAAGATGAATTGAAGCAAGTTACCATCCTTGATGCAATTCATATGTTGTGCTCATCATGGAGAAACATTACTGGCAAGTGTATTAAAAGCTGCTTTAAGAAAGCAGGATTTTCGTTTCCAGCAGAAAATGAATGTGAGAAGCCAGAAAATGAAAGTGAAAATTGTGAAAATGACATAAACGAAGAAGATTGGCATACTGTATCTGGTGGACTCGCTAAGTGTACTTTCATCGAATTCGTTGATGTAGATGAAAATTTAAGCACAGCTCAATTGCGGGAAATTGGAGACATTGCAGCTGAAATAAATGGTGGTGACAAAGATGAAGAGGTGGACGACGATGATGAAGAAGATGCGGCAAAAGTTCCTTCAACTTACACAGTAGCGTTAGAAGCATTAGAAATTCTGTGACTATTTTCAGTTCAATTCCGGAAGTGAAGGAACTTTTTCACATCTTGATGAACTTGAAAAGACTCTTTTTGAAAATTTACGAAAACAAAAACAATCCTCAATTGTAAATTATTTTGTGAGAAAGCAGTAATAGGAGTAAAACGAAATTTGAGTATGTAAGCATTCCCATTTTCTTTGTGTTCTTAAAAAATAGTAATTCATTAAAAAATAAATTCATTGCATTTTGAAACCAATCTTATTTACATTTTTTAGTAGTGTATACATAGTATTAATTAACAATATAATGTAGTACAATGTATTGATGTTTCACTTTTAAGCTCCCTTTTGTGGTTTTTCGCTTATGCACGTCTTTCACTTATGACCGTTTTTCTTGGTGTCCCCTGAGCCAGCGCATAAGTGAGAGATCACTGTGTGTATATATATATATACATACACACACACAAAATAGCAATGTGAGTGTATTTAAAAAAAAATTATGATTAATGATGACTGCATTCTCTTTCAAATCTTAAAATTTAGCAGAATAAAATTTATAAAATCATATATGCCCATTATAAAATGTTTATAACTTTTAGTCAAGAATAGTGATGTTTATTTTTTAAGAATTATTTAATCAATTATGTTTTTGTGTGGGTTTCCAACATTTTTTGAATAGTTGCTCATATAACATATATTTATTTAAAAAAAAACATTCACTATGAGCCACTGGTTTTTCTAACTTGAAATTTCTGTACAATGGAGATAAATTGCGTATCAACGAAATATATCTTTGGCGAAAAATTAAGGATACACTTTTTTTGCAGTTCCAGGTCAAATTAAGTGACCTTGAAGTGAAAGTTATTATTTGCAGGGTCTTGTGGCATATCACAAAAAAGGTCACACCTTAAGAAACAAAAACAGCCTCATTTTAGAGCAATCGGTAGATTAGGTCAAAATATACAGATATTCCAAATTAATATACATAACAAACTAATATACATAAAAAAACTAATAATTAGAGGGCTAAAATTTTACATAGAGTGATACATGACTGTGCAATAACATAGCCAAGTATAAAAAAAAAAATGGTGTTGGTTGGGTTGGTGGTTGCGTTTACTTGAGATGGAATGATTCTTCCTTCCCTTTTTCCTGCTTTACAGGCAGTTGCCAATTTTACTTTGGTGAGTGTAGGTCATGCTTCTTACTAGTTCTGATAAAGGAGGAAGTTTTTTAGTTTTTATTTTTAATACAGTTTGCAAACCACTTGTAAAAATTGCAAAATTTAGTGTCATTTCATAAAAATTAAAATTCGATAACATTTTTTAATAAATTTTTTTAATAGTTGACACCATTATTTTGTGCTTTATGCTACTTTATAGTTACATAAACATTTTTAGCATATTAGCAGCAGTTTGAGCTTTATTAATGCTTGTTCATATTGGAACAGAGGCAAATTAAAGTCAGGAAATGGACCTGAATGTAGTAAAGATAAGGTTTAATATGAATGTAAACAAATATGTTGCATTCTATTTGTACATTTCTGTGGTACATTTTCTAAAGTACTACATTTCTGTGGAAATAAAAATTCTCATACAGCGAGTATTACATTAACATTTAATTGTTTGCTGTAAACTTTTAATTGTTAATAATTACAAATGCTTTTGGAGTTCAAAATTCAAACTTCAGGCTTCATTATGACCTGATATTAATATTCAATTGTGTGCAATACATTTTCAAAATTGATTGAAGCATTTCAAAGTAATGTGCATTCAAAAATTTTACAATTTGAGTCACTGCTATGAGTTCTTCACTCCAATAAAAAGAGAAATTAGAAGGAAAATTACTTACTGGAGGATAGTTTGTGCCTTGTTCATCAATATTGCAAAACTGGATTAATTTCTCATATATGCTAAAAAAGAGAGAAAGAAACACTTTACTTTGAAAAAAAAAAAAAAATCAACCATCAATGAAAAAATTATTTAAAGATTTCTAATCACCTTGGATTTCTAAAATCTTTTCGTCTTTGAATAGATGCATTCATATCTTTACCTTGTCTCTTTTTATCATACAATTCACTAATTTTTTCCTACAAAATAGAAAACATAATAGCAATACATAACCAATGAAAGGCACTATGAAACATGATTTTGATATATAAAACATAATGTAAGTAAAAACATTTATATTGGTAGAACTGTTTTTAGATCAAGAAGTCTATTACTTAAATTATGATGAGGAGAATATGAGGTTCTTTTAGAGATTGTTCATTTAATAAATCATGTTAATACATGATTGACTAGATGTCGGTGATTCAAATACTTTGCCGGGCAAGACATATTTCTTTCCCAAGAACTAAACAACACTAAGTAACACTAAAATACTTATTATTGAAAATACTCATAGTTTGATGATACATCCATTGACATTTAATTAGTGAAAGGTGGAAAGGATATCTATTTTTAATAGAGATGTTTCAGTAAAATTCTAACCAACACTGGTGCCCATAGAACTTTTCCAGAGAGGGGGGGGGGGGGGAGAGATAAGACAAACAACATCGATTAGCTTGATGTTCGTCTTTGTGATCATAAAAGCTCCCTTGTCCTCCCTATGGGAGTCCATGCTAACCAATAATAGTTATAAAGTATAATTTACTCTAAACTACAAATGAGATTATGCTCATATTTCATCTCTTATATCTTTGCTCATATCTTTTTGTATAAAATGCACTGAAAATTATAATGTAAAATCTAGCTGAAATTTCAAAATCTGATTTCGAATTTAAAATTTTATTATATAACTCAGATCCATGCTCGAAATCTAAACTCTTAGTTTTTTTTCCGGAATCACCAAATCTTACAAGTCACCAACTGCCGCCAAGTTCTATCTTAAAAGGAAAACATATGAGCATGCCAGAAATAATTCTATAACTATCAGTAAATTATTTCAAATATTTTAAAAGTGTTAGTGCGCCACTGAAATGAGACCAGGAGAAAACCAGATCCGCAGGAAAATCACCCTGAAAGCACATGGCTCTATCTTTAACAATGTTTGCAACCTTTAAGCTTCCTTCAGTAGAATAATACCTTGATAGTGAAATGCGTGAATTTAATGCACTTTGTCAAAACTCACTTATCTAAGCACTTTGCCCAGCTTTGTCCCAAATACGTAAATTCATTGAAAACTAGAAATCTGATCTGGCCCAATTCCAATACATTCTCTATACATTACTATGTATTGTAGGTAAAGTAATAATGAAGTAAGAGATTTTCACCAATATTCAAATTTATGGACAAACTGGGGAAAATTGCTTTTGTAAAGATATATGTAATTTTTATTAACTGAATAAATATGTAACTTTCATTTCACTGTAGGGGAAAAAAGGCATACTAAAATTTAAAAATTTCTCCAAAAATTACAAATAGGGTTTATTTTCAGCAAAGTATAAATACATCCTGTGTTGGGTTGCTTTTAGCTATTTAATAATTTTAGGAATTTTGTTTTTAATCTAAATGGGTTCAGGTGTCTTATTTACATAGTTATTCTCTTTTTAAGGTCTTATTTGCATAGTTATTATCTTCTGTTTTTAATTTAGTTATCCAGTTTCCATTTATTTAGGTTTTTGATATTTTTCTGTTTATAATGCAATCTATTCCATAGGTTTTGTGTTAGTTCATTCTTTTTAAGTTTCAGCAATTTAAATTTATTTAAATTGGCTAATTTGTACTTCCCCATTTGTAATTTCCCATTTTATTCCCTTTGATTTGATTCTAAATTGCTGTTCTCGGTTAAAAATTCGTTGATTTATTGCAATTTTTCATTTTTATTCTATTTTCAGAATCGTCCATTTTTTTTAAATTATTGCCGAATTCGTATATTCCAAATCGTTTCACTTCATTTCTTTTCAATTTTCGTCTGCTTTAGAAATCCAGTTCTCTTCTTTAAAATTTTGAGTTTTTGATTGGTTGACTGTAATAGTAAAATTGTCTGTCATCAATTATTTTATCTTTCATCGATAGTTTCGTTTACGATATGTGGCCGTATATAAATAGATTCATGCTCTTTTTTTGCTCTATTGCTTCTTCTGATTAAAACTCAAGATGTGATCAATTAAGTTGTTTTGCACTTCGGCGCTCGTATGTGTTCCATCGCATTGGAACGAAAAATATCCTTGCCTCAGCTCTTTTAATAAACGTGTGAAAAACTGCACTACTCTACTTTCAACCATGTTTGAAATGATGTGGTTAATTTACATCACGACAAGTCTTCATAATTGAATTTGGTAAATAGCATGACTGGACTTTTGTCTTCGAATGTTTACAACTGGAGGTCTGTGAAGGAAGGCATTGTTTAGTCTACGAGCTGCTCTCTTACCCTGTAGATTTGAGAAGTGCGATGACGCCAATTAAGCAATTGTTTCTCATGATCAATGTGCGTTCTTTGAATGGCGTATTGAGTTGGCATTTCCATTTGTGATTAATGAACTATATGTTCGGCATTCTGTACAGAAGAGTGAAGAATTGTCCATTGTTTCCGATAAAGAAATCATTGATTGATGTTGGTGCTGATTAAATGTTGTGGAGAGTGCTGACGTGTGAGCAGTCTAGCTTGATGGACTGGAGTGGATGGTTTTCCTCGTTCCTAATGATTGGACTTTTGCTTTTCCATCTTTGGTTTCATCTGCTGGGATCTGATGCATCCAGTATGTTCCATAAGGTCTTTCTACATCTGGGTGATATCTTTAAATTCTAATTCTAATTGTCTATCAGTTTTAAATTATTTTAAAGTTAAATTGATTTGGTATGAATAAGACCCCTTATAAATTTTAAATCTCCGAATCCTGGTTTGTTGTTATGTGATTATTCTTTGGGTTTTTAACTTTGGGATGCTTATTATGTTCTAAATTTCCTTTTTGGCTAACTAATGGTCCTTTTTTTTATTCTAAATTGTAGTTTGGCAAATAATTTCATAATTTTAACATAACTTAATTTGAACATTAAAAGCTGTTTTTCTTTAACTTTTAGTATTCTAACGTTTTTACTACCACTATACTTTCGGCCAATTTATTTATTTAATTTATTTATGATGTTTAATTTGATTTGTTTGGTTATGTTCAGTGAGATGTTTTAAAAAGTTGTAAAATGTTTTAAAAATTTTTTAAAAGTGAAGTTAAAATTTTAATAAAGAGATAGTTAGATTTTGAAAACTTAAACTCTGTATTCTTTCTCTTTACTTTAATGTGTTTCTATTTTAGGAAAGTGCCATTTTTAATATTTTACAGGTTAGCATATTTTTATGCATTTAGGGTAACTGGTCAATTGGCACCCTTTTTAGTTTATTTCAGATACTCTTTAGGTTTTTGGGAACTTTAGAACTTTGCAAATTATAGGTACTTTAGAAAGTTTTGCAGCTTTCAGAGATATTTTTTCAGTACTTAGAATGTCTTAGGTATGTAGAAATAGTTTCAGAATATCATATCATGCTCTTCTCCCCCCCCCCCCTCACCCAACACTTGTTAGCAAAAACCATGAATGTTGGAAGAGAAAAGTTGGAAGAGAAAATTAGGAGTGTTGGAAGCTAAATTTTAATATACACAGTGTTGATGCCAAGGTTTTTATTTTCATTAATACAACCAAATATAAGGGACCCAGATAAAAAATCAGTGCAAAAGATCTCTAAGCACTAGGTATTGATTATTACTCATTTCCATCAATTTTAAATCAATATCCCTTTAAATTCTTTTTGAAAGATTAATAATTTAAGTAGTATTTGCACAAATTATTCTACTATTATGTTCTATAGTTGAATATCTGATAGTCAATTTTGTGTCCCTTGAGTTAAAATAATAATAAATAAGATAAATATTTTTTGCACTATTTGTTAAAATGCAATTTGTTCTACATGTTTTTCAACAAAAAAAGTATTCTTCAATAATACTAAATTTAGTTTTGACTTCATAAAAATGCAAATTTTTTATTTCTCTCACTGTCTCCCAGTGATGAATTGAGTTTCTATCTCCTAATTATATGAGTGAAAATCATAATGAAAATAAATTGTGAAGCTTTAGAAATTACAATTTTAACTTGGGGATGAAAATAAAAACACTTTTAGGGTTCAGTTCCACATCTATTGAAGTTTCGGAACTTTGCTAATAATGTTAGTGAAAAACATAATTTTATCACTCATTTTTGATGAGGATATTTATTATCTGTCATTCTGACACTCATTTAGTTATTTTTAATATGATTGAAAATTTAAAAAATATGTTTTTTATTAATGCACAAAAGCAAGCTATATACAACACATACTTTGTTTCCCAATGTTAGTTTCGATTCCATGCAAAACAAAAACAAACCCATATGTCAATTTCTGTCATGGTCATTTTTGATACGAAAATGAACTGAATATACATTAAAATTTCATTAACCCTGTTAAATAGCTCTGTCACAGAAATCTTAAAAGACATTTCCAAGAACTTATTCTATAAAATTTCTGGAAAATATAAAGCCAAAAAAAAATTTCTTTTAGAACCTAAAAATTGATAATTATATGATATTTAGCCCTATATAAATATCTGTGTTTTACAGTTTTATTCACGTCCTTTGATTAGAATATATGTATTTCATTTACACACCATTTGAAGTAAAATAAAAGTGGCAACTCTAATATGATAATTCATTTATAAATAAGTAGAATTCTAATAATTGATTCATATTTTTTAAATAACAAATTATTATGTCTGGTTTAAACTGAAATGCAGGTTCAATGTTATGCATCTCCACTATATATATATATAAAATACTATTTCCAACATTTAAATCTAATTTACCTGTAGTGATTTGGAACATCGTCCACTTGGTTCTGTAGGAAGTTGAATCTCATTCTTTTTCAGATTTAGAAGACTACGGTGAAATGAAACTAGAAACAAATAACCAAAATTAATATGGAATTATCACATTGATTTGGTATTAGATTTCACAAGCTATTCACATATTTTTTAACATTTAAATTTTACAAGCCATTTGGTTTATATTAAATAAAATCAGTACATATTAGTGGTAACTTTATGATACTTTAGTATCCAAAAACAAGGTCCATTTGTGAGTTAAAAACCATTTATTTTATGCTAATACATACATAGTTTAAAGGGAAGATCATAAACAAGAGTAAATATAAAAGTTAGTGGAACATAAAAACATGGTACTTAGGCATACAGTCCTTTCACGTGGAGTCTTCGGGGCACAGTACTGGCAGATGTTGTCTTCTAAGTGCCGCTATAACTATGGATATAACAGTTGTAAAGGTCGCTTGTAGATTTCGCTTGGCTATTGTTAGAAAAACTTCGATTGTAAACAAGCACGTATGTGAATCGGTTGACGTACCGTCTAAATCCAAAAATTACTTCATCCTGATTGGCTAATCGCTTTTGGATCACGTATTAAGAAGTTTTACCCCCATGGCTTGTGGTCCTGCAAATTGAGACGTCAACTTCCGGTTTATGCTAATTTCTACTTCAACTGATTAGAGATTAGCATACTCCGGAAGGAAAACATTAACTACAACTTCAATAATACTGGGCTATTTAAGCTAGTACTTGTATCAGTTGATTATCTCTCTCTTCGGGATCATAGTGATCTTCGTGGTATGTCTTCATGATAGATCTTATCTGTACGCCAGTTAATGGCGATATTAGTGGCCGATGTTGTTAGGCCTAACTGCTGTTAAGTCTTATGATTAAATTGACAAGATTTAGTTTGTTATGATCAACTTTACGATGTTACCATTTTTCGAAGTTACGGAAATGGATATGTTTCTTTTGTTGATTTTGATGTTTTTAAGTTCGCGAAAATAAACTTCGTTTTTTTCACGTCGACTACTTTCTCTTCACAACCATTGTGATGCTCTGCTACAAACTGGTTTAACGAATTTTCACCAGCAAATAAAGAATAAATTCCAACAATTATAGCAATATACTGATCATCAGAGGGGACGGTAACCCTTAGAAAACCAGGCACAGGTCTCTGGGCAACTGTTTGACTGGTTTGGAATTATTTTCATAATCGAGAAATTACGGAATGGTCAACACCAAAGAAATTAGCAACATTTTTGATTCACTGTCCTGCTTCAATGAGTCTGACAGCTTGTCAGCACTCACTATCTATCATTCGTCTTTTTAGTCAGAGAAACACGAATATCATCAAAAATAATCCTACAAAAGTTATAAACACTTCGTATTATCATTTAAATACCCCTCCTCAAACACTTGAGAATGCTGGAGTCTTCAACGACTGCCTAATCAGCATATATCAAGAGAGTCAATCGTGATTGGCTGTTACATACGATATTTGCATACTGCCATCTACATCTGCAGTGATTTTCAGCCACTCAAATTCAAATATGCTTTCGAAAAATGAAAATCTACATTGCGTGCTTAACTTTTGGGAGTAAGTGTATATTCAATAAAAATAACTCATAGAAAATGAAACTAATATAATATAATACATTCAGTACTATTATTTGTTACTGATAAACGAAAATAAATCAAAAGGAGTGTAGTGTTGACATATCTTGCCAACTTTTAAAACTATTATTGATAATTGTATTTTACTACAATATCATGCAGATTTTAATTAGAATACAATATTTGTATAATCATTTTAAACCTAAGGAACCCATAATTATATATTATTAAAAAAATTTAATAGAATTATAATATGAAATTAAAAAATTTAATATATATACGAGGTAGGATTCAAAAGTTTCTGGACTGAGTCTATAACTTAAAAAATATTTGCAGTAGAGCGACTACGATAACGTTTTTGTGTTACTATGTTCTTCCCATCTTCTAAAAGTGGTTTGACCCAAATCACATGGTCGGTAGTTCGTCACGGCATCGTATTTTGTAGACGGGTGCACTTAGTAACAGGCTATTGAAAGAAATGGTGTTTGTTGAGTACAGAATTAATATCAAATTTTGTGTTAGCTTTGGAAAGAGTGCTACGGAGGTTTACGAAATGTTGAAGTATGTATATGTTAGTGATACATTATCGCGAGCGCAAGCTTTTGAGTGGCATCGAAGTTTCAGAGATGGCAGGGAAAGTGCTGAAGACAACGAACACGTTGGCCGTCCACAGACTTCCCGCACCGCTGAAAACATTGAAAAGGTTTCTGCGATGGTATGTCGATACAGGCAGCAAACAATAGCAGAAATAGCAGAATAAGTTGGAATATCCGAGGCCACATGTCAACGGATACTGACTAAGGATCTTAACATGTATAGGGTGCATTAACACATTGTTCCCCGCATATTAACCAAAGACCGAAAGGAAATTCGAATGGAAATGGCGGGAGACTAAATTTCGGCTGTTGACAAAGATCTTTCCATACTTGGCAGAATTGCTACTGAATATGAGAAATGGTGTTTTTTATAAGACCTGCAATTCAAGAGAGCATCGGCAACATGGAAATCACCACAATCTCCATGCACGCAGAAATTCTGCCAAGATCGCTCTAAAAGAAAGGTCATGCTATAGGTGTTCTTCGATATCCAGGGCATTGTGCATCTAGAATTTATCCCTGAAGGACACACTGTGAACAAGGAACTCTATGTAGGCATCCTGCGTCGTTTGAGCAAGTCGATCCGAAAGAAGAGACCAAAACCGTGGGCTGAGCAGTCATGAGTGCTTTTGCATGACAATGTTCCTGCACACCGATCCCTCCTCATTGTTAACTTTCTTGCGAAAACAAAAACAACTGTTTTGCCACAACCTCCTTACTCCCCTCATCTCGCACCCTGCAACTTCAGCCTATTTACTGGCAAGTCGCTTGCAGGGTCGTCGATTTCAATCCGCAGATGAAGTTAAAAGTGCATCGCAAACTGAATTAAAGGACATGGCTAAAAATGGATTCCAGAAGTGTTTTGATGACCTTTACAAGCGATGGCAAAAGTGTGTTGTTGCGCAAGGGTCTTATTTCGAAGGAGGATGTGTTTCAGCAATTTAATTGATACTATTTTTTAAGTTATAAACTCAGTCCGGGAACTTTTGAATCTTACTACGTATATATATATATATATTTTTTAAAGACTGCAAGCTACAGGAAATAGTCCCAGTAACAGCGAGCAAGATAAAAATGCATTAAATATATACAGATTAAAATATAATAAAATACATTAAAATGCAAATTATTGACAACAAATGATTTTCGTAAACAAATGCAAATGAATAAATACAATAAAATATAAAATATTTACAACAAATGCTTTTTAAAATCCATTTCCGATGAATAAAACACATTGAGATTATCAGGGAAATTGTATAATTTACAAAAATTACTTAATGCACAATTACAACTAATATTCGAACTAAAATTTCTTAGAGCAAATAGATTCATGCTTCTAGTTGAATACTGGGGAACATGAAACCCGATCCCACCCAAGACAGGGGAACAATCAATTTTTCCATTGAACAGATTCCTGAAGAATGAAAATAAAATGAAATCCCTTCTGTTCTGTAAGCTTTTATCATTAAATATATTATGCAGAAAAGTAATGGATAAGGCATAATAAAAAATATGAGTTTCCTTATAATATAGATATCTCAAGAAATTATTTTAAATAATCTCGATCTTGTTTGAATGAACAGCATGAAAAGGCCTCTACACCACAGACGCATACTGAAGCCCAGACCTGACCAAGGCATTAATGAGAACAATAACAGTATTCTCATTAGTAAAATCCTGAGTAATTCTCTTAATGTAACCGAGTTTACTATAGGATTTAGCACACATATCAGAAATATGAGGAGAAAAGGAGAAATCAAACGTATAAATAACTCCAAAATCAGTAACAGAGAACTTTCTAGCCAAAACAGAGTTGCCAATACCATAAGAAAATAAAATAGGCACTTTTCTACGTGTAAAAGACACAACACTACATTTACTAATATTGAGATGAAGACGGTTATTGCTACATCAATTGAAAAGGATATGTAACTCAGACTGAATATTGTTACAAGAATTAGCATCAAAAATAGGTCAGAAAAATTTCAAATCATCAACATAAAATGGGCAGTTTTTAAAGTAATCAGCAAGATCATTAATGAAAATAATAAGGACCAAGAACTGAGCCCTGGGGTACCCCAGCAATAGCAGAAAAACCTTTACTCAAGCAAGAACCAAAATTAACACATGAAAACCTTGAAGTTAAATAAGATTTTAATAGCATAACTAAATTAGAACAAAACCAGATACTCTTCAATTTATAAATCAATATACCGTGATCAACGAAATCAAAAGCGCTTGTAAAATCAGTGTAAACAACATCCAACTGACCCTTGAATTAAAATTATATATATATATATATATAAACAATGAAATAGAAGTGCTATACAGTATGTAACCTTTTATCCGGCGTCCCAATATCTGGACGCTCCCAAAACTGGAATTCGTCAAAATAATGCCAAATTCTGCACCAACAAACAATTATTTGCCAAAATTTACGCCAAATAGTGGTTTTTTGTTTAAAATCCTGCCAAATGATTTTTTGCCTTAATTAGCAATATCAATATTATAAAATGATGCATTGAAATCTACATTTTTCTCACTTCAACTGTTTGCGATCCTAACATAAACAAAGGTCTCCCTGAATCCGTATTCTGCGCACAGGAAATGGTGCTAAAAATAGTTCCGGTGAGGAGGAAAAGTATCATGGAGGTAAAAGTGAAATCATTAACTCCATGTAAAGCTTAAAATTCATTAACTCTATGTAAAGCTTAAAATTCATTAACTCCATGTAAAGCTTAAAATTCCCTCTTGTCACTCGCCACCTGACGATTAAACTTGAAAAACTGGCGATTAATAAAATCCTAACTACTGACCAAACTCTGTGATAGCTTAAAATAACCCTTCTCCCTAAACAATCCCACCTGTGGAGTAACAAAAATCTGCCAACAATAGCTATGATACTGTTACGGTTCTTCCGCAATTGTTCTCCCCTACAAGGTAATTGTAACTTATTGCATTTGCTACCGAGAATGAGTGTAATCCACATTCCTATCTTACCCCTCCCCTTAATTACTGATGTGTTTTGTGACATGCCATGGCGTAGCATCTTTGCCGCACTCTATGCATTGACCTAGACACCCCTCATTTTTACACGCTGTACGAAGGAGTAATTATGCTGCTTCGAAGAGTAATCTAGCTCTTTGGTACTAATAAGTCTGTCATTATTTTTACACCTTCATCAAATTTAAATGGGTTCTCTAAAGCAGATGCAGGAAATGAATTAAAATCACTTGCTAAAAAAAAAAAAAATGCTGCATGAAATTCACCCTCATTATTTTCGACATGTGAATTTATTTGTTAGCTAAATATTCATTATACCACGTTTTTCATAATAAAAAATTAAAAGAATTAACCTATATGAAAGAGTTTCAGGAATTCACTCGGGACCTGTGCAAGCGAACTTAAATCTGGGCGTCCGGCGCAAATAAAGGACATCAACCTTGGGGAAAGGGGAATTCTTTTCCAAGCTGAATTGCCGATATTGCAATGTTATATATTATTGTTCTACTTTAATCTACGTATTCACGATCTACAAAGGACCATATGGAAATTATGAATGGGTGTAGCATTGATTAAAATAGCGTGTTTATGGGATACTAACCCGGACATATTTCGTATTATTTTTAAAGCTAGATCATGAGAATTTCACAATGTTTTAAGTCTCGATGCACTACAGTTTTTTGCTGAGATAAATTTTACATTTCCTTTTATAGATTATACTCTGTTTTAAGTTATTAATCTCTCATCGACGATGTATAAAACTAAAAATGTATGGATTCCTAAAATGTTTGCATAGTTGTGTTTTTAGAAATGCTCAATTGTTAATATAAATTCAAATAGTTAATAATAAATTCAAAGTTAAATCCATATTCAACTACCCATGGACTGTTCATGCCCCACCCCCCTCCCTGCTGATCAGAAAATTTGAGTATTGTAATAAAGCATCATGTTTCTAGCGATACAAAATGACATTTCTTAAATTCAAAAACGTAGAAACATTAAAAAAATCAAATTTCTTTAAGAGTATAAAGAATTTACTTGTTATGAAATAAATATATTGGGGAAATTTTAAAATAAAAGCGTTCATAATGTCTGATAATGTAACGAGAAAAAAGACCGAAATATCACGATCACAATGACTGAAAATTTACAGAGTAAATGATCAAAAAATAAAAAATTCCTAGTTAACATTTTTGGTCTGAATTATGTCCAAATGACCATCATCTGATGCAATGAGTTCTAAAAAAAAAACATGTTTCATTATCTATAAAAGATAAAATGATCATTTTGAAAAGTATGAATAAAGATGCTTCTACAAAAATATTAGGAGATGAATATGGCAAGGGGCCACTTTAATTGAAATGTCCCCACCCCCCTCCAAAAGAAAAAAAAAACTTCTAATAACTAACCTGAATAATCAACTTTTTCCCGACATTTATTTTCTTTTAAAATTTTTCTTAATCACTAAATTTAATTCTATAATTACATATAATTTGCATTTTAGTTAATCAAGTATATTTTTTCATATAGATTGTAAAAAAGCTTTATTTTAAAATGAATTATAACTTTCTATAATATTTTAGACCATTGGTGGTGTAGAGAAAATACAAAAAAACTAAAATATCTCAAGAATGGCTAGTCCTAATATAATGGGGTTGGTCTTATTCTTTTCATAGTTTAAAATTACATATAAAACAAGCATGTAATGGATATATTTGAGCATACATAGTTTTTATATTAGATTTTGATGATTTTTGTGGGCCATTTAGCAAGAAAGGCAGGTTATTTTTTTTTCCGAAACATACCAAAATCTAATGAGCACCAGGGTGTCCCACAAGTGACTGATCTACAGAATTTCATGAAATTGGTCCATTAGTTTTTCAGCTAGAGTGGATACAAGCTTTTGTGGGCCATTTCACAAAAAAAAGGTGGGTTCTTTTATCCCAAATCATACCTAAAACGAATCAGCACCAGATTCACCCACAAGTGACTTACCTACCAAATTTTATGAAATTCGGTCCATTAGTTTTTGAGTTAGAGTGGATACAAAATCTGTACAGACAGACAGACACACAGACGTCACGCTAAAAATAGTGTTTTTGTATTCTAGAGGACTCGAAATGTGTAGATCCGTTGAAAACTGGAGTTGTGATTTTCAGCATGATTCCAATACTTTCCCTATGCATTACTATGTATTGCAGGGAAAGTAAAAAAAGACCATTTATAGCAAATAAAGTGACTGAAAATTAGATCTATGCATCATATCCTGTGAAGAATGAGGATTTTCGAAAACCAAGATGATTTTATAGATTCACAAGTAAAGCAGAACTATTTCCATCCTGTAGGGTTCCTATTTTCTGAATATAAATCCTATTTTTCTAAAATATGTATTTATTAAATGAGTTTTAAGAGGTTATTAAATTTACTAGAACTGATATACGATGTAGTGCCTTAATGCTCATTATAAAGAGAATATGTTACTTTATATAAATCTTTGAAATCTAAGAAATGGATACCATAAATATTAGGCATATTATTTAATATAGTGATTAATTCATTTATATTTTTAATAATACTATAATTGGATTGAGTTAATTACATTATATATATTTGTTAAGATATTTAACAGGTACTTACTAGCTGTAGAATGAGTATTGTGTGCACTAGTGACTGATCTAAATTTGATAGGTTCTTTATGGAATTTAGAAACTAAGACAATATAAGGAAATTTAACATTTAATGGCTTTAGGTTTCTATAGATAGTCAGAATTTTGTTGGAAATAGTGAGAGAATTGGATTTAGTAGGAATAAATACATTATTATCTAAGGTTTGTTTAAGAAGCTATAGATAATAGAATTTACAAATTGTGGCATAGTTGTTGACTGCCTTGTTAATATAAGTTATGACAAAATTCAGTTGCAGATCTGTAATATGTTCTTTAATGTCTCTAAATGTTAGTGATGAGATATCTATAAAATCTGTTATTTGGCTAGAAATTTTCTGCAGAATTTGAATTTTTCACATGTTAATATATTCCACAGGTAAATTGTATTCAACAGCAAAATGATATATAAACTTGTCTAGATCTGAGGATAGAACTTCTAAAATTGACTTGTAATTGAACAATCTGGATAATTGAAATTAAGTACCTTTTTGCATAATATAGTGTTGAAAATCCAGACCACTCGACTGACTCTAGGGTTTACAGAAGCAATTTGAGTGGCCAGGCATAAATAGGGCTATTAACTATATTAAGATCTCCAGTAATTACATGTTTATGAGTTGGATCAAGAAAGGAGCTATATAGAGTTTGAGAACAAAAAAAAAAAAAAAACAAGAAATAGGATATGATGGAGCATCACTAAGATGAAATTGGCTTACATATTATAATTAAAATAGACCTAAATATAGTTTTATTAAATTTGTGAAAACTTTTTTAATATGTACATTGCAAATCGGAAAGCAATAGGAGACTTAAAAGAAACAAAGGTTGTTTTTGTCAATTTATCAATACATTTTTTTTTTATTCGACAATGAATTTTTTTTTAAATTTTTTTCTCTGAAATATTTCCGATGTTTATGGGGGAAGGGGCTTAAAAGCTTAAAATTGAAGATTCCATTCAACATTTGCTTTAAAACAAATAGGGGTACATGTGTCATTTTTGAGACAACAAATTCCCTTTTCACAAAAGTATCCATAAAATTATTTTTTTAACTTCTTTTAACATATGAATATCCCTTTCTTGAACAAAAACCATTTCTATTGCATCGAACCTACTCCGCCATGGATTATGCAGCTCTTCAATTTAATGAGTTAAGATCACAGTAGTATAAAATTGAAAACTGTCTGCGAACAAAAGTATTTGCCTAAACGTTTTCTGCAAAAATTTGCCGAGTCATATATGGTATATGCGCACACATCTCACACAAAAATATTGATTTTCTGGTTACCTAATTTATTCAGGTAATATTTTCAGGGTACCAGTAAATGGAAGAAAAGGGGGAAATAAACATGATATACCAGAGTTATCATGTGAGCATGCCCCATTATAAGTATTGTGAGCATGCCCCGTTTAAAAATGAGTGTTTTGCCATGTTACAGTTCATTTTAATAATTGAAACTATTATTCTGCAAATCTGAATACAATTTCAAGTATGTGTGAAAAATTTCATCTTCTACCTATCGTAATTTTCAAATAAAAGGTGTAATTTTCAAATAAAAATTCAAACAAAATTCAGGCAAATGTTGATTTTGCTTCAGTAGGAATGGAGAATGGACTTACTTTGCTCATCTATAACAATATATCTAAAAAAGATTTTAGATTCAAGTTAATCTATAAACTTGCCTAGTGGCCCATAAATACATACTTGAATACGTATATTTCCATCTATTTTGTTATATCTATACTACCTTATCAATCATTAAACACTTTCAGAATCTCCAAGTTCATTTAACATCCTAATTTTTTTTTAAACAAAACAAAATAGCTTCCGTTTGTGCACCAATATTTTACCAAGGAGTAAGCTAGCACATTGGGCTGCAACATTTGTAATATTTTAAATATTACAGTTTTACCACCCATTGGGAAAACCCAGGTTAAAATACTAAAATATCAAAATTATAACTTCTATACTTTGAAAACTAAGGACTAAATCCAAAATTTAATTTTATACACTTGTAGGGCTTTCAAAAAGATACAAATTCCTGTTTATTGCTCATAGCTATCACATTTAGTTTTTGAGATATAAGCATTACAATCTTGAAAAATGGAAAATTTTTAAATAAAAGTAAGAAGTGAAAGTGAATTTCGAATGAAAGTAAGAAAAAAAATAAATAAATAAAACTTGCTCAGATAGAAACTTTGAAAGTTAAAAAAATTCCAAAATATTAAAATTATTTTTATATATTCATAATCTGAACCATATTTTTGACAAAACAAGAAAAAATATTCACGTTTTTATTTATTAGGTTTAGAGGTGTAATGCCAGAAACGTAAAGTATTAAATATTTGGAAGGATTAAAATGATAGAACCAGGATTGCGGGCGGATTATCCCCACGCTAAGCAGGTGGGCAATAGTATACAGGTGGCCCCATATCTTACATACCACGCCCCATGTTTACATACCACGCTAAGCCGTTTGGCGGCAACCGAGACGGCGACCCCATGTCTACGGATTAGCCCTCAGCTCTACATTCCAGCACGTAGGCCGCCGACCGAAAAAGGGATATAAGTGAGAGTTGCTCAAAGTTGAAGGTCAGAATTGGTCAAGGCAGGCTGTTGGAGTTGGACTAGAAAAGAGTAAGCGGCTGTAGCAGTGTTAAGAGTTGTGTGTGCGTCTCTGATATAGGAATTCGAAGGAGAGCTCATGTTCATCTGGTATTGCAAGTGTAAAGTGTGACAAAGCATCGGTGTTACCCAAGTTATATGAAAGAAGATCAGGTACCATACAACTAACTATATGAGGATAACCTCTCTGTCTAAATTTGTGTTTTTAAGGAAAAGCTAATTAATGCATCCTACCAAGTGCTCCAACCAAATATCAATTCATCTGGCATTACACCCCCCGAACTACCCTTGAGATGTATTCCACTATTGTGATACTTATTGAATTTGTAAAACTAAGGAGTGTAAATTAAGTATGTGATAAATAAATGTTAGTTCCTTTACTATTAACCTTATTTTTAGTTTGTTAACTTAGTATCCCATTAAGCACAAAAATGGGTGGGTTTTGCGGCCACCAACGCAATGTACACAGCAGTATGTTTAGAACATATTACATGTATAATCAATATACAAATTAATAATTAATTTAATGTAAAATGAATTTTTGACAATTATAATTTTAATAAATAAAATTAACAATCGGCACAAGAGGTATAAACATCCAAAGTGATTACTTTTCGTAATGCTCTAATTTCCGCTACAGATACACCAAACATGGATGTTATTCAAATAAAAAAAAAGTATAAGTGAAACAAACAGTTATAACAAACTGATTAAAATAATAGTTCCACTTGTGTGTCAGCACAATTATGTATGAAACAAATACAAAGCTGCCAATCAAATAATAATAATAATAATAATAATAAATTAACAATATGATTTACGAAATGCTTGGTATTTGACACCACATATTAAAGTAACCTAGCAAAAAGCTAGCAATAGACACCAAGCTTGTTGATATTTGACTGATAAAACTAAAAGTAGAAAACTGGAGTCTACATGCCTAGTACCTGCTGCTTGTTACAGTCAGAACTAATGGTAAACACGCAAGATTATTTAAATCACACTGATAGAACCACAAATAAAGAAACATACTCTCACTCACACCATCTATCTTAGCAAAAAATGCCCTTTCTTTTCACAAAAACATTAAATTAAAAATTTCCCTTTCATCAATTTGTGATTTCATGTCTAGTTCCCCAAATTGAAGATTTAAACAAACCATTTTTCTTTCAATTAGAATAAGCAAGTACATTACATCAGATTGCTTAGAGAAATTAATAATAATAACAATAAACCAAGCCTCTCAGTCAAATTACTGCCTGTTCAGTACAATCAGTTAAGTAAATTCAGTTTATTACCTGGCAGTACACTGAAAACTGATTGTTTTAGAATTGAAATAAGGAAAATTTATTAAGGTTTTTCCGATGTTCGTTGTTTTCACTAATTAAAAATCTATTAACTCTTTTCAATTTTTTAATAGTACAATCAATTTTACAGATCTGCAACTAGACATTAATGCAAATTTTGACTTCTTGCAGCTAGCATATACAGAAAATACTCTAGGATAAAAAATACATAGAAATATTCACTGATAGATTTTAATAACATAGATATTGACAAAAGAAAAAGACATAAATAAAATAAAAATAATTTCAAACCTGGTGATAAAGGAGGAACACCTGAGACAGTTGTTCTGCTTTCCAATAACTAAAATAATAAAAAATATTTTAGCAAAACAAGGGGCTATATTCAATTATAACTAAAGATATATAATTATGTGGATATTAAAAAACGAATACTATGCATTAACAACCATAATGGCTAATAACTCAACTCTAGTATAGATGCTAAGTGAAAGCATGGAAAATATTAGCAGGTAACTTATCCATAAAAAGGGGAAAAGTGTAGTTGATTAGCTAACTATAAAATAAGCATACACTATCAATAAAGACATTAATATAAAAAATATTAAAAAATCTTGAAAAAATATAAATATTAAAAAAAAAAAAATATGAAAGAGCACACTAGGCAAAAGATGTAAGCAAGAAAATGGTACAATAAAGGGGGTTAAAGGAATTTTTTTTACATGTAAAAAATATATGTGTAAAGAAAGCGAAACAAGCCAGGCCCAACATCACACGTAAGTTGATCAGATATAAATATAATAGCAACAAAAATGAAAAGGCAATAACAATAAGCACCTGATAAAAAATATCAAAACACTGAGTAACAAAGTGTTCTAGAATTTATACACTAATATATATATACTATATATATATATATATACAGGGTGTCCCAAAAAGATTGAAACATGCTTTAATTCTTTACCTGTTGGAGGTAAGTGGGCAATGTAAATTGCAAAAATGTTAAAAGTAAGGTGTAAGGTAGGAAATGCGATTTTATTTAATGATCTTGTTGCATTAAAAATAAAAATTTTCTGATTGACCAAATTTGTCTACGGTCGTATAAAAATTTAAAAAATGTAACTTTTTGAAAATTAATGGGAGGACTATTTCATTAATGTAGTCTTATTTCCTACTTTACTTTCAACATTTTTGCAATTTACATTGCCCACTTATCTCCAGGTAAAGAATTAAAGCATGCTTCAATTTTTTGGGGGACATCCTGTATACAGGGTGTACATGCATACATATATATATATATATATATATATATATATATATATATATAAATATAAAATTGTAAATCCAATGTTAGAATGTAAGTAGTAACTCATAATACACTATTCCAAAATTTTCTACAAAATACAAAGAAATAAAAGAAATTCAAACATAAAGAGGAAATTATAAAGTGTAATGCAGGTCATAAAGACAAAGACAATCAACAAATTTCAAAGGTGAGGAATAAAAATAGGAAAACAAAAAAATCAAGTAAAAAAGCTTGCACGTGGAAGAGCTTTAGGCTTAAGATAAGTTCATTTCGAAAAAAATCTTGTCAAGTCCATATATCCCTTCGAAATGAACACAAAAATGCTTGTTTCTGAAACACAAGATAGATTTTATGTATAATTACCACCTTCTCCATTCACATACTAAAATAGCTTACTGTGTAATTTCTTTTAAACACCCTATTCTTAATTCTCTTAACTTCAATAATTTATTTGCAAAACATCAGCACTTGTTACCCGTAAAAGAAATCAAAATACAAATATCCTTCAAATATAATTTACCAATTGGTAGAACTATTTACAATTACAATGAAGTTTCCAGGACATTAAACTCCGATGACCTTACATCATGTGTATGCAGCAATAAAATCTTGCCCCTTATGTCAACTCCTCTCATGGACACATTATTACTGGGGATCTCAGCGTAGTTCAGGATGATATACTTAGGGAAATTATGAATAAAGGGTCTAAATTTCGCATTCCATTCTGCCATCACCCTAAACAACTTCTTCAGTCTATATCATTTGATTTTGATAAATTCATATATCAACTTGCTTGTTCACATTCCATTCCTATTGAAGCATTCCATCTATGGAAGTATACTACCTTACATCTACTTAAAAATGTTATTATAAACATTAAATTAACGAAGCCTAAGTATCCTTATAAACAACTCCTATCTGCTATTAAAGAACTACAACAACATTTTGTCATAACTTATGTAGATAAAGCTTCTAATAATTATGCCATCATTTGTAAAAAATATTATGTTTCTCTGTTACAGAATTACTTAAAAAATAATTAAATTTTTAAACCCATTAATAATCAATCTATCAAAATCAAAACTAAAATGCTAAAATTATATACACAATTAAATATTAATTGTAAGTTTTTTAAATTTCCTTATGTTACTTTGGTTCCTAAATTCCATAAATCACCTCGCAGTTTTAGAACAGTCACTTGTGGACATAATACCTTTACCACTACAGCTAGTAAATACTTGCTTAACTGTTTAAGTAGAATTAATGAATCTCTTAAATTTAGGAATTCAGGATATTTCATTTTGAACAATAGTTTTGATTTAATAAATCACCTTAGCAAGCTTCCACAAATTCTTGGTTTCCATACCTTTGATTTTAAAGACCTATTTAATAATATTGTCATTAAAGATTTATATAAAGTTATTATCTCTCTTTATCAAGACTATCTATCTGCCAATAATGTTGCATTTAATGTCAAAAACTTTCCTATGCTCTTACACTTTGTGTTATACAACAATTATATTATCCAAGGTGATAACATTTATATACAAACATCTGGTGTACCACAAGGTGGCTGTAGTAGTAGTATACTCGCTAACTTATATTTTATTATTATGAATGTCATTTTAACTCTAATTCATATATTATATATAGATATGTTGACAACTTAATTTGTATTATCATTGATGATTCCTATCCAATTAATATTGATTTTTACCCATCTAATCTAGAATTAATTCCTAATGAGCCTAGCATTAGTCAAACTGTAAATTTTTTAGACCTAAATTTAGATACCCTCAATAATCATGTAATCACCAATCTATATGACAAAAAAGATTCTTACAACTTCACTATCATAAAGCTGCTATCATATCAATCTTGTAATTCTATTCAATTGTTTAGAAACATCATTTTAAACCAGCTATTTTGAATACATCGACTTTCTGATCCTCGGTTTCACTTTCTCCACATCAATAATCTTAAACGCATTTGTCAAAATTACCAATATCCGGAAGTATTTGTAAATAATATTATTAATAATTTCAAATATACCACGTAATCATTTTACACATGTATTATTTATCTTCGATTGGATAACTCAATTTTGAGAATTCACCCATTCTTATCACCTAACTTAGCACTTGGCCTGAGTCTAATACTGTTTACTATTTTCGAATGACTGTTTTCCACTTTTCCTGAGTCCTATACTGATTACTATTTTTGAAAGTCTCCATACATATTATGTATCGTTCAAATGTATTCATTCCGGTGCCCACTCGCATTGACGAAGTGAGGTGAAATGCTCAGTCGCTTGTTCGACTTGCAAGCGGTGACAATGCTTGTGAGTTCATATTTCTGTTCGAGGAAGTATTATTTTTTTGATTTGTAATTCAATTGATTTATTTTTCTCCTTCCACTAACCAGTAGACAGTTCCAATGGTGTCTATAGTTAAATACTATCGCCATTGTCAGAAACTGGCTATTCTATCGGTTTTAATTCGAATTGTTTGGCTGTCCTGATGAGAATGCAATTTCGAACTAACCGCCATTTTTGTGTTGTTTCAATTGATTGTTCTCTATGTCTTAATCTTTTATCTTGAGCTAATTATTATTGCCTTTTCTCATTTTTGCCGTGTTTTATTTTTAGTTATATTTATATACTTTTACTTGTGAATTTTGTATCCTAATATTCTTCTCATCCCCCTTTACCATTGTAGTGATATGTTACCTTCTATCTTTATCCTTAGTCTTGGTCTATAGTTACTCATTTGTAACAGATATGCTAGTGATGGGTTTTTTACAGTAGTTTATGCGTAATTTTCTATTAAAATCTTTCAATTTTTATATATATATATATAGTGCATAAATATTATAATAATATCTGCATATACAATATCAAACCAGTAGCCAAAGAATAACAAAGATTGAAATTAGCTTTCACTAGTTAATGGACGATTATATTCAAGAAGTGACTAGTAAGGATTGGAAATGCAGATCTTTATGAATCAACGTTAAACAGTGAAAAGTATTTTTGCTAGGAACATCATCAATACCACATTCTAACAGATAACGGAATTCCATTGTTTCTATGATTACATATACCATAAGGTTAAAAGTTTATGTAATCAGCACTTAACGTAAGAAAACTAGATCCCCAGAAAATGATATCAAGAGATAATTATCAATAACAGCAATATTAAAATATGAAAAATAAAACATATGAATAAAAATATCTGCACAAATATGCAAAAAAATATAACATACATGTCCTATTAAACCCGCCATTATGCTAGTGTACCACATACGAAAAAGAAAATGTGATTTAATTTAGTGGAGAAGAAGTAGTTGGATAAGAAGAGTGTGAACCAAAGAGTTGGATGGGGAGAGGAAAACAAATGAGTTTTGGTTTAAGAGGCAGCTATTACCAAATATTTAAAACTCATCCCCTATCTAATTCAAAACTTGTGGTGATATACTATTTATAATAAATTTTGAATTTAAGCTGACAAATTACATACACAATGCCCTGTTACCTCAGCAGAATGCACAGTGAAATTTTAACATGAAATGCAAAAGGCTGATAATATAACTAGTGAAAATTAAATAATGCTGTTTAGGACAAGGCTCATCAAATCCCAGGCACCAGGTCACCTATAAAATTAGCGTTGGTGACTGTAAATTTGGCATATGAGCAAAAAAAATCGATGATTAAAGTAAATATAAATTTCCTCCTTTTCACTCTGCTCTACCCCATTTGTAGTGGAAATCAATTTTAAATCATTCAATTTCATGTGGGAAATAATGAAAAGCCTTAACTATGTTATCTTCCCATCTGAGTAACTTCGACCGCCCGCTAGATGGCAGAAGACGCACACACCTGCACTAATGCCATGGGTCATGCATCAACTTTGTGAGTCATGCACCATACAGTATTATGTGTTGCAAGGAGAAGGAAATTGTGGGCCTATTGGATGTCGTCCCTTATTCACTAATGCTCGACAAACTCTGGGCCCATTTTGCATGTTCTTTCAAACCGGCCCGCACACACAATTATTGCCTTAGTGTCCAAGGCTCACAAGATGCCTGGGGCTCCTCCAACTGTTCACCAATGCTCATTAATCACTGGAGCTCACCGCATACATAATACATCTGTTGGGAATTTCTCCATTATTTGCTATTGCTCACCAACTCCAGGAACCTACTTTGCAAGCTCTTTCACCCCACTCCTTTGCTTAATATACTTGTTAATTGTTAAATACTGTAATTTGCTTAGTGAATCGGAAGGATTTGTTTTCTACTTGCTGGCACTCGCTGAGTTTATCATACAAGTTTTTTTATGTTGCCTGTTGTGCAGGCATAATACGCTCGTTGAAGCCATACCTTGTTCGCTGATGCTCAGCAACTCCAGGAGCTCGCAAAGCAAGTTGATTGATTTGCCCAGTATCTCAGACTCTTGTTTAGATAAAATTAAATTGTTTAGATCATTGTCAAAATTGTTCCAAGAATATAAACTAAAGTTGCTGTCTATCTTTGACATAGACGTGACGTTCTTGCTATAAACCAATGACAGAGTAGTTGACTCCTGAGACTTTAAAGCAATTTTGTATAATTTATTTCCTTGAAAAATATAATTATTGAAAATAACAAAGAAGTTTAGGAAAATTAACAAAACTAGCATGAGTTGTAAGATTAATAATATAATCATTGTATAAAGCCAAAATTACATCATACAGGTTAGAGATCTTGATATTATTGAAAAGATCTTTAAAATCAAAAGTTTGAAATCCTATTAGATTTTTAAGGGATGTTAATCTATTCTTTAATTCTTTACTATTATTAAGAATAAGGTAATTATTGCTATACTGACGTAAACTATCATTTATTTGATTAAAGAATTTAGAAGTAATTTACTCTCAGTAGTAGAGTAAGTATTATGCCCACTAGTTACTGTTCGAAATTTAATGGGATTTTTATGAAATTTTGGAATAAGCACAATATATATGGAAATTTAAGAAATTTATATTTAATATTTAAGTCATTATACATATTGATAATTTTTAATTTAATACTATTAATGAAATGTAAATCAAGTTTAAAAAGACTATTATTTTTTAAATAATCTAACAAAAATTGTAATATATGGACTGTATATTAGCTTGTAACTATATATATATTAGGGTGGTCCAAAATTTTGGAGTTTTGAATTTTCATGTTCTCACCTTCCAAATTTTTTCCAATATATCTAAAAGTAATTATGGCAAAATTTAATCACTAACAAACAATATTTAGAGGTAGCTCAAGGAAGCTCAAGTTTCATAATTTGTGGTCATTTTGTCATTTTTTGCTTATTTTAGAAAAATATCTCTCATCTTAATATATAAAAATTATTTTATAATATTTAAAAGTTGTTTATATATATTATATAAAACATTAGACCATTTGTAAATGCATAGTTTGTTTAAAAGTAATTTCAGCAGTATAAAGTTGGTATAATGTGTTATACTCCACTTACCTCTCATAGATGGCAGCACCCGACTTTCAGTTACAGGTTATTGTCTTTTAAATTATTTTTGCTTTATTGAGTTGGCAGTGGTTGTAAAATATTTTTTTGGTTTCTAAATTATACTATTTAGTATTTTTAAACTTAGTTTTATTAAGTTTAACTGCAAACCTTAACTGCAACTATCTAATTTAGGTTTGTTTTATTTAGTACTTTGTTTGCTTGTTCTGTGTTTTCTTTATATACTTTTTTAGTTTAAGTATTAAAAAGTAGTATTTTTTGCTTAAAAGCTGTATGAAACCAAAACCATGGAAACAAGATTTAAAAATGAAGTTTGCCTTCTTGGAAATACTATTAATAAACTCAGTGGTAATAAATTGCCTTCAATAGGTATGGCATTGTCATTTTTTCTTCATCACCATATTGAGTTGAAATCTACAGTGCAAGAAGCATCTAAGGCTACAATAGCCGAGATAGCAAAATTTTGGGTGAAAGCGAGAATTCCCATGCGGGATCCCCAGCACTGTCAGAAAAAATTAGAGAAATTATTTGAAGAATGGAGATTGTTAAAAACGAACAAAAGACGTAAAACACCTAATCAAAAGAGCAAAGAGAGTGCATTCTCTTCAAAATTAAATAATTTATTTGATATTGCCCATGCCAATGCATTTGACATAATAAAAATAGCTCAGGATAGAGATTTCTTGCTAGCTCAGCGAGAAGATGGAAGACGAGAATCGGTGATTGGTGTTGATAGAAATCTTTTTCAGAAAGAAGTGCTTGCAGATAAAAAAAAAGAGCCTCCTGAAGAAAAGATTACAGAACATGACAGATTCGCAGGAAACAGCATTGGATTTCAGTTCAGATGAAGATGAAAATGATACTGAAAAGGCAATAGAATTGTTTGAAGCTGAAAGAGCAACACCAGGTGCGGGTCCATCAAAAGCTAAGAAAAGACGTTACAGTCGTTACAACATCATAACGCCAGAATTAACAGCAGCTCTAGATAGGACCAAAGTATGACAGAAAAGCTATGTTTGTGATTGCAGAAACTGCCAAGAGTTTGGGCATCGAAATGAGAGATATCAGCCTGAGCAGAAGTTCAATTCGTCAACAGAGAATCAGAAATAGAATTGAACAATCCGACAAAATAAAAGCACAGCTACAAACAAATGTTCCCCTGATTGTTCACAGGGATGGGAAACTGTTACCAGAATTAACTTTAACCACCAAAGAGAAAAGAGACAGACTACCAGTTCTAGAGTCTGGAAATGGGGTTTCGCAGTTAATCTCGGTTGCTAAACTTCCTTCAGCAACAGACAAAGCACAAGCCCATGCAGTTTACGAAGCTCTGAAAGAATAGGATATTGCTGGTAAAGTATTTGGAATGAGCTTTGATACAACATCCGCAAATAGTGGAAAGGATAAAGGTGCTTGTTCCCTTTTAGGAAAAAAGTTGGGGAGGAAACTTTTCTTCTTTTGCCTGCTGGCATCATATCATGGAGCTTGTTATTGGAAAAGTATTTCATATTTCTTTAGGAACTTCTTCATGTCCAGAAGTACCTTTATTCAAACGTTTCCAAGATTTAATTCCTAAATAGAAGTTAGATTTAAATGGGAATTCTTAAATAGAGACAAATTTGAAGAACGTGTGAAAGATGATAATATTTTATCCCTTGTGCAAGATGTAAAAGATGATAATTTAAAGTTCACTGTAGACAAGAATTATCACCTATAACAAGAGATGATTATCTAGAATTTCTCGAACTTGTTGTTATTTTTCTTGAAGGGACACCATTTTTCTTGAAGAAGCAATGCACCATGCTCGTTGGATGTCTAAGGTGATATATTCTTTGAAGATATATATGTTTAAATCCCAATTTAAGCTTACAAAAAAGGAAGAAAATGGTCTTCTCGATGTCTGTGTTTTCATAGTCAGAGTGTATTTTAAAGCATGAATGACTGCTCCAGTACCAGAAACCTCACCCTATAATGATTTTCAATTGATGAATAGTTTGTTAGACTATTCAAAGATACATCAAGCTATTTCAACAGCTGCATCAGAGAAATTCGTAAAACATCTGTGGTATTTGTCAGAAGATCTTTCTGCACTGTCCCTTTTCGATAGTCACATACCTATTTTAACAAAAAAAAGGTGGTTGAAGCCTTAAAAAATCAAAAAGGCACGAAGAGTCCCGAGAAAAGGATAACAATTTCCCTTGAAACTTTTCATGAAAAGAAGTTTGAAGAATTTGTTACCAAACAGTCTTTCGAGCTATTCATAGAAATTCCTCCATGTAGACCCTGAACACTGGAACACTAATTCTGATTACTGCAATGCCTCGAAATGTGTGCAGGCTATAAATATAGTAAATGATCATGCCGAGAGAGGTATTACTTTGGTAAAAGAATACAATGGACTGCTTACTCAAAGTGAACTTCAGTTTCAGGTTTTGATGAAAGTTGTGGAGGACCATCGAAAAGCCTATCCTGATAGCAGGAAGAAGGACTTAAAAAATTGAATTAATACCTCTACTCAAACTTAAATTAAAATTAGTATTAAACTTTATATATGTGTAGAATGTAGATGTATGCCTTAATTGCCTTTGTGGTAAATAAAATTTGATTGATCAATTTAATATTAAAATTCTATCATTTTGGCATCACTGAGTCAGTATTAACACAATTTAACGTGCAATCATGAAACTTCAATAGCCTTGAGCTACCTTTAAATATTTTTTTTTTCCATTCAAACACCCCCAACTTTGTTTTATACTATACAGGAACAAATTTAGAAGGTGAGACTGAAGAAAATAAAAAAAAAAAGTTAAAATCGTCATTTTTTGGACCACCCTAATATATATATACATATATGGACTTCATATTCACTTGCATTACTCTTTATAATTAATTTTTATAATTGGCAACACCTTCTTTACACATCACATTACTCTTGAGTCTTATCTGGTAATAAATTGAATTCATTTGTTTGTTATGGATGCTTTACTATATTTTTTCAAATGTGTGAATTAAAATAGAAATTTTAATTCACATATATAAAGACACATATCATAGATTAAAAGGTCATTTAATCAAATAAAACCATCCTAAAAGATATACAAATATTAAAAGGCCACAGAGCTTTCAGGTATCACTATACCCTTCATCAGTGGCTATGTGAAAAATTACCGTAGAAACAAGCTCATATGTAGACCAGATCGGTAGTTGCATAAACCAGCTATGGAATAATGATAATATAAACAGACTATTGAAGATTAATCAATTACAAAATTACAGTAGTAAGTGTTATAAATGAGAAATATAAAATTTAAACAAGTATTAAATATAAATACAAAGACAATGAAAAATGTCCAAATTGTAGCCAAGCACAAATTAAAATAAACTGAAATGTTACAAATTTGACATGTAGAGTCGAGAATGAGTCGCCAAGTGTAACTTAAAATTTGTACAGAATCAAAATCACAAATGGAATCACGGTAGTTATAAATAAACAGGGATTCATAAAGAAGAATATTACAAGGGGTTATTGTAATGAATTAAAAGGAAAGTTTTTCAAAAAAGGGCCGAAAGTTATCATTAACAACACATTGGGCAAGAAATGTAGAAAGTTTACCATTCTTGATGTCATGGGCAAGTTCAGCAAATCGGATACCAACAGTATGTTTAATACTACCAATATAAAAATTGTAGTCATTATCAGGAGTTAAAAGGGGTACAACATACACCCCAATATAGCTTTTAAAGTTATCTCTATCCCTAAACTTATCAGCACGAATGCGATTGAATAAGGTAGTAATATTTGAGTGAGCAGGTTTAAATCTAAATTCATGGTAAAATTGAACGAGGGGACGGAAAATCTTCGGATGATACGGAAGACTGGATTTATACGGCATAAGGTCGATAACAGCAACAAGTTTAGTATCTGGTTGAATGGTAGTTGCCATGAATTTAGATTTAAACCTGCTCACTCAAATATTACTACCTTATTCAATCGCATTTGTACTGATAAGTTTAGGGATAGAGATAACTTTAAAAGCTATGCTGGGGTGTACGTTGGATCCCTTTTAACTCCTGATAATGACTACAAGTTTTACACTGGTAGTACTAAAAGTACTGTTGGTATCCGATTAGATGAACATGCTTGTGTCGTCAAGAATGGTAAACTTTCTACGGCTCTTGCCTAATGTGTTAATGATAACTTTCAGTCCTTATTTGAAAAAACTTTCCTTTTAATTTGTTACAATAACCCTCGTAATATTCTTCTTTATGAATCTCTGTTTATTTATATCTACCGTGATTCCATTTATAAGTTTGATCCTGTACAAATTTTAAGTTATGCTTGGTGACTCGTTCTCTACTGTATGCGTGTCAAACCTCTATATAGTTATCTGTAACATTTCAGTTTATTGTAATTTATGCTTGGCTACAATTTGGACATTTTGAATTGTCTTTTCTTTGTATTTGTATTTAATACTTGTTTAAATTTTATATCTTCCTTTTATAACACTTACTATTGTAATTTTGTAATTGATTAATCTTCAATAGGCTGTTTATAATATATTATCATTATTCCATAGTTGATTTATGCAAATTTGTCTGCCAATCTGGTCTACATATGTGCTGGTTTCCATGGTAATTTTTCATACAGCCACTGATGAAGGGTATAGTGATACTCGAAAGCGCTCTGGTCTTTTAACATTTGTACGACTTATAGGATGGTTTTATTTGATTAAATGACCTTTTTATATATGATATGTGTCTTTAATTTTATTGCTTATATAATGAAGTAGACATGATACCACCTTAATTATTAAATGTACAGTTTTTTAATATACCCAAATTTTGATAAACTCACTAGCTATACATGCTTGGTATATTAAATTTATTACCTTTGATCATTTATATATATATATATATATATATATATATATATAAATGATCAAAGATAATAAATACAATATACCAAGCACATTGTTATTATATACACGTTATTATATTGCCCGCGGTTTGATACTGTGTTTACTGATTTGCACTCCTGCATTTTCGTTTTTATTACTTTAATATATATATATATATATATATATATATATATATATATATATATATATATATATATATATATATATATATATATACAGTACAACCTCGAAAATCCGGACTTGTCTGGACTTTGCTGATTCCGGATTTTCGATTTATCCGGATTATAGAATTTGAATAAAATTCAGATTTAACATTAACCAAATACACTATAAAGCACTATTTTTAGTAAAAATAATGGCAAAAGTTAAGTTAATCAATTAAAACATATTATTTAATCTAAAAAATAGGGCAAAAGAAACTTCTAAGAAAAAATATACACATTAATAATTTAGAATGTGTGAACGAAACGAAATGATAAAATTCCATTTTATCATTTCGTTTAAATATTTGAATTAACATTTGTTATTTCATTAATTTTGGTTTATGGGAAAGCAGTTTTCTTTATCCTGTAGATGGACATTATTTCTGTTCGGTTATAAAGCTTCTTTGTTCAAGGCCTTTAATTGCATAAACGATTGTTTGCATAAGATTATCAATGGGTATTTTTTCTTCTCCATATTTATTGTCGCTACTTCGATTTTTGTTTATTTAATATCATATCGTGAATTTCAGCATCATTCAATTTATTTACGATTGGCGCATCATCATCACAGTGCAGAACTTGCGTTATATCGGCTTTGTCGAAATTTAATGAAGTGCCAAGATTTAATACAGATCGAGGATTAGCACTTTTGACGATATATTTAAAGGTGTAAATGTGTTTAAACCATTTTCGCACAGAACCATTTCGCCAGAAACACAAAAAATAAGAACTTAAGTTTTATTTTTCTCAAGCATCTATATAATGTTATGTTTAAAAAGGCTGATGACTCTGAAAAAAGTAAAAACTTTATTAGTAATAGTCAAATATGTAAAAAATATCGCAGTAAATAAAACAAATATCTTTTCCAAAAAAGAAAAATATCTCTCCTCTCAATGATTTTTCTAAATTACGATGAGTCATTACTAGGCTGCAGCAATATCGGGATGTGGTGGGGCAGGAAAAGCAAAGAAAGGAATTTGCTTAGTTCCTAATCGTAAGCGCAGCCGACCCCTTTGAGAGGTCTGTGTGACCTTGTTGCTCGGTTCTGGGTGATACGATATTATTTAGTTATTTATTTGTTATTTATAGTATGTAAATATGGCTTTCTAAACAAAAAAGGCAAAATATATAGTCGATTTCAAGCTGACACGTTCGACGGGAAGGAAAAAATCGTCAGATATCGGGAGGGGGAGGAGATTCTGAAGACAAAACAGAATACATTGAAGAATGGAATTCGTACTACGAAGTGAACAAAATAAATTTCCGTGACCGTTAATATGAATTCTCGGGATTTTTAGATTTAATTGAACAATCTGTGATAAAATGTTATGATAACATTTTAAAGTGTTTAATATTAAAAATTACATTGTTTCAGAAAAATGTCTTTTTCAATAATGAGAAAAGGAAATTCTGATAATAAAAATTCCGTATTTACATAACAATGTATAATTTACGTGACATAATTCAACATGAGTTGTGACTTGAATAAGGGGGAGGAGGAATTAACGCCAACAACGTAATTCAGGCTTCAACCACAAGCCGATCTACGGCCGTCCATCTAAACTTTCGTTTCATTTTCGGGTTCAGAAAGTCGACCGGAAAATACGATAAAATAAATAATCTTACGTATAAAATAAATAATCTTACCCTGTTGTTTTAAATCCGCGACTTCGTCAGGAGGGGGGGGGGGACGAAAATTTGGAAAACGTCCGGATTTTGGAGGTTTCTGGATTTTCGAGGTTGTACTGTATATATATATATATAAATAAAAATTGAAATTTTTTAATCAAAAACTATGCAAACTATGGTAAGTACAAAAAACTCATCTCTAGCATATCTGTTACAAATAAGTAACTATAGACCATGACTACGGATAAAAATATTAGGTAACTTATCACAAAAATGGTATGGGGATGAGGGATTAATAGTATATACAAATTACAATTAAATAGGTATAAATAAATAAATATAAATATATCAAATGAAAAAGTAAACACAGCAAAAATGAGAAAATGCAATAATAATTAGCTCAAGATTAAAGATCAATACATATAGAAGAACCCATTAAAACTACATAAAAAAAATGGTGGTTAGTTTGAAATTGCATTCTCCTCAGGACAGCCATACAATTTGAATTAAAACTGATGGAATAGCCAGTTTCTGACAATGGTGATAGTATTTGACTATGGACACCATTGGAACTGTCTACTGGCTAGTGGAAAGAGAAATAATAAACATTGGATTTTGGATTTTATCCAAAATGTTTAACGTTAACAGAAACTCTGTACAACCAAGATAAAAGTCTAAATTTTCTGGATTAGTCTCTCTACAAACTTCCTGATGGTTCCACTGGATTTCGACTCTACGATAAACGTAGAGATTTTAAATTTGAAATAAATTACATTGTTTCTTGGAATTCAGGTTTACATCGGAATGTGTACAGAAACATAATATTGAACCAACTTATACGAAGCAAAAGAATAAAAAGTAACGTTAATGATCATTATAACAGCAATACTGACTTCCTCCATGATTCAATTGCACAAGGATTTCCGAAGCGTTTTCTGAGCAACATCATATGTAGATTTTATGGTTTAATCGTAACTGAAAGTTACCGTATATATTTAGATACAGAACCGGTAAAGGGTTGATCATGACTAAGTGTCTGAGCCTTCCTTACACAGGCATATGCCGTGTAAACTTTCCTATATGATGAATATAAACATGTGGATAGATTGGTGCGTATTCGTCTTGCTTATTGAAGTATTGAAGTCATGGTACAGTATCTGATTATGTGTTTATAAACTATGCTTTTTAATTCTTATTGACTGTTAAATTGTAGAATTAAGACACTTTAATGCAGGTTTTGGATTTCGAGTCTTGTGGGTTATTCCACGATTTTATGATCTGGTACACTCCTTTTACATTTTTAATGCTTCAGTATTTATATCTTATGCAATATATCGGCTTCCGGGAGTGTTGTCTAGACAAAAAGCTTGCTTAACCGGGGAGTTTGACCGATGTAGGTGATCTCACCTACATCACCAGGAAAAAGATGGTTTAGAAGCAAAAAAAGAAAAAAAAATCTCTTAACACCTGTATGATATCTTTTAAATGATTTATACAAGAAGTTTACAATTTAGAAACACATCAAACTGATATCATCAGAATATATCTACTGGGAATAAGAAAAAAAAAAAAAAATTATGCAAACCATTTGGAATATATGGTCACTACAAATCAAAAAATGGACAACTAAGGAATTGAACGTATTCCAAAAACTTAATTTAGCTACATTGAGTGACTGGCTAAAAAAATGATCTACTTATCTAAATGTTAAATTGCAGAGTGAAGATATGGACGAAAATACAAATACTGCATATCTACAGATCTTGTATCAAAATAAAACTTTTAACCACATACCTTTCAGAAGAATTTTGAAAAAACATCAACTACTACTACCTATACTTAATTTAAAAATCCGGACAACATACAGTTATGTAATTCCATTGGGAAGAAGAATTTTCAACTATAACCAACTAAGTAATAATCTACAAACAGGAAATCTGGTAATCTGGAGGTATGTAATTGTGATAATAACCCACACAAGAATCCTCAAGTCGGCCATATAGTAACGGGAAATTTAGAAGTCCTCAATAATAAAATTTTAATACAAACCTTCAAACTTGGGACTAAATTTCGCAACCCATATAAAGGAAACACCTTTGAAACCTTTAAGAAAATTATGGACAGATTTATATATGATATGGCAATAAGATTCAGCATACCCGACTTCACATTCAATAAATGGCGTTATATGATATGCCGGGACTTCCAAGGATATTATAAACATTACTACCAACCACATAAAAGTTGCAGTTTGGATATCAAGAGTCTCAAGACAATACAAGAACAGTACATTATTACATACACTGATAAGGTATCAGGCAATCATGCTTTTACCTGCAAATACTTCTATATTCAAACCTTAAAGGCTAATTATGAAAACGAAATGCTATATCGGAATGTAAAAATGCCCAATATCGTGATTGATAATATAATTAAGGCATTATATCTAAAAGCAGGTATAAAATACACCAAAACAATTAAGTATCCTTAATTAATATACCGAAACTTCATAAAGATCTCATTTGCTTCAGACCAGTTACTGTTGGATTTAATACTTACCTCACAAAAGCCAACACATTTCTACTAAAACTGTTAAAACCTATTATAAAGCAAATTAACAACAGAGCAAATTACAAGAACAACCAAGAAGTAATCAAGTCTTTACAATATCAAAAAACTTAATTATACTTCAAAACGTATAATTTTCAAAAACTTTTCAACAATATTGATCTTGGGGATCTTTCACACATCCTTAACTTGTTATATGAAGAATTTGACATGAAACATAATATAGATTTTAATAAATACAAATCTTTAATCAAAATAGTTATTAACGAAAACTACCTTTTTAATGGTATTTCTTTCTATCAGCAAATCAAGGGCATCCCCATGGGAGGGGGATGCTTACCCATACCAGCAGATATATATCTCAACTTTTAAGAAAACAAATCTCATATTAACAATAAAATTTTATTCCTACGTTACGTTGATGATTTGATCATTGGATATGAAGATGAGAGTTATCAAATGAATTTTGATTTTTACCCATCCAACTTAATCTTAAAAGAAAATCCAACCACACATAAAAATATAGTAGAATTTCTGGATTTATACATAGACTTTAGTGGAATTCCAATAACATTTACCATATATGACAAAAAAAAAAGTTATAATATACCCATCTCTGGAATAATACATTGGAATTCCAATCTACACATAAACATTTTTAGAAATGTATTCTTGGGAGGATTGTCAAGAATACAAAGAATCATCAAAAATGACGTCATTAGAATCAGATATGATGAGGCATTCCTACAACAGGCATATAAACAACAATATCCCATACCTTTTATGAAACATTATATTAATAATTTCTATGGTAAAAATTACAAATATGGATTGGAATTGAAATCAATTTTATCTCATTTCAAAAGTTGATTAATCACAAACAATGTGATTGTAGAGCCATCAGGACAGGACCGCAGCAAAATACCAAAAATGTGGTATTTAGGAGGCAACATGCAGTCAGAGGAACTAGTAGAGGTAACGCGACAAGAAATGTTTGTTCCATGGACTTTCCTTTCAAAAGGTTTTGTGATAATTATTATTATCACTTCGGAGGTTGGCTTCAGTCAGTGCTGGCGTCCAGGAGTGCAATGCCGCAGCATTTAAGACATGCATGTTGACAACTGGGGTGTAAGGTCACAACCCCTTACCGCCTTTAAGTAGGCATCTCGCTAAGCCTTCCTTCTTTTTCTTTTTTACTCTCGCATCTTATATTTAATATATTATATTGTGCATAGTATTTATTGCTGCCTAGCGCATATATGCTATTTCACTTCAATATCTTTCATTTTTTGCTTTATATATTTATATACTTTATATATATATATATATAAATTAAAATAACAAATATGAAAGTGCAAGAGAGTAAATCAGTAAACACAGTATCAAACTGCGGGCATTATAATCTAGCTGCAATAGCGCTAATTTTATAATGATCTTAGTACTCCATTTTACTTTACAATTATTAGTATTTTGTGTATTTTTATGCACGTCTAGTTAACTACGTATTTTATATATATATATATATATATATATGTGTGTGTGTGTGTATGCACATACAGGAAGATGTCTGTCTGTGTTGTCTGTAGTGAGAAATCTAAATGTCATATGGACATGAAATTTGGTCCACAGGTAGTTCAGGACCTGAGACGATACACCTCTGCATTATTTTTTTTTATATGAACAAGTCTTTTAGTTATTTTATGATTCAGCACGATTTTTACACAAATGCATACCTCAGTGACTGAAAATATTATTTCAGAGTTTCCAGAGTGATACCATTGGAAAGATCGAAAACTCCTCTTTCAAACAAATTTTAAACAGAAACAAATTTTAATGAAGAAGTCAAATTTGAATGAATTTTTAAAAAATATATACTTTCACATGTTGAAGACAGAATCTCACTACATTGGTCACCCTGCACCTATAATAAAAAAAGAAGATGTCTGTCTGTGTCGTCTGTAGTGGAAAATCTAAACGTTGCACGGATAAGAAATTTGGTGCACAAGTACTTCAAAACGGACACTGGACAATACGCCTCAGTGTTATTTTTTTTTAAAAATTTGAATTAGTTTTTTAGTTATTTTACGTTTCATCACAATTTTCATGCAAAAGCATTCCTCTGCAATTAAAAACATTATTTTTTGTGAATTAAAAAAAAATATATACTTTTTGCGAGTTGAACATAACTGGGTTTTCAAGATTTCTTTGTGAATTCTGGAGTAATTGGAAACAAAGGTTTAAATCTTAAATTCCAGTCAACGTCGAATACATTTTCTAAAATGTTCCTGTGTTTTCATGGATTTAAAATGCAAATCTCTGATTAAAAAAAAAACTACATCAATACTCAAGCAAATTCCTGAAAAACAAAAGAATGTTTTAACAATATGCTCGCTTATAATGAAAATAAAATAACTATTGCACCGGTGTGCACATGGCTAACCATGACTGCTTGTCTTATAAATTCTGGGTAATGTCAGGTACATTTTCTAGTATGTATATATACTCTATAACAAAAAAATAGACGCACCAAGAAGTAGTCAGATTGTAATGAAATTTCGTATGTAAAGACATTTTGAGCGAACATGCAAATTAATAAAATTTGGTGTCCAATGAATAAATAGTGGGAGCTCCAGCGCATTTGAACTGCGTGTTCAGCAGGTATATATCTGGGCAGGTGTATATCTGCAGGTGGGTATGGTCTGGGATGCCATCTCCTTTGATAGACGGACCCCTTTGGTAGTCATTTCTGGCACACTAACAGCACAGAGGTACATAGACAATATTCTACAACCGGTTGTATTACCGTTCCTTTTGCGACAACCCGGACTTACTTTTCAACAAGATAATGCCCAGCCGCACACGGCACGTGTTGCTATGAATTGTCTTCAAGCTTGCCCAACACTTCCTTGGCCAACTAGGTCTCCTGATCTCTCTCCCATAGAGCACATTTGGGACCTTATGGGAAGGCGATTGCAACCATCCCGGAATGTTGATGATTTAGCCCAACAGTTGGAGACAATTTGGGAAGACCTTCCGCAGGACACCATCAGTGAACTTTATCAGTCTATGCCATGCGGATGGCATCTTGCATCTAGGCCAGAGGTTGACCAACGCCTCATTGACTTCCTCCCTTTGTATACTGTCAAACTCTAAATCATTAAATTGTTCTGAAATTTTAATAGTTTCTTTTTCTATGTATGTTCTTCACATCCACAAATTTTTACCACAATTGGAAAACCCCTTCTTGGTGCTTTGATTTTTTTGTTATAGAGTGTATATTGCAAAACTGACATTTGAGATGCAGTGTATACAGGTACATACTCAAGTAAATATCTGGGTTGAAGATCATATTTTTCATAAGAAAACTATGAAAATGTCTTATTCAGTTTTAGTAGCAATTTTTATATGTATTAAATGCACGATTTTTGAGTAACAAAATAGATTTCATTACATTCTTAATTTTAAATAAAATTTCTAAATTGGTTTACTAGAAGATCTAAAAAACTATATCATGCAATAATTTTAATTTTTAGGGGGGAGGGATCACATTCCTCTCAGTCACATGGCTGTTTCTTATGTAATAACTAAAACTGTATTAGTATATTCTTTAAACTCTTTTTTGCAGTTTAAAAACTAGTATGAAATACCTCACAAATTTAGCTGACTGTTGTGAACTTGAATGCTGCTCACCTTCCATAACACACAAATTAGATCAATATTAGACAAATCAAGAAGCCAGCAGATTTAAGTTCTAATCTCCTAAACTCTAATTTATTTTTTAAGTAAATATTAAAAATAAATAAATAAAATATAAACATAATAAGAAAAAACTTATTTTAATTACATTTTTCCATTATTGTACTTACATCATCTTGTTGATCTGATGATGATTTTGATTCATCTGAATCACTCATTTCATCATCTATACCTTCTGTTGCATAAGACACCAATTTAGACTGCTGCTGTTTTTCTCTAATAGTATCATCTAAAATATGTCAATAAATCAAAAGTTTGAAATCATATTTCAAAGTATTTTATTATTGATTCTTAAATAATATAAATTCATATAAAATACACAAAATAAGAAGTACATCTTTAAAAACCTGGTATCACTGGGATCCAGCTTATTGCAGAATTTTTATTAAATAACTTTTATATACCAGGGTAAGTACACGCTCCCTTAAAAAAAAATCCAAGCACTTTTCAAGGACTTCCACGTACTACGTAATTTTTTTTTCAAGGACATCAATCAACCCTTCATTGTAAAGCTGTATGTGTATGTTCAATTTCAGATCGCTTCAAATGTACCTCCCATTAGTGATTTTTGCCAAATACCTCAAACAAACTTTACACATACCCCATAATGAGAAATTTAGAACTGAAGGGATATTTATAGGATAGGAAAATTTCATTCAATATAGATTTGTGCATATAATGCTCTTAAAGAGACCAAAAAGTGATAAGATTCAAAAAATTTATTATTTGTTTAGTAGCTGAAAAAATAAAATAAGATTTGCTGATTACAAAAATATATGATTGATGTACTTTTCATCTCATAAAAAGTAAAACATTTAAGCTTAAAAATGTAAAACTATGTCCATTCAAAAGACAGTGCAAAGAGTGTTTCCTCAAACTGTTTTTTCTTGGTTTGGTATACTTTGTGTAAATTCTACAGCATCTGCATTCATGAAATTTTACAAGAGCATAAAATTTATAATCATGCATCTAAAGAGAGACCAAACTTTTCTGCTTAAATTGCTTGGAATATTTAATATATATATATATGAATCAGGAAAGATATGCCCTATTTATGATATGTAATAATTTCCAAACTCTTACACCTCTTGCTTATATATCAAGTGATTTAAGAAGAAAAGTTTAGGTTCACTTGATGCATGATTATATTTCATGAATGCAGTGAGATGCTATAGATTTTACATAAGATGTACTACAACAGAAACAAAACCCCACATTTTCAGAAAATGCTCTTTAAACAGCCCTTAAAAAATGTGGCACTTATTATTTATATCTTTAAGCTTAAAATTTTTAGTTTTCATGAGATGTCAGGTTACAAAAATTACATATTTCTGCAATCAGTGTAACCTATTTTATATTTTGAGCTACTAAATGTAAAATCAATTTTTTTTTTTTTTTTTTTCAATGTAAATGTAAAATCAATTTATCACGTCTTGGTCCTTTTAAATACAAGCTGTTCAATGAAACATTGATATTTATTACAGTTTATATTTGACATCATACTTTGCAGAATAAGAAAACTATATTTTCTTCAATGCATGGTAAATGTTAAACTATATTTCATAAACTATATGGTCAATTATAAACTATAAATTTCAGTGGTATTGCTTTATATGTACTAGCATAAGGTTAACTTTAGTACAGCAACTGCTGACTAAAAAAGTAATTGATGATACATAATATTATACATTAAAATATATTCAATAAAGTACTAGTTTTAGTTAGATTAATTACTACTTCAGCATGGAGAAAGTGAATATGTCGAAGAATATCAAAACAATTTTTAGAAATGCATATAAAAACTTTTCTTTATTTATATACATAGAAAAATATTAAAGTATATTCCCAGAATTTGTTTTTTAAATTCCAATTACCAAAATTGAAAATATATACACAATTTCTATTATTAAATAACTTTCATTATCCTATACCAATTTAGTGAGAAAAGTCAACTTCTATACTGTTATAATACATTATAAATTCAATAAGTTTCAATATTATCCCGATCACACCTAAAATTGAAAATTTATTTATTTATTTTATAATGAAATTCTGCAATTTCTTAAATTTCTTTTTATTGTGATATATTCTAACTATCAGTGTATTCTAACCGATAATAGAAATTGGAAGGGGATAAATCTAATCCCCTTCCAATAAGAGTTAAATTTATCTTCAGTTGATCATGCTTGAACAGCAATACAAAATACCAAATGCAATTTATTTGTAAACTAAAAATGTCTGATTATAAGTTTTGTAGAAAAATATAGTAAATTAGTTTTTGATTGATTTTCAAATGCATCGTGTAGTCTTTTGGCTATAGAGTATCTTTCCCAATCTCAAAAATAGCTGAATGATTATATTAGCAAACAGTTCACTATTGCATTTTTTTTACTAAACTAGCTCTCAAAGGACACAATACATAGCAGAATTGTTGCTAGAAATGAAATTAAAACTGAAGATTTCAGCAGAAATAAAATTCTACTTTGACATTAATTTAGTTCTTTAAATAGGTCAAAAAATTTTTGGATAGTATTTATCTGGCTAAACTTGGAATTTTGTTAGTAAATATTTGTCTTCAACTGCTACTGTGGCTAACAACTTACATGTATTATCCCATGGTTTAAATGATGAATGGAACAAAAAAGACAGTTCAATATGCTAGTAGTATTTTTTTCTACAAATATCTCAATCAGTTTTATTTTTGTCAGTGTTTTTGAAATACATTATTTACAATGTTATTTACGCACTACCTCAGGAATATTTGACATTATTTTAATTAAGCATAAATTAAAGACACAAATCATAGCTTAAAAGGTCATTTAATCAAATAAAACCATCCTATAAGATGTACAAATATAAAAAGGCCAGAGCACTTTCGGGCATCACCATACCCTTCATCAGTGGCTATATAAAAAATTACCGTGGAAACAAGCTTATACATAGACCAAATTGGCAGACAAAATTTGCATAAATCAGCTATGGAATAATGACAATTAAATGGTATTATAAACAAGCTATTAAAGATTATAAAATTACAATAAAAAAGGTGTTATAAACGATTTAAAATTTAAACAAGTATTAAATACAAACACAAAAGAAAAGACAATGAAACATGCCCAAATATCAGCCAGTGTAGAGGTTTGGCATGCACAGAATCGAAAACGAATCACAAAGCGTAACTTAAAATTTGCACAGGATCAAAATTACAAATAAAATCAAGGTACATATAAATAAACAGGGATTCATAAAGAAGAATATTATGAGGATTATTGCAACAAATTAAAAGGAAAGTTTTTTTAAAAAAGGGTTGAAAGTTATCATTAACAACACAGTGAGCAAGAGCTGTAGAAAGTTTATCATTCTTGACGTTATGAACATGTTCAGCTAAATGGATACAAACAGTACGTTTAGTTACAGTGCCTAAAACTAATAGTGTGCCGACCGCCTATACCTCCCAATGCTGGGAGATGTTCCTGAAAAGCCGCCTCCGCCAGACGGCGTTGGTCTCGAATAAGCGGTCTAAAGTGGAGGAATTAACATTGAAACTAATGGGAATTTATTGCAAATGAAATGACCGATATCTTTCAAAATAACTGAAGAATATGTGTCAAATTTGGTGTGATTATTGAAAGTGGTATACACAAAAAGTCATTTGATTTTCAGAGAGATTGAGCTAGGGATATATTCGTATTTTTAAAATTTTATTTAACTTGATCTGGTGTTCGTTCAAACCTTTGAGGTCCAAAATAATCAGGTTCATTTATCACAGTAATGTGAAATTCGTTATGACGTTTTCTAAGGCTTTAGATTAAAAAAAACCAACAGTAGCCAGTGGCCAGTGACCTCATAAAGCTCAGTGGCCACTTTGATGATGTTAGTGGCCATAATTTCGTACTCAATTTTGATCTCTCCCCCCCCCCCCTCCCCGCAATTTTATAACAATTTTTTTTTTTCCACAAACACATTCAATTTGCTCTACGCAAATATATATATATATAATAATTATTTATTAATTATATAAATAAATAAAAATGAAAAGTAATAAAATAAACTAAAAAAATTAGAAAAATCAAAAACATCTGAAAATAAGATATATTAATGTTTTCAATTATATTTTTGCTAAAATTTTGTAACTTTAACCAGTTTGAAACTACAATTCGAGGGCCCTTATAATGGTGTATAGTGGCATTTTCGTTTATCCATTTCTTCTATGAATCTCTTATTTAGTAAGAATTTTTATCTTTGCTGCATGTACATATTCTATTTTGCTTATACGGGTAATAGTCCTGTCTCCTGCTCTGACTCACTGGACGGGTCTGGGAGTGTCGCTGTGAACGTTCGTACTGCCTCCTAGGTTGTATTTCGTCATGTTCATTCCGGTGCTTCTAGATATTTATTATACTGTTGAGGTTGGTCACATATACATGTGGTCTGCTCTAAGTCCTCGGACGAGGCGGTTGGCCTGGGCTTTCGACATATACATGTGGTGAAAGAAGAAGGATTCCTGCCACATGTTAATACAAATTTTCCTAATGTTTCTTATCTTCATTTTTTTATCTTATGGTGTCTGTAGTCCGAGTTTGGACATTTATAGTAATGTAATATTTTCCAATCTGAAACAGGCATTTGTTTGGGTTAAATAGAATTAAATACTCAGACCTGAAGATGAATTTAATTCTTTTTAATCTCCGAATTTGAGCCGGTGCTGATCTTTTCTATTATCGGCATTATGGTAGTGGTTTTGCTTCTATGGTGATGTTAATATTTCAAGATTACTTGAATTAATTATTTTTATTATTACTTCTTTCTAATATATATATATATATATATATATATATTTACAGGGTCCATTCTAGGATTTCAAAAGGGCAGGTTGCTGACTTTAAAAAATGAGCACATTGCATACGAAAGGGCACAATTATAAATTTTAGCTAAAGAATGCATTGCATAATGTGGCCCACATGTAGTAAAAAAGATAGATAATTTATCTATTTCAAAACTTAAATTCAAAGCATAAACAAAAGTTAACAAAACAAAATTGCAAATATACAGAAAATTTTATAATTACATATCTCTTACTTTAAAATATATTCTTGATAAATTTATTTTTTTAACTGCACAAATTGAAGATAATAGTTAGAATCCTCATAATTTAGGCTGCTTACTTAAGATCAGAAAAGTAGATAGAAATACTTAATTACCTATGCATCATTTTATATACACAAACATAAATTTTTATAATATAAGGGGGGTGGGGGGCGGAGGATATTTATAAGGGGTTCATAAAAGAACAATGATGGTTATAAATATTCATGTGTAATGCAAGTTCTAATACATTTCTTATTGATAGGAAATAATAAGGAACATTAATTAAAGGGAAGGAATAAAACCCATTGTAAACAATGCCTGGGTTCAAAGCAATCAGTCACTTTCTGGTAGGTTCATGATGAGGCCAATTGTTGACAACTGAAAAATGTGCGATTTTTTTTTTTCAACTTGTTTGATGTTATGCAAAATTGTGTTTAAATATTTTATAATTAAAAAATTTACAGATATATTACCCATACTTATTTACAAGTTTATTATATGGTAGACATAAGTAAAACAACAGATCCTTCTCTCCATACCTTAAGATGGCGAGTGCTTCAGTTAGGTGAAAGACACTACTATGTTAACAAGGAAAACTAAATAATAGATCTACTTTTGTAAGATCTATTATTTGATGAGGAGGTGGGGTAAAAATTAGGGGAAATTTAAGAGATTGGCAAAATACAAAACTTAATTTTTCTGATAACACAAATTTATAAATATATATTTATTTTTTAATGAGTAATATTGTTAACATGCATTTATAGCTAACTTCTCATTTTGGATATTGAATACATTTTCAAAACTCATTTCAGGTGTTTTTTCTAAATCTAAGTTTTCTGCAAGTCACTGTCAGTATCCCCATCTTTTCCATTTCTTAAAAGTTTTCAAAATTTTAATCTTTCATTTATCATTTTCTGAATATTTTAAACATTTATTGTCACTCATTTTTTAACCCTGTTTTAAATCTTACCGAAGTTTTTCTTATTATAGGAATTTTTCAGTGTTTTATAATTGTTTCCCAAGTCATCTAAAAAAATTCATTTACCATGAAGCTGATTCAAATACTTTTGGGGTTAATGTTAAATTCCTTTTTTTCCATAACACTTTACTTATTCAACATTTTGTCAGCATTAATTTTTTGCCAAAATTACAGATTATTTCTGAATATGCCTGTTTCTTAAGTTTTTAAATTCTCTTATTTTTATCTTTTTTTTTCACAGCTGATGTGAAGCATTTACTATTAATATTTATGCCTTTTTTATTAAGAAATCCGGCCACTCATTTTTTTTTTAATCTATGGGATTTTACCAATGAGTTTCTGCGATTTTTAAATAATCTATATTCTTGCTTCTACCTTTTGATCACTTAGTCTGTAACTTTAAAATTATCGCGATCCCAATATTTCGGTCATTTTTCCCGTTATATTATCGGACATTATAAACTTAACAACCATTTTTATTGTAAAATTTCCCTAATATGTTTATTATTTTATAACAACTAAATTCTTTATCCTCTTGAAGAAATTGGATTTTATTTAATATTTTGACGTTTTTGAATTTAAAAAATATCTGTTTGTATCGCTAAAAACATAGGCCGTTTTATTGCTTTACTCAAATTTTCTAATCAACGGGGTGGGGCATGAACCAACTTTGGCCGCAGATACGTTGAACATCGAGCTGATTTAACTTTGAATTGATAATAATTGTTTACCGTTGGCACTAATGAAAATACAACTAAGCGGTAAACAGTTTAAGAATACAAACATTTTTAGTTTTTTACATCATCGATGACAGATTAATAACATAAAACAAGGTATCATCTATAACAGGAAATCTGAAATTTCTCGGATCGAGAAACTATTGCGCGCCGAAACTTTAACAATTGCGAATTTTTTGCGATTATATCTAGACAGCATAGAAGCAACTACGCGCAATTTTTGCCATCGTCGTTCATATTTACTATATGATCGTTAATGAACAGTACATATATATATGTAAGTTGAAATAGAACAATACATAACGTCGCAATATCGGCAATTTAGCTCCGAAAAGCATCCCGAAGGTTGACGCCTTTTATTAGCGCCTAGCATTCCCAGCTACAGCGTATACCCAAAACTATTGTACATGGATTATTTTTTTTTAATTTATCATGATTCAAAATACGTTATAAATATTTAACCAATAAATAAATTTATAAGCCGAAAATAGCGGGGGCATTTTTATTTTAATTCCGCTTGCGCATGCCGCTTTCGGAAACAGTTTAAATATTTAAGGCAGATGTAAAAATGATGAAAGCTCTATTAGTACAGTATGTAAAAGTGGGGCCACTCCGAATTTCGGTAAGGTGCTGTTGGGGTCAATTGATAGAATGCGCTGCGCCCGGGCATGCCTCAAAAGTAAACATATCCGAGATCACGGGGAGGAAGGAGATAGGAATGTGGATAGCAGTAGCACTCATTCTCGGCTGCAGGTGCAATAAATTAACAGCCGTGTGGTGATTTTTGACAGATTTTTCTCACTCCCCAGAGGGATTGTTTAGGAAAAGAGTCATTTTAGACTATTGCAGTTAGGCCGATCACGATTTCGTTAATAGCTCGTTTAAGTTGAATCGCCATGGGCAAGTAAGACTTTTAACGGCTGGGTTGGGGAGAAATAAATAGGATATCTACGGAATATTCTCCCGAGGGGGGGGGGGACGACAATGAAAAACCCTTTGATACCGGTCCTGTTTACCGACTGTCTAATTTGGGTTTGGTTCAGAGGAATTAGGCTAATCCGTGCGGGTGTTCCTGAAACTCCACAGAGATTAGACTTTTGACGTTTTGGTATAAAAACATGTAAATTTTGCAGGTCGCCATTTTTGGCGATAGACATTACATTTTACGGTCGCCAAGCGTAATTCCTTAGTCGCCACTGGCGATGTGGCGACCGCTAATCTCGACCTTTAACGTTTTCTCTTGTGGTATATTTCAGTTCTTTCGCTTTTAAAGCTTATCAGGCTAGCCCGTCCTAGCCCCGCCATAGAACTTTACCTGGTTTTTGAGAATAACTCGAAAATCAGAGAAATTAGGAAATCTAAATTTATATATCGTTTTCTTTTGGGGTATATTTTAATTCTTTCAATTTTGAACTGTACAGGGTTAGCCCATCTTAGGCCTGCCTTAGAAACTCACCCGTTTTTGCGGTATAACTCGAGAATGGGTGTATCTAAAAATTCGAAATTTAGCATATCCTTGTCATTTGCTGTATATTTTAACTCTTTGGATTAAAAATCTTTTCGGGCCAGCCCGTCTTGATTCCAACAAAAGGAATATATCATTTTTTGAGAATAACTAAAAATTCGGAGAATCTAGAATGTCTAAATTTAATATATCATTGTCCTTTGGGGGTATACAGTACAGAATCTATTATCCAGAATGCTTGGGACTTCAGGCATTCTGGATAAGGGGGTTTTCCGTAATTCGGAACACTTTTTCTAAAACATACTGGAATGGTCTCAAATGTCATTATAGAAAATTATAATTCATTTTAAAAACATAAATGTATTTAAAAAAGCTTTTTTACAATCTATATGGGTTAACTAAAATGCAAATTACATGCAATTATAGTATCAAATTTAGTGATTAAGAAAAATTTTGAAAGAAAAAAATGTCTGTAAAAAGTTGATTATTCAGGGTAGTTATTAGAAGTCTTTTTTTTTTTTAACATTTCAACTAAAGTGGGCCCTCACCATATTCATCTAATATTTTGGCAGAAGCACCTTTGTTCATATGTTTCAAAATATTTTAAAGTACTTTTAATAAAATTAAGATGAGAAGGATGTTCATTTTTAATTGAAATGAGATATTCAACTATGGGTGCAAATATATCAAATTCTAATTTATGCTCTTCAAATGTATTTCTAATAAGCCTTATAATTCTAAATGCCTGAATAAAAAAAATTTAATTTCGTTATCCTAAATCGTTATCCTATTATCGGGCTAGCCCGTATTGGGCCCGCTATAGAAATTTGCTCTCTTTTCAAGAATAACTCGATCAATCGGAGTAGCTAAAAAATGTAAATTTTGTATATCATTTCCTTTTGGATGGATTTTAATCTAGATTTTGAACCTCATCGGGCTAGCCCGTCTTTGATCTGCTGAAGAATGCATTCGTTTCTGAAGAATAAAGCGAGCACCGAAGTAGCTAAAAATTCCAAGTTTAACAGGTCGTTGGCTTTTGGGGTATATCTAAGTTTCTTCGGAATTTAACTTTATCAGGGTAGCCCGTCCTGGGCCCGACATAGGAATGGACCCGTTTTTTTAGAATAACTGGAAAATCGGGGAAACTAGAAAATACAAATTTTATTACATCCTTATCTTTTAGGGAATATTTTAATTTCTTCGATTTTGAACCGTATCGGGCGAACCCGTTTTGGGCCCGCCTTAGAAATTCACTTTTTATGGGGAATAACTCTAGAAGTTAACTCTAGAGTATCTAAAAGTTTCACATTTAGAATGTCGTTGTCTTGCAGCATGTCTTAGCTCATTAGATTTTAAACCTGATCGTTTAGCCGTCCCGGTGCCAACAAGATTGTACTCGTTTTTTAAGAATAACTCCAAAACTGTAGCAGCTAGAATATCTAAATTTAGTATATCATTGTCTTTTAGGGTATATTTTCTTTCTTTGGATTTTGAACATTATCAGACTCGCCCGTCTTGGGCCCGACATAGTGATAATGTACTCGTTTTTCGAGAATAACTCGTAAATTGGAGAAGCTAAAAACTCTAAATTTAGTATATCAGTTTCTTTTGGGGTTTATCATAATTTATAATTTGAACCTCATTGGGCAGGAATGCAATCGTGTTTGATGAATAACTCGAGAACCGAAATAGCTAAAAATTCCAAATTTAGCATGCTATTGTCTTTTGTGGTATATTTCATTTTTTCGACTTTGAACTTCATTCAGCTAGCCCGTGCTGGGCCTGCCATAGGAATATACTAATTTTTTTAGAATAACCCGAAAACTGGAGCAAACAGAAAATCCAAATTTAGCATATTAATTCCTTTTTGGATAGAATTTAATATTTTCGGCGTATATATAATTATAATTAGTGGCGTAGGCATGGGAGATGGGATGTGTGGTAAAAAAACCTCATTTTCCGAACAATTACATTAGTTCTCAAAATTGTCCATATTTAAAAAAAATGAATTTTGTACTATAAGCTCCATTCGATCATCGACCCCCTTTTTTTCTAGATACATAGTTACATCCATATGCAAATGAGCTAAGAAGTGCGAAATTTGTCCACGGATGTTGGGTCTGTGCACTGGGAGTACGACTGAAGGTTGCGGTTCTGTGTGATCTGACGAAAAAGGTTTTTTGTCTTCGAAACCGGTCGATATTAGCATTTTGAGTTGTATTCTGCTTTTTACGAAGATAATTTTATTTCTTTAGCAGAAATTTGGACTGCACGTATTGATATTGTATACTTGAAATTGAAATTTTTCAATAATTTTTAAAAGCTTTAACTTTTAAATTGAATAACTTGAATGAATGCTTTAAAAATAAACTTTTGTTTTGCATTTTGATACATATTACCATGTAAACCTAAAAAAAGAATGTATGATAATGCCTAGCCGATATTTTGTTTTATTTCATATGTTCGGCTACTGGGGAAAATGCCTGTGGGTGGCCCTGCGAATTTGGAAGAAAAACATGAAACACCATTACCGCTTGAACGTTAGAACAAGATTGGGGCTGTCTACAAGTGCTGTCTTTTTTGTACGGTGAAAGATAGCACTGATAAGAATTTCGATTGAGAGTGGACATGTAATCGACCGCTATTTTATTTCGACAGGCGCGTCTCCTTTACATACGTTTCCGCAAATTGCCACATCTCTTACACGAACAATGCTCAAAAGATCCGCAAATCAGCGGGGGCTCTGGAAATGGGTAGAACACCAAGAAAAGGCATTTTGTACTGCTTTCAGGGTGACCTCTAGATACAATAGTAAGTACTCATTAGCACATTGGTCATCTGAGATCGAATCTGTTTAACCATCACATGTCTAATATTCTTTTTCGTTCATAATCTGCGAATTTCAGCATCCAAAAATCCCGTCACAAGACTTTTCCTTGTATTATACTATGTAGTACGAATCACTATATTACTATGAATCTTTAAAGTGCACCGTAGACTGGTTTCGCATTATTTAATTCTCTTGCATATGAGTGTAGCCAAGATCTAGGACAAGGGGGGTCGACGATTGAATGTGAGTTTACACAACAGTACAAAATACTTTTTCAAATATAATTCCTAAGGAGAACTAATGTAATTGTTTAATTGTTTGGTAAATGATAATTTTTCTCTGATTTTCGAATTATTTTCCAAAAACGAATGCATTCCTAAGGCTGGGCAAAGACGGGGTAATCTAATAAAGTTTAAATTCCAAAAAATTAAAATATATCCCAAAAGAGAATATACTAAATTTAGACATTCTAGTTGCACGGTTTTCAAGTACAGATAGGACTAGCCCATTAAGGTTTTAAATCCAATGAGCTAAGATATACCGCAAATGACAACGACATTCTAAACTTGGAACTTTTAGATACTCCGGTTCTAGAGTTATTCCCCCAAAAAAGTGAATTTCTAAGGCGGGCCCAAAATGGGTTAACCCGATACGGTTCAAAATCGAAGGAATTAAAATATTCCCCAAAAGATAAGGATGTACTAAATTTATATTTTCTAGTTGTCTCGATTTTCCAGTTATTCTAAAAAAAACGTATCCATTCCTATGTCGGGCCCAGGACGGGCTAACCGGATAACGTTCAAATCTGAAGAAACTTAAATATACCACAAAAGCCAACGACATGTTAAACTTGGAATTTTTAATTATTGCGGTTCTCGGGTTATTCTTCAAAAATGAATGCATTCTTCAGCGGACCCACGAAGGGGTAGCCCAATGGGGTTCAAAATCTAAATTAAAATCCATCCAAAAGGAAATGATATACTAAATTTACATTTTTTAGCTACTCCGTTTGATCGAATTATTCTTGAAAAGCGAGTAAATTTCTATGGCGGTCCAAGACGGGCTAGCCCGATAAGGTTCGAAATGCGATGAAATATAATATAGCACAAAGGACAATGATATAATAAATTTAGACATTCTAGATGCTACGAATTTTGAGTTATTCTCACAAAACGATATATTCCTTTTGTTGGGTTCAGGACGGGCTAGCCCGATGGGGTTCAAAATCTAAATTAAAATCTATCCAAAAGGAAATGATATACTAAATTTACATTTTTTAGCTACTCCGTTTTATTGAATTATTCTTGAAAGCAAGAAAATTTCTATGGCGGGCCAAGACGGGCTAGTCCGATAACGTTCGAAATGAGATGAAATATAATATACCACAAAGGACAATGATATGTTAAATTCAGACGTTCTAGATGCTCCGAATTTTGAGTTATTCTCAAAAAACGATATACCCCTCTTGTTGGGCTCAGGACGGGCTAGCCCGATAAGACTTTTAATCCAAAGAGTTAAAATATATAGCAAATGACAAGCATATGCTAAACTTCGAATTTTTAGATACACCTATTCTCGAGTTATACCAAAAAGTAAAGTCATATGGCAGGCCCAGGACGGGCTAGCCCGATAAGCTTCAAAATCGAAAGAACTGAAATGTACCACAAGAGAAAACGTCATACCAAATTTCACGTTACTGTGATGAATGAACTTGATTATTTTGGATCTCAAATGTTTGAACGACCATAGATAAAGTTAAGTAAAATTTTTAAAATACGAATATATCCCTAGGTCAATCTCTCTGAAAATCAAATGACTTTTTGTGTATAACACTTGCAATAATTACACCAAATTTCAGACAAATTCTTCAATTATTTCCAAAGATATCAGTCATTTCATTTGCATTAAATTCCCATTAGTTTCAATGTTAACTCCTCCGCTTTAGACCACTTATTCAAGACCAACGCCGTCTGGCGGAGGCGGTTTTTAGGGAACCTGTTTTTCGCCTCGGTAGGCACACTATTCATTCTAGGCACTGTAGTTTAGTACTACCAATATAAAACTTATAGTCATTATCAGGAGTTAAAAGGGGTACACCATACACCCCAGCATGGCTTTTAAAGTTATCAGTACGAATGCGATTGAATACGGTAGTAATATTCGAATGAGCAGATTTAAATTCATGGCAAAATTGAATGATGGGAACGAAAATCTTTGGATGATACAAAAAACTAGATTTATACGGCATAAGGTCAACAACAGCAACAAGTTTAGTACTAGGTTGAATAAATTCAAGGCGAATATGAGCAAAAATTTTATAAATAAACTCAAAGGAATAACAGGCTTCATGGCCAAGTTTAAAGATAAAATTAATTTCATTAGTTAAAGCTGAAATAGAAGAGCAAACATTAAAATCATGATTAAAATAAGTGTTAAAGGAAGCTTTTTTAGAGGATATAGGGTGAGATGAATGAGCAGGGATATAAGAGTTAGTAAAAGTGGGTTTACGAAAAATAGAGGTATGAAAACCAAGTAAGTTACAGGAAACAAAAACATCCAAAAACAGCAAAGAAAAATTGGACTCATGCTCAACGGTAAAATTAATAGAAAGGGTAAAAATTAAAAGAGGGGTAAATAATTGGAGGGGTAAACCCGAAAGTGCTCTGTCCTTTTAATATTTGTACGTCTTATAGGATGGTTTTATTTGATTAAATGACCTTTTAATCTATGATTTGTGTCTTTAATTTATGCTTAAATATTGAAGTAGACATGATACTACTTTAATTATTATTTTAATTACTTATTTTCTTTCTCATGTGCATTTTAATAATTTATTCTATATAAAAACGTAAAAATACTTTGAGCAAAGGATGAGGAAAAAATATACAACTTAAATGTGCACAAATTAAAATAAATACAAAATACAGTTGCTTGAAGAATATGCTGGATCCCATTTATCAATGCTGAAAAGACTAAAGTCAAAAAGACAATATGGGTTTACTTAAATAACCAAATAATTTATAAATAAATATTGAAATAACAAAGTTACTTAAGTAATAAAGCCTGTATTGTCTTTTTAATTTAGTTTTGAGTCGTTTTAACATTGATATAAAGGATCCAGCATACCTTCATAAAAGCTGTATTATTTTAATTTGTGCTTAATTAAACTACAATCCCTTTCCTCTTTTCATTCATTTAAACCATTTAAATAGTCAAAGTTATAATACTGAGTAAAAGCTAGTTAGTAATTAGCTGTGCATGGTTTTGTGGATATACATTTTTAAGAGCTATTACTACAGTTTTATATTTTGTTGTTCCATCAAAAATAGACACTCAAAATGGGCACTACACATTTTGTTGGAAAGTTTTAGAGGTGCCTAAAACTTCATAAAAGAGATTTAATTGTATAGTAAGAATTATATATAGCCATTTGGCAATTTATACATTATAAATGACATATACAAAATTTAGTAAATAAAATTTTTTATTATGATTTTATATACCTTAATATTATTTTGAAACAAATATACTTTTAAAAGAAAATAAAAAAGAATGCCGGGGTTCATCAATAGATATTGTAGTTTCTAGCAAATGAGTGGCATAGTTTGATAAACATTTCAGTTTAATTTAAATTTGAATTATTACCCATAGAACTTGGAGTACTTTCTTTGCTAGGAGTAGGATTTTTATCTCTACTAGCGTCTTCTGCATCGGAATCAATCTCGCCTTCTGAATCTGTATAAGTTTCATGCAAAGATGCCAAGGCAGTTTGAGATCTGCTTTCTGAACTCATTTTTACAACAGTTGGTCTTCACTGAAATTCAAAAAAAAAATTACTTTAATAAATTAAATAATTCAATATACAGGAGAACTTTAAGTCTTTAACTACAACATTATTTTTTTTTAAATTATATGTTTTCTGATTTAAGTATCCCCCCTCATAAACAAGTGATTACCAAATTTTAATTGTATCATTTCTTTTACAAAATGAATTAACACTTATTACTTCTATTTACAATTTTTAAACAAATTAGAGAAAAACAAAGTCATAAATTGCAAACAATTTATTATTACTTCTATATAAACTAATTTTTATCATGACTCAAATAGGGAAGCAGATTAGTTTGTTTCTTGTCAAGTAAGCTTCCAATCATGTGAAATTAAGAAACTGCAAAGAGAGTGCAATTATTAGGTGCTAAAGGATCACAAAACTTTTCACTAAAAAGTCAGCCTACACACTATTTGAGGTTATGGGAATTGATGTACATATAAGTCTTTTGTTTAGGGGCAAAAATAAGTACATAAATTAGGGGAGGATTGAGAAATTTGGTAGTAGGCTCTACAGTAAATCTTTAAGCAAAATTTAAACTTATGAGACTTATAGGCAAATTATTTTCAATCTAAATAAATGCACAAAAATAATCAGATTTGATTTCTTTTTTATATGACACTGATCATAAAATTGTCAGTATTTTAACTTGTGCAAAACTAGTAATACATATTCATTATAAAGATACTTTACCTTGGATATGTTATAATGCATTTGTAAAAACTATTGGGTCATTATGTGGAACCAAAATAATTCTAGTAAATTAAAGGAATGACATACTATTAAAATTTTTTACATGTAGCAATTTTATATGTAGCAATCTGCAGTGTTTGCTTGTCACTTGTCATTGACTACAAAGGAATTTACTTATACATAGAGTTGGAGCTGTCTTAAATTTTTGCTGATTTTATTTCTTAAGTAGCATCTCCAGCCAGAAAATATTTTATCTGGGTCCAAGTCTTCAGCAAAAAAATGACAAACATTCAACAAAAAGTACAAACATTTAATTTAACTAAGGGTCATCCCATAAGAAATCAATGAATAAAATGTATATTTTCACCCTAACCTCTTTGAATTGTTTTTAAATTGATATGGTGGTTATACAGGTATTCAGCAAAACATAAATATAAAATATTACACCATGATATTGGAGATCTGCATAGGCCAAAATTTCAGACTTTCATCCGGCCCGACCTGACAAAATCAGTGCTTAAAACCTGAGTTTCAGTCCAGCACAAAATGATTTGTATTCAAATATGTTAAAAACCTGAATTTGTGAATTTTTGGTATAAAGAATTAAAATTAAAATTTTACTTTTAAACATTATCTTTACGTAGCTGAAATCAACAAAATAATTTCATATACTCTATTAAAATTCATTTAAAATATTTTTTAAATTAAATATGTTTGGGCGGCCTTGTCTGACTTTTCTAAAACCTAAGCTTGAGTCCAGGCTGTGCCAGGCCTAAATCTGTGAGTCAGGCTTGAGTCTGCTCATATCTCTACCAGATACCTTTTGATCTTATAACATACTGACCGAACTAAATTTCAAAAATCATATCTTATCACTAGGCTTATTTTGCTTGTAAAAATACCTATTTGAATAGCGAGTGCCTATTTCTATAAATTATGCCTAAAACTGACTATTTTCCCCCTCAGTTTTCCATTAAAACCTCTTAATCTCCATAACATATCAATAGACCATACTTCGGTTCAATTTTTTCATTTGATGTAATTGTTCAATATCGGACTATTTCCTGTAACCTACAAATAGTCTTGAGTAATCAACTATCACCAACTCCCTTTGAATATCTTAGATTAGTGCACAATGAATATAGACAAATTATAAGACATTCGAATATCTTTAGATTCTGATATGTGATGACAATAAATGCTTGTTGCAGAATTTTGACAGAAATTTTTTTATTTAATATACCCCTAATACTTTTTACATTAACTAACGAAAATGTGTAATATGGTCTAAATATCAACTGATTTTGACAAATTTTTTGGATGATAAGTTTCTTAAGTTTTTAAATAAAATAAATTATTATAGTATTGTGATGAATGATATGAATGGAAAAATGTTTATGAATGAAATGCTTCTTTTATAGAGAAGCCAGGCGTGTTATATTTCGATGGCGTCATTTGAATAAATTTCAGTTGTTTTTGATGAAGTTTTCAAATATAATAAATTAATGTAGTATTATGATAATGTTAAAAACATTACCAAGAAGCCAGTCGATTTATATTTAATTGACGTCATTTGAATTAAGTTCATTTTTTTCGATGAACTTTTAAGTTTTCAAATATAAAAAATTAATGTAGTATTGTGATAATTTTTAAAATATTACCGAGAAATGTATCACATTTTAGAGATGTTTAAATGAAATTGCATTGAAGTTGGAAAGTGTTTCATAATCAATGCTTTATGCATGATTGATCTTTCTTGCATAATATACCCTTGTTAATTTTTACAAAACTGACAGTTTAAAAAATATTTTAGGTCTTTCGCCATAGAAATTCATGCAATGCAGCTTATCCCAGCGCCACCTAAAGTATTGTCTCAAATCAAACGATATCGGCGTTTTCTTAATGTGAAGTTTTAACTCCTTACTTTTACCTCCATGGTTACTGGCATTGTATTTTTTGATTGTCTTTTTTGAGGTTCACAATTTAGAGACGCTTAAATAAAATTACATTTCCAGTTGAAAAGTATTAATCAATGCTTTATGCATGATTGAACTTTCTTGTTTTTTAATGATATATGTTTAACTTTGGTACAAGAGAAGTAAAAACTATAAAACCTCTTAACTATTAAAATTTTTCAATCTGCAAAAGTTTAGTCAAATTTTCAAACAGATTTGAAGTTTGATTTATAAACAGTTTGATAAATAAAAAATATTCTCAGAGGAGAAATTTACCAACATGGTCCATGCCAATATATATATTGTATATATAAATAACATATTTAACTAAACCTATAATAATAAAAGATGCTAGTCTGTTGCCAGCTTAATAAAATCTAAGTGACCTGCAGATACAAAATTCTGTACTGTGTAAGTTAGTTTAGATCAGGTCCCACGATACCTCTGAGCAACTTTTTATTAATTTGAATTAGTTTTTTGTTATTTTATGTCAAAGCCCAGTTTTGAACAATTTTTACACATTTTGGTTCCTTAGTAATTAAAAATATTATCACAGAATTTCCATCTAACACTATCAGAGAGATCAAAGAATGTTTTTACCATTAAACTGTGAACAGAATCCATAAGACAATAAGTTCCATTTAATAAAAAAACTTTTGAAAATAACTCAAAAAATACTTTAGCGAAAACTTTATTTTTGAATTTTTCCATTATGCAAATTAAAAATTCACATTGACATCTTCATTTTCTAAATTTAAAGTATGTTTATAAAAGTTGACTTTTGCAATATTGTCTGTAAATGTCACGTCTTTCATCTGCAAGACAGCATTTTATAACAACCACCATGCATGCATGGTGGTTGTTATAAAATGTGACAAAAAAACATTTTTACCATCTGCATGTTGACCAGATAATTTTGAAGAACGTTTTTCCAGATTAAATTAGATTTAGAGCTTTTCAAGTTTCTTGAATTTTAAAGATATGATTTAAATTTTTGTAACATATAATTATTTTATTATTATAAGTATTCAGTTAAAAATATTTTAAATTGGATAACAATTATCATAATTCCGATTATTACAATCACTTTACTTTTTGGCCAATTCTGAAGAATTGTCTCTTTACTATATATAAAAGAAATTAAAAATTTAATCTTTATATTTATTCCCTCTCATCTTCGAAAATATTCTTCATATCCTGTATCAATACTTTTTTTGGCTTACACACAGGCCCATACCTGCCAACATTAAAAAATAAAAATCCAGTAGATAGTGTGGTGAACATTTTTTAAGGCATTTTACAAGTCACCACATAACCTGTTCAATATCACTTAGAGAAAAATATTATTATTATTTTTTTACATAATAAATTATATATATGGTTTTTTTTAAAAAATGATAACTCAATATAACATTGAAAATGCCTACTGCATGAGAAAGATATTTTTACATAGTATTAGTTGCATAAACAGAGAACAAAGGCACTTCACTGTATTTGGAAATTTTATAAAATTATAACTAGATTAATAAGTAGGGTAAAATACGAAAATTATACCCTATCATACAGTGTTAGCATAAATGCATGACCAGATTTTAAAAATTTATATTTTCAAATCTATTACACATGGTCGGACGGTGGGGAGCGGTAGCCCATTGGTTAGCGTGCTGGAGTTGCACTCGGTTGGCCCGGGTTCGATTCCAGCTGCTGCCAAAATTGCCGCCGTGTTCACGCGGAGTACGATCACGTTAAACATGTGGGCCCGTAAGTCCTTCCGAGAGGTTGGTGGTAGGGGAAGGAGGGTACGGTCCCTGTAGATGCCTCCCCCACTGGGTTCCGGTCTAAATTGGATGGCACTTCCCGGCAGTCCAAACAGTTACCTTACACCTTTCTGGTAGGTCGGACGGTCTGGGTCTCAACAACAACAACATGGTCGGACGGTCTGGGTTTCAACAACAACATAATATAATCAGGGCACAGTAGTCCAGTGTGCAGGAATTGCACTCCACTGGACTATTGTGCCCTGATTATATTATGTCGAATGGTCAGGGCTTTCGACATAATATAATCAGGGCACAGTAGTCCAGTGGTTAGTGTGCAGGAATTGCACTCATATAGGCCCAGGTTCGATTCCCGCCACTGCCAAAACTGCCACCGTGTTCATGCGGAATACGATCATGTTAAACATGTGAGTCCATAAGTCCTTCCGAGAGGTTGGTGATAGGGGTAGGAGGGTACGGTCCCTATAGATGTCTCCCCCACTGGGTTCCGGTCTAAATTGGGGGGCACTTCCTGGCCGTCCAAACAGTTACCTTACACCTTTCTGGTAGGTTGGACGGTCTGGGTCTCAACAACATAATATAATCAGTGATACATGAAAATAAAGAGTACATACCAGCGAGCCCTGCTAACCAGCTTGGGTTTTTAGCATTCAGTGGGACATTCAGTGGGACATGAAAATAAAGAAAAACATTTCAAGTTTTTCAGTTACAAATGTTCAATGTGTGAACCTTCCGTAACACGACAAACATCTAATCTGTAATCAAGTTCGTTCCACACATTTTGCAAGTTTTACACTGTCAATGGTTCTTAATGCAGCACTGATGCGTTCTTTAAGTTCATTGAGTGTTTTCGACAATGGTGGTTTATAAACAAGATCTTTGATATAATGGAAAAAAAACCTTGCATATTCTAATACACAAAAACTTTTCTCTGTCATTGTCACAATTTTTTATTTCAATGACAGCATTCTATGGGAGTGCTGCCATCTATTAAGCGATGTTGAAAAAAACCTTGGAATGTTTTATTTTATTTTCATGTATCACTGATTATATTATGTTGTTGTTGTTGAGACCCAGAACGTCCGACCTACCAGAAAGGTGTAAGGTAACTGTTTGGATGGCCGGAAAAAGCCACTAAATTTAGACCAGAACCCAGTGGGGGAGGCATCCACAGGAACCGTACCCTCCTTCCCCTAGCACCAACCTCTCTGAAGGACTTATATGGACTCACATGCTTAACGTGATGGTACTATGCGTGAACAAGGCGGCAGTTTTGGCAGAGGAGGGAATCGAACCTAGACCTACCGAGTGCAATTTCCGCATTCTAACCACTGGACTACCATGCCCCCTGATTATATAATGTGTAATAGTTTTAAAAATATAAATTTTTAAAATCCAGTCATTCATTTATGCTAAACCTGCAGAATTCACACCAAGCATACACTGAACAACTGCTCAAAATGTATTATGTAAACCTTTAAGACATTCTATTACTGAATAACAAATAATTCTTCCGAGGTATTTTAAAGAGATCAAGGAGCAATACATTAAATATATGCTTAATTTTGTAAAATAATTTTTTAAATGCCAAAATCATAATGAATGTAATTTTACCATTCTCCTGATTAAATTGCTTCAAAATTGGCATCATCAACATAAAATATTTGAAAAGTAAATGTTACTACTAGATGATAATATAATTCCTGTGAGTCAAAAGTTTTTCCTTTTAAAAACAGCAAATATGTATACAATACAGCTTCTACTATATAATTACGTGACTCAACAACTAAACAAAGGTAAAAAAAAAAATAGGTAATAAGTAGAACATTCTCCAGAAAGTTGTGACGAGAGAATGCCAGATCAATCCCAATCTCCTCTTGGTAAGAGTTCAGCACCAAAGAAGGCAATTAAATCCCACTTGGCAAAGAGGATGCAGATTCAACACTGCAAGGAAAACATAAAACAATGACTCTGGCAAAACTGGCAGATATCTACAGGACATAACTGCTTTCTAATGGAGAGTTCTCACTACAAATGTATACTAAATATATAAATTCTATAATCATAAATTATATGGAACAAAGCTGAGATTTTTCTCACTGTGGATTTACATAAGACAATTAACAACAAATCTCAATGTTTTGTTCTGCAAAATGTCTTCAGACTTGTATTACATTTATTGTATTATACATGTCAAATGTAGATATAATTTGTTGCAGAAAACACTCATATAGAATTTGTTGTGTATTGAATGCAGTGTAGTGTGAACACTCCATAATACTTTTATCCAGGAAAATGCAAAATTGATGATTATATGAATCAATATCAGCAAAATTATACCATATATAATTTTGCTGTTATATTAACATCTTTACAAAATAAGAATCCAAAAGTATCTCTTTGGGGGCAACAAGATTGAAAATAACTCACTTTACACTTTAATGTAAATATAACTAGTTTATGACAACTGGATATATTTACTAAAAATGTAAAAGGAGCTCTAGAGCTGTGATCCATTTCTCACTCTTTGAATCCACTCTTCCTTTAGACTAATTAAAAACAATAAACAATAGAAATCATAACTATTAAACAATCATTTTAGAAGATACAGTAGATGCTGATTAATAACTCTTGCAATTCGATAGAAAACCAACATATAACATAAGTTATAAAGGAAATTCAGAAAAACATTGAATTTTAGTTTATATGCTAATAATTCTTTGTTAACTCAAACGGTAAAAATACATATTCCCATATGAACATTAAAATTTCAATTTTTTTTTTTCATAATTATAAAGGGAAAGCAAGAATATTAAGTTACTGTTGACAGTATGTATTTTAAGGTGAGTTACGTTAATAAAATAGTCAATGTCTATTTATATAATACTAGTGAAACAAGCGAGCATTTTGCTCTATATAAGTAATTTCAAAATCTGGTTCTTTCATGGGATATGTCCCGTATAATCATTACAATAGATAAAGAATAGGGGGTTTGTTTACAGAAAGCATTGAACTAGCAATCGTCCAATTTCGATCTGATTGAAGACCCTGACCACACGACCAACCCGAAGGTTTATGGTAGCTTAATGTGTGGCCGGAATTTCGATCTGATTGTTCAGGTAATAATAAAATATTGTGCTCATTTATAAAAGTAAAAATAAAAAAATGTTAGAATCTGCGACAATGTCTTTTAATAATAATTTAAATAAAATTGCATTTTAACTTGTGCAATATGTCACATAGGAGATCAATCTACAGATCAACATAACGCCTCTATATGTACAATTTCATACAATAAAATAAGCAAATATGTTTTCATAAATTAAGTATTACATATTTTTATGCATTGATTTTGAGAGAATAAAAGAAAAAATATTTTATATTTACCAGTAAATAAGGTATCTGTAGATTATGAAAAAGTCCTGATTTTGGGACTTTCGTAATCTTTCAAGAAAAAATCATGAAATAGGAAATGAATTTTTCAAAAATATTACAAATTTCGAAACAAAGTCATTAATTTTGAGATTAGAGTTTTCCTGTTTTCTCTAAAAATTAGTTTTCTTGTGATTGAGTAATTGGTATTCTCAAGAAGTGAATATTTTCAAACACTATGCTCTTAATTGCTATTTAACAGCTATAATGCAGCCTATTTTGAGATTTTATTTTACATATTGCCTGCCTATTTTAGTATTTTTTACTGTCTGAACTTCAGTAATAATTCATTTTACACTATTTAAGTGCAAATAATTTTTTAAAGAATTTTTCAGAAAAATAATGATGATAATAATAATATGTTGTCCATTTATTGTAAATAGACAATTTGGGGCTTTTCTGATCTTTTTTTTTTTAATTTCTTGATGTGGAAACCACATAAACTAAATATTCAAGATAATTACTTAGTATCTACTTAACGACTAGAGCTGATTTATACAAGGGTCACACTGAAATTTTTTAGATAGGGGCAGACGATATGCGCTAGAAAAAATTATTGGTTGGATATTTAAATTTGAACTTTTTTATGTCCGTAGCTGATAATTTGTGGCAACAGTTACAATTTAGCTATCGTAGAATAAATTTTGAAAGAAAAGAAAATGGAGTTGATGTGAGAGCATGATCGAACTATGATTTTCTATGATTTTAAAATGGGGCTAAATCAAAAAGAATGTCTTCAACATCTACAATTAGCATATATGGAAATGATGCTCCATCTCGTGCCACTGTATTCAGATGGTTTACAGAGAACTGCATATGAAAACATTAGTTTGTTGTTGGATAGCCCATAATTTAACCGAACACCAAAAAGTGGAGCGTGTTAGAAACAGTAGAAACCCTAAAATTACTTAATGATAGTAGACACCGCATTATTTCTAAAATCATAACTGATGATGAAACGTACATACCGTTTTTTGATGTTCCAACACGTCAAGAAAGTAAAGTATGGGTCTTTGAAGATGACTCCAAACCAACAATGGTGAAAAGATGACGAGCAATGAAAAAAGTAATGTATTCTTAAGAAATACAGGTCTGGTCAAAGCCATAAATAAAGTTAGAGGGACAGAAGACAGTTATAGCTAACTGGTACACCACTAAGTGTCTTCCAGAAATTCTTCAGGAAGAGAATGTTAAGGGACTCATGCTTCACCATGACAATGCATCTTCTCATTCAGCAAGAATGACAGTCAAATTTCTTGAACAAAAAAACATCAAAGTGATAGAACATCCACCCTATTCTCCCGATCATGCTATGTGTCACTTTTGACTATTTTTTAATATAAAAAAAAAAAATGTGGGCATCGTCTTTATTCCAAAATGAGATTTATGAGGTTATAAAAGCATATTTTTCATCGATTCCAAGAAATGGATGGCTTGAAGCATTCAATCTTTGGAAAATTTGGCTACAAAGTGCATTGATGTTAGAGGGGAGTACTTTGAACACTCCTACGAGTTGGTAAGTTTAACTTAAGTACCACTTAGCCGTATCTCAAAAATTTCAATGTGACCCTCGTAGTCATGCTAGGGCACTTGGCACAGGAATAGGCACAAAATAGGCACTTGGCACAGGTTGTTTTTGAAATGTTTTCAGAATGTAATTGCACATTATGATAAGAAGCATTATCAATCAGTTTGTTCGATATTCGAAAGGAGTTTTTCCCCTGAACCTACTTTCATACAATTTACCATTCATTTTCTTGTGAAAGTCTCCATATTTTAGTTTGTAACATTTCACAAACAATTAAAACAAAACTATTGTCGCTTCCCGAGTGTATTAATATATCTGGATTCTTTTCCTAATGGGACTTTCATTCCAGTTGACGAACCACCTGAAAAAGCTTGTTTCACAGACAGAATTGTGGGAAATATTGGGAAAATAAACATAGAATATCAAATCACAGATCAAAATTAAACTGGATAATAGAATAAACGATCTGAGATTTGGCTTGGGTAAGAAATTTAATGAAATTTTAATTAAAATTTTAAATTAAATTTTAAAGATCTGTTTATATCTTGGTTATATCTTTAATAGTTTTGAGTTTTAGAAATAGAAAGTTTCCCTAGAAATAAAAAAGAAATTTTTAACCTGTGCAAAATCGTTGCAGTCTCTTGTAATACAGGTTTGCCACACGACGAGTTCTCACCCAGATCAAGCTAACTAGTTTTGACATGTACAGGGATGAATACAAATATTTCACTTTCCATTATATGAAAAAAAAAATTTTACCTTAAATCTATTTCGTTTAATCTTTCCATTCATTCTGTAGTTGAAATATTAAAGAAATCTGGTATGAAAATGATTTTTTATCAACTATTATGGGGCATTATTTCCTTTGGCGGAAAAATGAATCTCGTACCTTCTACTCCACTATAGGTTAAGTGTTCATGAAGTATAGAATGGATACATATTACATACATTGCACAGACAGACAGACACACACAAACGTCATGATAAAAATGGTATTTTTGTGTTCTAGAGGTCCCAAAACTTGTAGATCCATTGAAAACTCAAATTCCAATTTCTGACACGATTCCAATACTTTCCCTATGTATTACCATGTATCGTAGAAAAAGTAAAAATCTGATGTGGGCAGCACATGATTTTCCATAGACTCAAATTCATTTTCTCTTTATTTTTTTAATAATTTATTAAATTGAGTTTAATTACACAAAATAACATGCAAAATTATTTGAAATTACAGTGAATTTGCACTTTTAATTCAATTCTCGTTTTCATTGGGTAACTGGATGTATTTTCATAGCAATTCAAATATGCAAAGAAACTAAAATATTTTGAGAATGGCTAGTTCTAACATATTGGAGTTGATCATATTCTTTTCATTGGCAAAAATTATGTATAAAACAAGCATTTATTTGATACATTTGAGCATATGTAGTCTTTTAATTTAGATTTTTAGGATTTTGGTATGCCATTTCAGAAAAAAAGGTATGTTCTTTTATTCCCGAATCGTACCAAAATCTAATCAGCACCAAGGTAACCCATAAGTTAGTTAGTTTTATAACTAGAGTGGATGACATGTGCTATCTTTCATTTTTATATGATGTTTACGTGTTTTCTGCACTTTTAAATTTTAGGTAAATCCGGAGACCAGCCCATCCCACTAAATTTTTCAAAGTACAAATCACGCCAAGTTAGAGCATTCTCTCTTGTTTTGAAATTGGCCGGTACTTACGTATTATCGCAACCATGCCAACCTCCGGGATATTATTTGACTATTGGGACACACAGGAGAATGACATTTAATACAAAAACTAAATTTTTAAATATAAAAAATATAAATTGTTGGTACTTACGTATTATATGTCATTCTCCTGTGTGTCCCAATAGTCAAATAATATCCCGGAGGTTGGCATGGTTGCGATAATACGTAAGTACCAATTGGCCTTACCCATCCTAAGTTACATAATCTTCCATGTTTAGAAATAGGCTCTTCCCACCAAAATGACGTTCGCTACTGCATTCTGAACAAGAGTTTTTAATGTAAATGATAGTGTAATTTAATTTGAGCAACAGTGAATAGTACCCATAAAAAAGTTACAAAATAAGATTTTTGTGAATTTTAAAATTTTCATACTACAATTTTACATCGCACATAGCAAAATCACTTTCTCCATGCAACTGAGAGTCTGTAAATGGGCAGGGGTTCGACCTAAAGGTCGAAATTTGTGGAACAAATGCATCAGTGGTCTGTGTAGGGGCAGAGGTTCAACCTAAAGGTCAAAATCTGTGGAAGTCCGTATATACCAGTATGGTCGGAACAGATTGGATATAAAAAATTTGGTGAAATCCACAATTTTTTTTTTGTCGCCAAGAATGGTGCCAACGCATACACTATTTAAAAAGTCCTAACGGATGCCATCTAGGGCATTGCACATAGCAAACAAACATATATAATTAAAAATGCATAAAAATACCACCATAAATAAGTATAAAATAATGTTAAAATATTAAAAAAAGTCGATACTTCGAAAAACGATTGTACTTTAATGAAATTTCAAAAGAACGATACTTAGCACGAAAATTACTCTTTAAAAAAATTTTAATAAACAATACTTAGAAAAAAGTTTGTACTTTAAAGTAATTTAAAAAAACAATACTTAGAAAAAGTTTGTACTTTAAAGAAATTTTAAAAAACGATACTTAGAAAAAGATTACCTTAAAGAAATTTAAAAGAAACGATACTTAGAAAAAATATTGTACTTTAAAGAAATTTTAAAAAAAAGTACTCATACGTCTCACGTAGCAATAGCTGTTTGTGCGACAACTATGTGGACATAACATGAAAATCATAAAATTGAATACAGTCAAGAAATAAAACAAAGCAGAAGCCATGCTTAAATCAAAATCAAAACACAGTACCTGGTTTAATGAAATCCAAAACTTTTCAAAGAAAAACACATGTAAATATCCAAATTGCACAAACAACTATTTTCACAATGCGGTCATCAGAGAACGATCATTATTTCTATGCAAATTTTCTGCTTCTACATTATTTTATCTATTAACACGTGCTATCTTCAATTTTTGTATGATATTCCCGTTTTTAATACATTTTTACACACACAGCAACAACATAACAAAAATAAAATGGTCAAAGCTGAAGATTACAGAAAGCTAAATGGGGTTGCCAGAAAAAAGCATCTCCGGACATTTCGCTCCACATTTGGCGATTTATCGCTTCAGAAAAAAGCGTCAAAAACCAAATTCTTTATATCTAATCTGTACCCAATGGTCTACATAGGGGCAGGGTTCGACATAAAAGTTGAAATCCGGGAAGGAATCCCCAGGGCAGGGATCTCCAGTTTATTAGGAACGGCCACCTGCAGCGCCCAGACACAGAATATGCTTCAATCTTATCTGTGCATGTCGCACGTAGCAAGATCACTTTTTCCATGCAACCGAGGATTAGTACAGGGTCAGTGGTTCAATCTAAAGGTCAAAATCTATGGAACGAATATACCAGTGGTGCATGTAGGGGCAGGGGTTCGACCTAAAGGTTGAAATCTGTGGATTAAATGCACCAGTGATCCGTGTAAGAGCAGGGGTTCAACCTAAAGGCTGTTTTACACCAGGAAGGGACCCCCAATGATCTTTCTCTAGTTAATTAGAAAGGACAATCTGCAGCGCCCAGGACACAGAATATGCTACAATTTTATCTGTGCATGTCACATGTAGCAAGACCACTTTCTCCATGCAACTGAGGATCCGTACAGGGACAGAGGTTCGACCTAAAGGTCAAAATGTATGGAACGAATGTATCAGTGGTCCATGTAGGGGGCAGAGGTTTGACCTAAATGTCATTCTACACCAGGATATGACCCCCAGTGATCTCCGATTTATTAGGAATGGTCGCCTACGGCGCCCAGACACAGAATATGCTACAATTTTATCTGTGCATGTCACACGTAGCAAGATCACTTTCTCCATGCAATCGATGATCCATACAGGAGCCGAGGTTTGACCTGAAGGTCGAAATCTGTGGAATGAATGTACCAGTGGTCCGTATTAGAAAAAAATTTGTACTCTAACAAAATTTCAAAAAATTGATACTTATAAAAACGTTTGTACTCTAACTGAAAAGATTAAGAACTTTTAAAGGAGGAAGCAATTTTCTAAACACAGAAAAATATAAACTAAGTTTCAAAACACGGGATAAATTAAACAAAAAACACTAACCCTCAGGACTCCTCTTCCGGCTGAAATGCTACATTCGAACAAATCAGCCGTTTTTGGTCTCTCACACTCAACTTCATTTCATCTCTACATTTAGGGCAAAGGCAAACATACTTATCACTCATAATCCCTTTCATAACACCAATTTAATCATTTCTTTCAAACCTTTATTTTCCAAATTATAGTAGAATTTTATACAAAAAATCAAATAATAAAAGCATGTGCAACTATGACAAAAGAAATGTACTTCTACATTAGAAAGCTGTAGCAACCACAGAAACATATTTTTAACCTCATCTTCATGAATATTCTTATTGGATGTTACACAATTACTTCCGAAAAACACTGATACAAGAGGTTACCAGATTACAACATAAAGAGCTCGCAATCTGAACGCTTGGCAGCTGGCTACTTGGCGAGATTTTGTCGAAAAGCCAGACCACTCGACTAACCCGAGGGTTTACAACAGCCATTTGAGTAGCCGTAAGATAGATTCTATGTAACATATATAGATTTCGTGTAACAGTTTTTAGATTTTGTGTAACAATAGTTGCTATGCAATTTTTTTTTTCTAAATCGAACCTTAGTAAGCTACAGGGTGTGATTTCCATTTAGACACTGACAAACTGCACATGCAGGTTTTCCTAGCATAAATAGTATTATATAATGAAAATATTGCGTATGTTCTCCTCTATGAAAATATCTCTTGTCTAATAAAATCCATCTACCTTAAATATTGTAATAAAATGTTGTTTGAATAACTACAACATCCTATACTCCGGTTGCTCAAGTCTTCGGATGAGTCGGACGGTCTGGGTCTTTAATATCTTATACTCAATAATGGTAACAATTTCCATTCTTTTCGTATTCAACGCGAATAAGAAGCATTTATTACATACCAACAATGTAAAATCGGTTATGGGCTGGTCTCCGGATTTATAGTAACATCTTCCGTCGAAATACATTATAGAAGAAATTTTTATATTATTGGTTTTTATTACAGCAGTTTTTCAGAGTATTACATAGTCTGCTAAAACATCACGTCGATCTTTAACCAAGAAAAATCCTTTATTATTTTTTGTGCAGCTTAAAGCACGTTTATTCTGCCGAATTATTTGAGCAAAGATTCAGTTTACTTTCCAAGCTACGATCGTTTCTTGTATAGAACTGTGATGAGTACCAAAACACAAATAAATTAGAAAAGTATATCTAACTAATAACTAAAGAAGGTGTAAAGAGTATCAAAACTCTGTCTTACCAATTTCAATTGTTTTCTACACACGATATATTTAATAAAATACGAAACTTTCAAATATTCCTGTTGATGCTGTTGATAAATAGCAATTAGTTAACTATGCAAGTTACAGTGAACAAAGTTATATAATTCGATTAATTCAGTATATAATAATTTTATTCGATTAGAGATGACGTCACTACCGGCAAATCTACTTTCTGTCATCCATATTGGATGGCAAATTCTTGTGAAAACTGCATAGGAAAAAAACGTTTTGTAGGAATAACTCGAAAATGGAAGCACTTAGAAAGTCAAAAGTTATTGTATCATTGCCTTTTGTGCGACTTTGATTTGAATTTGAATTTGAACCTCATCGAGATAGCCTGTCTTACGACTGCCGCGTAAATGTACTCGTTTTTGGGGAATAACTCCAAAACCAGTGCAAATAGAAAATCCAAATATCATTTTGGTATATTTTAATTCTCATGGTTTTAAACCTTATCGGACTAGGTCCAAGACTAACTAGAAAGTCTTTCGAGTTAGCCTTAGGATGGACCAAAACCATCTCTAGTGGAGTAAAGGCGGTAATGGCTAGGCCGTAATGACTCGCAGTAGGAATGTATTCGTTTGAAAACCAGAGCAGATAGGAAGCCTAAATTTAGAACGTCGTTAAATTTTACGGTATATTTTTAGACCATCCTAGGCCTATCATAATAATATACTCGATTTTGAGACGAAGCAGCTAGAAAGTCCAAAGTCAGTAGTTATTTTTGTTAAGACCCAGACTGTCCGACCTACTAGATAGGTGTAAGGCAACTGTTTGGACGGTCGAAAAGAGCCACCCAATTTAGACCGTAACCCAGTGGGGGGGTATCCACAGGGACCGTACCCTCCTTCCCTTACCACCAACCTCTCAGAAGGACCTACGGACCCACATGTTTAACGTGATCGTACTCCACGTGAACACGGCGGCAGTTTTCTCAGCGGAGGGAATCGAACCCGAGCCTACCAAGTACAATTCCCGCGCGCTAACCACTGGGCAACCGCGCCCTGCAGTCTAAAGTCAGTCAGTAGGGGCGCGGTAGTCCTGTGGTTAGCGCGCGGAGATTGCACTCGGTAGTCCCGGGTTCGATTCCAGCCGCTGCCCAAACTGCCGCCGTGTTCACGTTATACATGTGGGTCGATCACAGTACGATCACGTTATACATGTGGGTCCGTAAGTCCTTCCGAGAGGTTGGTGGTAGGGAAAAGAGGGTACGGTCCCTGTGGATGCCTCCCCCACTGGGTTCCGGTCTAAATTGGGTGGCACGTCCCGGCCGTCCAAACAGATACCTTACACCTTTCTGGTAGGTCGGACGGTCTGGGTCGAAGAAGAAGTCTAAAGTCAGTGCCATTGTCTTCTTGAAACTTGAACTTGATCGGGCTAGCCCGTCCTAGGTCCTCCATAAGACTATACTCGTTCTGTCTGAGAGAATAATTCAGGAATCGGAGCAACTATAAAGTCTAAATTTAGCATGTCATTGTCTTGTGTTTTATATTTCAATTCTTCAGATTTCGAACATTATCGGACTAGCCAGTCCTGGATCCACCATAGGAATGTACTCGTTTTACAGAATAACTCGAAAACCGGAGTCGCGTCCAGAGTAAGGTCACCAGATAGAAATTTGGGGGATAAACAAATATGTCTATCCCTTTTCTTCAAATATCCTATCTTTGAACAACAGGAACCTATTGATCAATGCAGGGCCGATCCTAGCAGGTGTGCAGCGCGTGCACCGCACGCGGGCGGCCAAAACAAGGGGCGGCCGCAGGCCGCATATAGTTCTATCAATCAAGCAAAATTTTTTAAAACTTATAATAAGTCGAATAAATATACTGAATTTTGAATAGTTATTGAGAAATCAAAATAAGTCCCATAGTTTAAGAAAAATAGAATGTTAGTGTACAGTGTGTTGGTCCATTGTCCATTAATGTCTACTCTTTACACACATCCTTCATTTGATAGCAAAATTCGTGGAAGAGCCGGTAATACGGCATAGAAAAGGATACCAAATTTTAAATTTCTATCTAAAAAAATAACCAAGGGGCATATTTTTGAGACGCCTAAGGATGTTTCGTTCCACTGTGCGGCGGCTTATTTATGTATACCACGGTCGGCACGTGGCTCGCAGATCAATGGTCAAGAGAAACTTTATTTTAGCGGTGTCCTTTGTAAATTAGAACTGAATTATTTCGGCAAAGTTAACCCTTTCGCGACGGCGGCATTCCGGAACTGCGGCGGCCCAAAGGACGGAGCGCTTCTTTTTCGAACTGTTCCCACAGGAGACGGCAATTTTATTGCGCTAAGCCTAACTCTCGAAAAAAATTCACTAAAAATCACCCGTTCAACACAGCATTCTACTATTTTCAGGAATAAAGGAAATTCTTATTTTCTATTTGATGTATATTATCTTTCAAATTTTCTTTTATCAAAATATTAAAAATTTTAGCGTATTAAAAATAACTTACCTTGAATAAAATAGTTATCAGTTAATCAGGAGTGTATATAGATTTAAATCAGTTATCAGGAGTATATACAGATTTAAATTTTGAAGCTAATGCATCTAAAATTTCAATTTATCTAGTTTTTGGGCATTACTATCAAGAGTAAAATGAAGGTAACGTAATATTCTTGGCCTAACATTTTAACGAAAAAAATATTGATTTATTGGTAGAACATGGTCCCAAACAAGTAGCAAATTTTAAATTTCCGGTCGATGAGAGTGGCAGAAAATTTAGCTGTTCATATTATAACAAAACTTTAGTGAACGGGGAGAAAATAAATCGCGCGTAGCTCTGATATTCCATAAAACTAAATCGTATTTTTTGTTTTGCATGTAAATTGTTTGGTAAAGATAGTTCAACACAACTTGTAGGTACTGGCTTTTCTGATTGGCGTCATTGTTAGGATTACCTTAATAAGCATGAAAACACTCTAAAACACGTAAACTCTATAAGATCGTGGTGCGAAATAAAGACGAGGCTGGAAAAAAATTGTACTATTGACGCGAAACAAAAAAATGTTTACAATCGAGAGAAAAAGCGATGGCTCGCCATCATTGAAAGAATGATTGCTGTAGTACAATTTTTAGCCAGTCAAAATTTGGCATTCAGAGGAATTAGTACGAAGTTGTATCATAGAGATAATGGTAATTTTTTAAAGGCAGTGGAGATGTTGGCCAAATTTGATCCAGTTATTTCAGAACACCTTAATAATGTCAGTAAATACAAAGATAACAAAACACGTATTCCACACTACTTAGGGCAGCATTTTCAAAATGAAATAATTAATATTTTAGCCGAATCTATTTGTAATGAGATAACACGCATTGTCAAAAAAGCCAAATATTACACTATAATTCTTGACTCTACACCAGATGTTAGCCACACAGAACAAATAATGTTTGTAATTAGATGTGTGAACACTACTGATGGTAAGGTAGATATTTCATAATTTTTTCTAGGATTTTTTCCAGTAACTAATACCACTGGAGAAGGTCTGTGCAATTTTCTATTAGAGAAGCTATTACCTAGTCTGCAGCTCGAAGTTAAAGATATACGGGGTCAGGGCTACGACAATGTATCGAACATGAAGGGGAAAAATATAGGGCTTCAGAAACGGATTCTCGATATCAATCCTAGAGCATTATACGTGCCGTGTGCGGCTCATACATTAAATCTCGTCGTTAATGACGCTGCCAGCTCCAGTGGTGAAATTTCTGGTTTTTTTGATATGGTACAAGAGGTATATAATTACTTTTCTGCGTCCTCATATCGATGGGATTTACTAAAAAAACACGTGAAAAGTCTAATTTTAAAACCATTAAGTGAAACAAGGTGGGAAAGTCGTATCAATGCTATTAGACCTCTAAAACAAGACCTAAAAACATTATTACCGCATTAAATGCCTTAATTGAAGATACCACCAGAGACATGAAAACAAAAATGGGTGCTGAATCAATAATTAAAAATTCTTGAAACATTTAAATTTTTGTGTTCAATTTTAATTTGGGATGATTTATTATCAAGAATTGATGTATTGAGTAAAATGCTTCAAAATCTGTAATTAAACAATTCGGAATGCATTGAAGGCTTAGATAATCTTAAAAAAATATTTAGTTTCCCAAAGATCTGACGATAATTTTAAAATATTTGTCGATTCAGCAACAACACTTGCTAGAGATTTAGGTATTGATCCCGAATTTCCCATGTCGAAGCTCAGGAAAAAGGTCCGTTTATTTGATTACGAGGGCAGTGATGAACCAGTTTCAAATCCCTTCCAGCAATTCAAGACTGCTTTCTATTTTTCAATTCTTGATCACGCATTCTCTTCGGTAAATGAAAGATTTACCTTATTATCTGAGTGCCATTCAATATTCTGCTTTCTGTATGAGTTTCACAACATTTCTAATGATGATCTCATGAAAGCCTGCATGGACTTAGATATTAAGTTACAGGCACAGGAGGAAGGAAGTATTGTGAAAGATATAGACGGTATACAACTCTTTAATGAAATAACTTCATTCAAAGATATTTTTCCAGGTAAAAAACAGCCAATTGAGATATTAGAAATTATAGTCAAAAATGAACTCATTCCCTGTTTTCCAAATTTTGCTCTAGCAATAAGAAATTTTTAAACCTTACCTGTTTCTGTGGCTTCAGGTGAAAGAAGTTTCAGTAAATTAAAAATCATTAAAAATTACTTGAGAAATAATATGACAGAAGAAAGGCTTTCAGATTTGGGCATCATCTCTATTGAATCCGAAATCTCTGAAAAAAATTGATTTCACCGAAATTATTGACAAATTTACTTCTCAGAAAGCCAGAAAAGTTATTTTATAGTTAATTATTAGGTAGTCTTTGTAGAAGGACTGATTTATATACTTTTCGTTTCACGAGATTTATGATTTAGTACTTTTTACTTTCCTTATATACATAATGTATAAGGAAAGTATTGTGACGGGGTCGAAAATTCGAATTCGAGTTTTCGACGGGAGAGCACGTTTCAAGCATCCCTGATCACGAATCAAACATTTTTGAAGTGATATCTGTCTGTCTGTGTGTGTGTGTGTGTGTGTGTGTGTCAGTGAGTCTGTGGAGACGATAACTGACGAACGAATGGACAGATTCGAACAAAATTTGGTACAAAAATCACAATCCGTAAACACTGGAAGCCTATTGTTTTTATATGCAATCGAATGTTCAGAATCCCCTAAATTTTCGAATGAAATTTTGAAAAAATCGTCAGAAAATCAAAACCGCTAATAAAGTTACGTAAATAGACATTTCTTATGTAATTTTTCATTTGAAAACGATTGACATAAATTTTAGAACGCTAACATGAACCGTTCTCGAGATATTGTACATTTTTCAAAAAAATTATCAAAAAGTCATATAAAATTAAAATATATATATATATCCTATTGAGAAACATGTTCACATTTCATATGTTGAAGACCCAGACCGTCCGACTCGTTCACATTTCATATGTGTAATACCATGCGATAATTTGGGTAACATCATTCTCGTGGATCTAGCTCCTTCCATTCATGAAAAAGATACTTTAAGTAATACTTTTGTATTTGAACGCCAGTAGTCATTTATCTGCTCTAAGAATAACTTATTTCTTCGTTCATAACGCTTGGCGAGATTTTGGCGACGAATTTGTTGGAATGTCGCCAACTTTTACAGTGTATATTTAAAGTACAGTATAGTTAAACGATATACGGGGGATATATTGGCGACGTTTTGAAATGTTACCAAATTATCGAAAATCTCGCCAAATGGATAAAAATGACACTATATTAATGAAAATGACGACTAATTGTCGAAAATTCAATATCTTGGAAAGAATATTAGTATCTACTATAAGGAAAACCTATTTTTACTTTCCTTATATACATAATGTATAAGGGAAGTATTGTGACGGGGTCGAAAATTCGAATTCGAGTTTTCGACGGGAGAGCACGTTTCAAGCATCCCTGATCACGAATAAAACATTTTTGAAGTGATGTCTGTGTGTGTGTGTGTGAAAATATGTGTGTGTGTGTGTGTGTCAGTGGGTCTGTGGAGACGATAACTGACGAACGAATGGACCGATTCGAATCAAATTTGGTACAAAAATCACAATCTGTAAACACTGGAAGCCTATTGTTTTTATACGCAATCGAATGCTCAGAACCCCTCTAAATTTTCGAATGAAATTTTGAAAAAATCGTCAAAAAATCAAAACCAATAATAAAGTTACGTAAATAGACATTTCTTATGTCATTTTTCATTAGAAAACGATTGACATAAATTTTAGCACTCTAATATGAACCGTTCTCGAGATATTGCACATTTTTCAAAAAAATTATCAAAAAGTCATATAAAATAGAAAAAAATATATTTCCTATTGAGAAACTTGTTCACTTTTCATATATAATATCATGCGATAAATTGGGTGACATCATTCTCGTGGATCTAGCTCGTTCCATTCATGAAAAAAGATACTTTGAGTAACAATTTTGCATTTGAACGCCAATTTATCTGCTGTAAGAATAACTTATTTCTTCGTCCATAACGCTTGGCGAGATTTTGGCGACGAAATTGGCGGAATGTCGCCAACTTGGTGACTTTTTGAAATGTTGCCAAATTAACGAAAATGTCGCCAAATGGATAAAAATGATGATAAATCAATGAAAATTACGACTAATTGTCGAAAATTCAATATCTTGGACAGGATATTAGTATCTACTAGAAGAAAAACCTATTTATTTTACTGTAAAAGTATTCAAAAAATGTATGTAAAAAATTCATTTCATTATATAAGGAAAGTCATGTGTTGCCCACATCAGATTTTTTTTACTGTAAAAGTAGTAAATTCATTACATTATATAAGGAAAGTCATGTGTTGCCTACATCAGATTTTTTTTATTAGATTATATTTTCTGAGTAAATACTGTTGTTTTGCATTTCTAATTATGGAATGTCTATTTTTATTTCAAAGGTAATATTTTTGTTTGTTTATTATTTTGTTAAACTATTTTGTCGCTATTATAACCTATTAGCTGGCCAAAAAATAAAGTTTTGCACTTCAAATTTTATTTGCATTTTTATTAATGTTTTACTTTTTACTCTTATACAGGTAGATGAATTTATAAGGTCAACGTTAAGTATTAGTCAAAATATGAAAAATTCTCTAGAGGGGCGGCACATTAAGTCTTTGCACGCGGGCGGCTGACACCCTAGGATCGGCCCTGGATCAATGGGTTCCTGCGAAGTATGACTCTCAAATCCCCTTATTGGCTACGCAATTGGTGGTCTTTTGTAGTATATTTATTCTTTAAATTTTAAACCTTATGGGTCTACCATAGGAACGTATTCATTTTGGAGGACTAACTTGTTAACTGGAGCACCTAAAAAATCCAAATTAATTTGTCTTTCGTTATATATTTTAATTTCTTGGTTTTGAACCTTACTAGCACAGCTCTAATACAAAATTGAATTCTCTAGTTGCTTTCCAGATTCTCTAGTTGTTCTCTAGTTATTTTCCAAAAACGCTTACGTTTCTATGACTGGCAAAGGACTTGTTGGACCAGTAATGCTCAAAATCCAAATAATGAAAATATGCAATAATTAGACAAATGGGAGTTTTCCAACTGCTCCTGTTCTTGAGTTAATCCTCAAAAACATGTTCTATGGCGGACCCAGAACGGCCGTACCCATAAAGTTCAAAATTCAAAGAATGAAAACATACACTCTGTTGCAAAAACATATATGCATCCATAAGAAATTGAGCTCCCGACCGTTGAAACAGATACCTTACATTTTCGGGGAGGTCGGACGGTCTGGGTCGAAGAAAAAGACGAAATTAAGCTACAGTCGCGAAACTCGGCATGTATGTAATGTTTGAGGAGATATGCAAATGATTTGAATTTGGGAGCAAAAAAGCGTTTTATTTAGAAATGGTGGCAACAAGAAGATAGAAATTTAGTAAGTGGCAAATTCTCCCCTGGCAGCTATACAAGCCGATATTCAATGCAACATACAGCCAATTAAGTTGCTTATGTTCCTCTGCAGAAGATTCTGCCACAACTGTTGCAACTGGTCAGCTAGTAATTTAGTGGTATTCTGAGACGGCTGCAATTGCCGTCCAAGACATGTTCTATTGGGGACAGGTCTAGGGACCTAGATGAACAAGGGAGGATAAATCCTTAAAAACATTATGAAGAAAATCGTGGAGCATGGGCGTCGAGCATTGTTTTGTTGATAAATGGAACCTGAGCGGTTTGATAACATAGGCAGAACAATCGGTGGCAGAATATCGCCGACATACAAGCGAGCAGTCATATTGGCGTGCAGCACAACTAGAGGAAATCGACTGTCGAGATGATTCCCCAGACTGTTACACCATATGTGATGGCCGTGTGCAGCTCGATAAGAAATGCGGGATCGGTACACTGGCAGTCCTCATCAGCACTGTGAGAGAAGCGGGATTCGCCGCTAAAGATAACATGCCTCCAATCAAACACTGTCCATGCTTTTTGAGTTCGCCACCAATCTAGATGGTTCTGCCTATGTTGAGGGGTCAGTGGTAGGCGCCTTAAAGGACGTCGACACGTAATGCCACCTTCTGCTAGTCATATTCGAATAGTATTCCTTGATACAGGATGCACGGAGGATGGTAAATGCTTTTGAATGGCTGATAGCGACGCCATTAGAGTGAACTTGGCTCCTTTCTTGACTACACAATCCTCTAGTAGTTGTTTGTTTGGGACGATTCGAGCCTCTGCGGCGGTTACATGAGTCTTTTCTGATCCACTGCTTCCGACACCGATCAACTACCATATCGTTTCGACCAAGTTAGCGACTGCTACGTTTGTTGAACCACAGCCCCATTCGATTACGCAACGTGTCGCGTTTCGTGACGGTTGACCAGCCAGATTCCCTTACGCGTATGATGCGACCAGGGCCCTGACGAGGGGTGAGGCAAAAGCCTCGGATGCCATTTCACAGGGACGCCGAAATTTAAATATTTATTATAGTTATGAAACTAAAATTGGTTTTAAAACAAGCACTGTACTTTCTCAAAAATCAGTTCTAGAACCGGAGCGTCAAAAGAAATATACTGCTTTAGTATATCAGAAAATATAAATACAATTTTAATAATGTATCCTATCACAACTGGGATTTAATTTAAATTAGATAATAAAATAATAAGAGGCTTTTAAGTACCATGAAATCAATTGAGATTAGAATATTTCCGTTTAAGTTTTAAAGGGCAATGAAATGGGGTACATTATGCTACTCCAATCAATGTATGTATTTGTTTAGAATTTGAGACTAAATTTTTTCCCACTCCTATACAAGCGATACAATGATCATTATATATACACATTTGTTTACAGTAGGAAACAAACTTTTCCAGAAAAGCCTGTTTTGTTAGGATATATTATGGAAAAATTGGATTCACGTACAGGTGACTGAGTCCTTTTCATAACATTTTTCTACATATGCCACTGCGTTACTGAGCTATCCTGGCCGTACAAAAACTTCAGAATCTCTTCTTTCTAATTCAATGAAAATGGTTCTTGGCAGTAGCAAATCAATGCATTTTTTTCTCTAAAATTATCACTCCATTTTTTCTCTAAAAACTAATTCATTTTTTTTTCTAAATCAATCCATTCTTCCAAATCTGTCACATATTTGTACTTACACAATGTTCCTTTAATATCATCATCATAACTCATCGTGCCTAGTGGCACATAAGGTTTTCAGCTTGCGTCGCCACTCTGGTCGATCTTGTGCCGCATTCCTTGCTTCTGACCAGCTCGCCCATACCCCCAAATTTCTGTCCTGCTCCATCAGTCTCCTCCAAGTAAGCTTGGGTCGACCCCGAGACCTTTTTCCTTCAGGCGCCCAAGTAAGTGCCACAGCAGGGATGTTATGCTGCGGCATTCTCAAGACATGTCCAGTCCATTTCCATCTACTTTTTTAACACTTTACAACAAAGTTGAAAAGTGTTTATGACTTTGTTCATTCTGTCTGTCTGTCTGTCTGTCTGTCTGTCTGTCTGTCTGTCCGTTAGCACGATAACTGCCGTAAAAATGAGTTTATCAAAATGAAATTTTAGTATGTTGTTCAGTCGGTCTGTAGGACCTATGGGAATATAAATAAATAATATCACCCAATTAGTTTTTTATTGAACCCGGGTTGAAAAAATGAAATACATTGAACCCTATGGGACCTAATTTTTCAAACATTTTTTAAGTAAATTTAAAATTCACGAATTGCTTCGAAATTTTTAGGAAATATTCACATTATCCCATAGAATATATAAAAAAAAATTCAGTAAAATATGTTAAGTAGTTTTTTAATTAAAAAAAATATTTAATATAGGGAAAAAAACAAATTCAATTAAATTCTGACTTTGGGATATCTTCCAGAAAGAAAAGAAAGATATATTATATAATAAATATCTCTCCATTTGTTCAAACGTTTTGCATATGGGAGTGGCTTCATATTTTAAAGTAAATTTGGTAGATAACAATTTTTCTTTTTTTTTTAATTTTATATAACTCTTCATGATAAATTTATTTGATGGCATTTTAAATGCACTTCCCTACGTCCTAGAGAGTTAAAATTTGGTACACAGCTTAAATTTGTTGAACATTTTATTCGACAAAAATTTGATGGATCTTTAAATATAGATCATACATTTTTTTCGAAATGGCTTGAAAATAATCCCCGTTCACTTCTATAAATCATTGTTGTAATATTGTTAAAAATTCTGATGTGGACAGCACATGTCTTTCTCTGCAGACTCATATTCGTTCTCTATATTTATTCAATGATAATTTGAGTTTATCTGCACAACATAAGTATTTTAAATGACATTGAATTTACACGTTAAACTTAAATTTGGTTCTCATTTGATAGCTGGACTTATTGTCAAAGGTGGCGTAGCGAAAACGCGAAAAAACTAGAATATCTCAAGAACGGCTAGTCCTAGAGTAATGGGGTTAGTCTTATTCTTTTTGTTGTCAAAAATCACATATAAAATAGGAATTTAATTGATATAATTGAGCACACGTAGTCTTTTATTTTTATATATAACGATTTTTGCTGGCCATTTCGCAAAAATAGCCCATTCCTTTTTCCCGAATCGTACTAGAATAACCTACAAATGACTTATATACAAAATTTTGTTAAATTAGGTATATAAATCACTTGTCGGTTATTGAAATATTATACACCAAATTTTGTTAAATTTGGTTCATTAGTTTTTAGCTAGAGTGGATAAAGGCAATTTCTGCGGCCATTTCGCAAAGAAGGCAGATTCTTTTATTACGAATCGTACTATAATCTAATGAACATCAGGATTTCCCACAAAAAACATACCTACCAAATTGTATGAAATTCGGTCCATTAGTTTTTCAATTAGAGTGGATGTAATATCCACACAGACACACAGAAACATACACAGATACACCCTTACACACACAGACGTCTTCTTAAAAGTAGTTTTTTCGTGTTCTAGAAGTCCCAAAACGTGTAGATCCTTTGAAAATTCGAGTTCCGATCTTCGGCACGATTCCAATACTTTGAGTACATACACATACACATATATATTATCTGTGTATTATCTGTGTATCTAAATTTCGGGCCTATGCAATTACAATAGTTGTGATTTTAAATGATCCCTAAACTTTTATTATTTCTTCAAGGAAGCCTAATTTTAACATATGCAGAATGCAAATATCTCAAGCGATTGTAAGATGAATTACATAAGAATTGCTGAATTTTTTTCACACAAAATTATTTAGCTCTGGAGTCTGGAATACAAGTTATATGAATGAAATATTCATTGATTTTGCATAAAGAATCAGATGATTTATATTTCGATACAGTTTTAAATATTTAAGTATAATAAATTACTGTAGTACTGTGATAATGTAAAAGATATTACCACTGAATGAATCACATTTTAGAAATTTTTAAATGAAATTACATTTCAGTTGGAAAGTGTTTCATAATCAATGCTTATGCATGATTGATCTTTCTTGTTTATCTCTATCTCAATTTCTTCCTGTCCAGTACTCCTGTAGAGTTCAGTGTTAGTAATAACATACGGCCAAAATACTCCCAAAATTTTCCCCAGGCATTTAGTCTGCTAGGCATTTAACTTGTTGCATTGGCCCCTTGTTAATTTTCATGTTTCGGCTCCATATATTAAAACGCTTTTCACTAAGGAAGGGTTGATTTTGGTTTTTAAATTAATGTTAGTAGTTCTCTTAGAAAGGTTGATTTTCGTTTTTAAATTAATGTTAGTAGTTCTCCATATTTTTAGTTTTCTAAAACAATTCTGAGCTTTTGCAACTCTTATTTTTATTTCTTCATCTGTTCCATCCTCCTTGTTCACCAGTACACCAAGGTACCTGAAGCTATTTACATCTTCAATTGAGTCATCATCTAATTTTACATTTTCAGAAGTTTTTTTTTTAAATTTTATTGATTTGTAGACCAGTAGTTTTAGCAAACCTGGTAAGACCTCCTTTAATATACCAGAGTCGATAACACCGAGCAGGGATCTGTATGAAGTCCTGTACAGACTACAAAATTTAGAACTACCAGCCTCTTGATTTCGAGACAAGTACTCTATACTTTCAATAGAATGTGCTTGTGCGACAAATGACTAAGGTTTTTTTTATATTCGCTTGTCAGAAAGTACTTTGTTGGTTAGTTCGTGGAATACTCATATAAAATATCGCGTAGTAAGCAGTTCTACTCATACTGACTACTTTTTCTGCAAATTCTCAGTTGTTTGCTCTATTTGTATATTCTGTACTATTGTGGACAGAATTGCCATAACAAATTTGTACAGTGTCTTTAAATATATATGCAGGGAATTCAGTAATACTTGTACTTTTTTTTCGCTTTGTATGTGCATTTGTATTTTGTGTTATGTGTTTTGGTTTTTATTGTTAATATATAGATGCCATTTCGAATATAACAGATATGTAAACATAACAGACACTATTTTCTAATCTGTTATATGATACACGTTTGTTCTTTTTGTGATAATTTTTACTTTAAACATAAAAGAGGTGAGGGCTCAATTCAGATGGTATTAAAAAACAATGTGCATTAGGTTTCCATGGTTTCATTATAGTATGTAGCATGAACGTGGTTAGGGTTCCCTTTTTAGGTCATTTCTCCTTTAGTTGTATGCCCATATCTACTTTTTTTGCAGTTAGAATAAATTAATCCAACATGCATTCTTTTTTCCGTTCAGCACATAGTATATGACTATGTGTAAAAACAATTGTGAGGAGTCAAAAATCAAACTCTTGTATTTTGATGGTTATACACGTTTTGGGCATCCCTGATTACGACTTCACAATTTTTATCTGTGTGTCTATCTCTCTGTGGGCACAACAATATCGGTGAAGTTGATAATATCGAATAAAATTTGGTACGATTATTTCAATCGGTAAACGTCAGAGGCCTATCGCATTTTGGGTAAAAGGACCGAAGAAAATCTCTTATTTTTTCGATTATACTTTTCGAAAATTAAAAAAAAAGTAAACTTAAACATATGAAAACGTTAAGGATATAGATATTTAATATGACAGCTTTTTAACGTGAATATCATAATTTACAAGAGACCGATATGCACTGTTCTTGCGATGGAACAATTTAGAGAAAATACTCACTAATATCAATTTGAGTGAATACTTTATAAACAAACAGTTTAAATCCTAAATAAATCGACATCATTATTTGGAAATTATCTCGATCTTCTCTCGAAATATTAAAACTTTTATATATCTATTTATTTATTTTTTCATGGAGGGCTACATCTTTCGAACAAATTGAATAAATCGAACAAAATTTGGTGTGCTTATTTCAATCAATGAACAGAGATCTATTAAGTTTCGGAGGAAACGGGCCAAGCAGAAGGCCCTCCATTTTATAAAACATTTATTTTAGAGAATCGAATAAACATTATAAAAACACAAAGTCGTATAAAAAATATTACGAAAATAGGCAATTAATATGAGATCTTTATTTAAATACAAATGTCATCATTTATAAGATGATAACATCTGCCCTACTCAAGGTATTTCAAGGTTTTTTTTTATCTTCATTGGAAAATAATAAAAGAAATTCACTATTGTCAAAGGAGTGAATGTTTTATATATGTATAATTTTAACCAGAAACAAATGGACACAATTATTAATTATTTAGAAATTATAAAAAACTGTCCTCGAGATATCAAAAATTTATTTTTTCTAAATTTAGCTTTACATATGTGGAACAAATAAAGCAAATGGGCTAAAATCTTGTCCGATTTTTTCAATTAATAAATGACAGGAGTCAGATGATTATTGGGGAACTTCAATCAATTCAATGATTTTTTTTTTTCTTTTTACGAAACTATAAATGGGGAGTAGAGGGGCGCTTGTATTTAATCTTGCCTCAGGCGCTAAATTAGCTGGTTATGGGCTTGGATTAACTGGTCACGAGGCTTTGGCTCTCACTAAATCCGAGAAGTGTTCGTAGTACCGTCGAGTACGTCTCAGAGGCATCTTTATATACAATTTTCAGTATCAAAGCAAAAAATCCAGTTTCAATTGTCCGCGAGTGAGAACACCGGTAATTTTAAATGCTGTAAGATGCGATGTTCTCATGAGCCCTATAACATCATTGGCGCTGACAGTCTGATCATTTACATAACTCCCTAAACGATACTGGCATGCTAAGTTTCGTAGATGTAGCTCAATTTTTTATGGGTGTACATATTTTTTTGCAACTGAGTGTATTTATGACAATATAGATACGAACATGTAAAAGGCATTCCCTGGAGCCTCCTTGAGGTCTCACAAAAGAAAAACAACCTTACAGGCAGCCATACCTATTGCGCAAATGCACGGTTGCCACATTTGGACTTTCGAGATAGGGTTGCCAGATTTCGGCGATTTACCGTCAATTTTGGGACTTTTTGAATGTACGACAACTTTACAGAAACAATGAATATTTTGAGATACCAACACTTCTCCCCTTCCAGCCCCTTCTGGTATTTTCTACGGAGAGTATATAAAAGGAGTGATCGCTCAGTTGGAGAGTTATTGGCGTGGTATGAGCTATATTGAATTGTGAAATACATCAGTGTTTTGAGAATATTAATTACATACCGGCTATTTCTGTGAATTAGCTGATCATTTAATTGCTGTTTTATTGCATCTGACAGTTGTTTACTGATCTTGTTAAATAGTTATTGAGCTATTTATTGATATTGTTCATGTTTACACTTAAAAAAATCTGATGTGGGCAACGCATGACTTTCCTTATATAATGCAATGAATTTACCACTTTTGCAGTTAAAAAAAATCTGATGTGGGCAACACATGACTTTCCTTATATAATGAAATGAATTTACTACTTTTACAGTAAAATAAATAGGTTTTTCTTCTAGTAGATACTAATATCCTTTCCAAGATATTGAATTTTCGACAATTAGTCGTCATTTTCATTGATTTATCATCATTTTTATCCATTTGGCGAGATTTTCGTTAATTTGGCAACATTTCAAAAAGTCGCCAAGTTGGCGACATTCCGCCAATTTCGTCGCCAAAATCTCGCCAAGCATTATGGACGAAGATATAAGTTATATATATATATATATATATATAAAAATTGAAGGATTTATAAATATATATATATATATATATATATAACTTATTAGATATTGAATTTTCGACATATATTATATAACTATTATTATATATTTATATATTATATAACTTATTAGATATTGAATTTTCCACAATTAGTCGTCACTTTCATTGATTTAGCGTCATTTTTATCCATTTGGCCAGATTTTCGTTAATTTGGCAACATTTCAAAAAATCGCCAAGTTGGCGACATTCCGCCAATTTCGTCGCCAAAATCTCGCCAAGCATTATGGACAAAGCACTAAGTTATTTTTACAGCAGATAAATTGGCGTTCAAATGCAAAAGTATTACTCAAAGTATCTTTTTTCATGAATGGAACGAGCTAGATCCACGAGAATGATGTCACCCAATTTATCGCATGGTATTACATATGAAAAGTGAACATGTTTCTCAATAGGAATTTTTTTTTTTTATGTGACTTTTTCATAATTTTTTTTAAAAATGTGCAATATCTCGAGAACGGTTCATGTTAGCGTTCTAAAATTTATGCCAATCGTTTTCTAATGAAAAATTACATAAGAAATGTCTATTTGCGTAACTTTATTCGCGGTTTTGATTTTTTGACGATTTTTTCAAAATTTCATTCAAAAATTTAGGAGGGTTCTGAACATTCGATTACGTATAAAAACAATAGGCTTCCAGTGTTTACGGATTGTGATTTTTGTACCAAATTTGGTTCGAATCGGTCCATTCGTTCGTCAGTTATCGTCTCCACAGACTCACTGACACACACACACACACACACACATACTTTCACACACACACACACACACACACACACACACACAGACATCACCTCAAAAATGTTTGATTCGTGATCAGGAATGCTTGAAACGTGCTCTCCCGTCGAAAACTCGAATTCGAATTTTCGACCCCGTCACAATACTTTCCTTATACATTATGTATATAAGGAAAGTAAAAATGTCATTCTTATAGTAGATACTTATACTCTTTCTAAGATATTGAATTTTCTTTAATTAGTCTTCATTTTCATTGATTCAGCGTCATATTTATCCATTTGGCGAAATTTTCGTTAATTTGGCAACATCTAAAAAGTCGGCGGGTTGGTGACATTCAGCCAAATTCGTCGCCAAAATCTCACCAAACGTTATGGACGGATAAATAAGTTATTCTTATAGCAGATAAATGACTCATCATCATCATATTTGGCACGACAGCCCAGGATGAGCCATGGCCTTCAGCTGAAGATTCCTCCAGGACTGTCTATTTCTAGACCTGGTCTGCCAGTCTTTTGCTCGAGGCGAGATTTTCGTTAATTTGGCAACATTTAAAAAATGTCGCCAAGTAGGCGACATTCCGCTAAATTCGTCGCCAAACGTTATGGACGGAGAAATAAGTTATTCTTACAGAAGATAAATGACTATTGTGCGTTCGAATACAAAAGTATTACTCAAAGCATCTTTTCTTGTGAATGGAACGAGTTAGATCCATGAGAATGATGTCACCAAATTTATCGCATGATATTACATATGAAAAGCAAACATGTTTCTCAACAGTTAATATTTTTTTTTAATTTATGGGATTTTTTTGATAAAATTATTGAAAAATGTGCTATATCTCAAGAACGGTTCATGCTAGCGTTCTAAAGTTTATGTTAATCGTTTTCTCAGGAAAAATTACATAAGAAGTGTCTATTTGCGTAACTTTATTAAAGGTTTTGATTTTTTGATGATTTTTTCAAAATTTCACTCGAAAATTTAGGGGGGAGGGGGGTGGTTCTGAACATTTGATTGGGTTTTAAAGCAATAGGCTTCCAATATTCATGGATTGTAATTTTTGTACCAAATTTCATTTGAATCGCTCCGTTCGTTCGTCTGTTATCGTCTCCACAGACTCACTGACACACACACATACTTTCACACACACACACATTCTTTATACATTATGCATATAAGGAAAGTAATAAAACTGTTAATTATCCAGAAATTTGGAATTAATTTTGTGTCTTGAGAGGACACCCACGATTTCAGAGGATGTGTGGTAACAATATCTTATCTAGGAATTCGAACAATTATTTCACAATTTCTGTTAAACGTGTACAGTTTTTACTTTCCCTATATAGATAGTATGATGTATAGGGAAAATATTGCAACGAGTTTGAAATTCGAACGAGTTTTCGACGGAAAAGCATGTTTGAAGCATTCCTGAATTCGAATCGATCATTTTTAAGTGGTGTGTGTGTGTGTGGAAACGGTATCTTACGAACGAATGGAGATTTTCGAGCGAAATTTGGTACAAAAATTACAATCTTTGAATACTGGAAGCCTGTTGATTTTAAACGTAATCGAATGTTCAGAAGACTCCCAAATTTTCTGAAATTTTGAAGGAATCATCAAAAGATCAGAACCTTCAATAATGTTACGCAAATATTCATTTCTCATGTAATATTTAGCAAGGAAACGATTGAGGCAAATTTTAGAACGCTAGCACGAACCGTTCTTGAGATATTTTACTTTTCAAATATATTTATAAAAAAAAAAAAATCACAGAAAATAATGAAAAAAATTGTTAATTGTTGCAAAATATGTTCACTTTTCATGTGTAATATTATGCGATAAATTTTCCAACATCAGTTTTATAAATTTGTAAACATCATCTTGTGAATCTAGTTTGTTCCATTTACAAGAGACGATACTTTGAGTAATGGTTTTGAATTCTGACGCCTAACAATTCGGCAACAGTCATTTATAAATGATGATTAAGAAATGCTCTTCTCTCTGTTTGCCTGTAACGCTTGGCGATACATTTGGTGAACTTGAATACCAAATTAGCGAAATATCGCCAACTTGGCAATATGTCATCCCAGATTGACGAAACATTGTTAAAACTGCAAAAATGACTCCAAATTGTTGAATTAATTATTAAAATATTTTAATATATGGACTATATTGCTTGTTGAGGATGCTATCAATACTGATAATTGCCAAAGCCGAGTGGCACGAAATATAAGTTAATTGGCTACATCGATATAGTTTCACATGTTGTCCTCTTGAAAAATGTCAAATGTACAATTCAAAATTAAAAACATTGTGTCGTAGATATTACACATCATTTTTTCCCTGTGAAAGAAGTAAATTCATTGCAGTATATAGGGAAAGTTATGTGCTGTCCACATCAGAATTTTTCCCCAAGAAAGAGCGCTCAAAACGCCCTAGAAGCAATCGTAGTTACCTAATTATTTTCCTCAAGGAAGTGCATATTAAAAAGTCGTAATACGAATTTCTTAGAAAATATTACAAATAAGCTTTTTAACACTTTACAACATAGTTGAAAAGTGTTTAGGACCTTGTTCATTCATTCTGTCTGTCTGTCCGTTAGCACCATAACTGCCGTAAAAATGACTTTATCAAAATGAAATTTTAGTATGTTGTTCAGACGGTCTGTGGGACCTATGGGAATATAAATAAATAATATCACCCAATTAGTTTTGGATTGAACCCGGGTTGAAAAAATGAAATACATTGAACTCCACCTAATTTTTCAAACATTTTTTAAGCGAATTTAAAATTCATAAATTGCTTCGAAAGTTTTAGGAAATATTCGAATTATCCCATAAAATATATAAAAAAAATTTCAGCAAAATATATTCAGTAGTTTTTTAAATAAAAAATAAAATAATAATTACACCCTTTATATGGTGAGATCACGTGACCATTATATGAAGAGATTACGTCACCCACTTCAAAATAAAATATGGCATCCATCTTGTGTCAAAATCGTGATTTTTAAAGTTCTTTTTAATTTATATTTAGTGCTGCATCCGTCCTAAAACCGCTTTATATTTGCTTAAATTATGTGCTTCTATATATACTGAAACAACGCAATTACAATATATTGGAGTTTAAATGATCATCAAACTTTGATTATTTCTCCAAAGCCTAATTTTCACTTATGGAGAATGTAAACACCAAAATATGTAGAATGAGTTGTATAAGAATTGCTACATTTCTGTAACGCAAAATTATTTAGCTCATGGAGCCTGCAATACAGCTGATATGAATGAAACATTCATTGGTTTTACACAGAGAACCGACGATAATTTCGGTGAAGTTTTAATCATAGAGTTAAATTACTTGCACCTCCATGGTTTTAAGTTTTAAATAAAATAAATTATTATAGTATTGTGATGAATGAAAGAAATGGAAGAAGTTTATGAATGAAATGCTGCTTTTATATAGAGGCGATTTATATTTCGATGACGTCATTTGAATAAAGTTCATTTGTTTTCGATGAAGTTTTCAAATATAATAAATTTTTGTAATATCATGATAATTTTAAAAATATTACCGAGGAATGTATCGCATTTTAGAGATGTTTATATAAAATTGCATTGAAGTTGGAAAGTGTTTCATAATCAATGCTTTATGCATGATTGATCTTTCTTGCTATTTATATATAATGCTCATGCTTCTTTGCTCTTTTAATCATGCGATCAATCATTAACTGATCAGTAGAAGATATAAGAACTCTACACCGACATTCACAATGACTAATCTTTACATCTTGACTTCTATTTAATATCCTCACTATTCGATTTTCAAAGTTTTGAACGCGATCCGCTTGTATGCTCATTTCGTTCAGAAATTTCATCCTCCTGCTTTCTTGCAATGCACAAGTACGTTTCCATTCTAATTCGAACCGAGTTAACTGGAGAGACAGAGTTTCTCTTTCATTTGGGAGTTTGAAGCACAGAGTTAACGGTAACGCCGAGTAGCCTGAGCCCAAGTCTGATCGAAGAATCTTCATTTCTTAATTAAATATATTTTCATATTTCTACGCAAAGACGAAGTCTAATAAATATACAATTCTGTTTTTAGCAGCATGTTGTCATTGTAACTTATATCACACATGGAATTAACAGCAATATTGGTAGTCAATTATGAATATAAATTATATCCATTTGGTTGTTAATTAACTACACCATAAAAACCAGCTGTATAAGGTTAATTGTAATGCTGAATACTGAACTCTGAAAAATATTAATTTCTTCATAAATATATTTTCAGATTAAGCATATATAAAGTTTGATGACTCTAATATCTTAAACTTTGTCTGAAAAATATTAATTTCGTCATAAATATATTTTCAGATTAAACAAATATAAAGTCTGATGGCTCTAATATCCTAAATTTTATATGAAAAATATTAATTTCGTCATAAATATATTTTCAGATTAAACAAATATAAAGTCTGGTGGTTCTAATATCTTAAACTTCGTCTGAAAAATACCAATTTCTTCATAAATGTATTTTCAGATTAAGCAAATATAAAGTCTAATGGCTCTAATATCCTAAACTTTGTTTGAAAAATATTAATTTCTTCATAAATGTATTTTCAGATTAAGCAAATATAAAGTCTCATGGCTCTAATATCCTAAACTTTGTCTGAAAAATATTAATTTCTTCATAAATGTATTTTCAGATTAAGCAAATATAAAGTCTCATGGCTCTAATATCCTAAACTTTGTCTGAAAAATATTAATTTCTTCATAAATGTATTTTCAGATTAAGCAAATATAAAGTCTAATGGCTCTAATATCCTAAACTTTGTCTGAAAAATATTAATTTCCTCATAAATGTATTTTTAGATTAAGCAAATATGAAGTCTAATGGCTCTCATATCCTAAACTTTGTCTGAAAAATATTAATGTCTTCATAAATATATTTTCAGATTAAATAAATATAAAGTCTGTTAGCTCTAATATCCTATTTTTAGCAACACATTGTCTAACTCATATCATTTGTGTAATTAACAGTTTTTTATATCTCATTAATAATAGCGGTAAACAAATAAAATATGTTAAATCCAGTTGAATGATTGTAAAGAAAGTTTTTTTGTAGAATAGGACAAAATATAATATGCTTCAATAAGGTAGCTCATGATGGGTAGAATGTCTGTTTACGTTTGCGCATGAAATATCCTGTTTTTTCCGCTCGGAATGATTTCCACAGAAAACTTTCGTGAACAGTAAATTCCGATTACACAGTAAACTTTTGGAGTTTTATCAAATGTTGCTTTTTAGTAAAGAAAACTTAGTTTAAAGAGTCCAGTGCCCTTTTTTCAACTTTGCACCATTTTTACATTCCACAAAAGACATATTCGTTGATTTATAATTCGTAACTCAAAACTGTTTTGGCACCAGAAAAGAACATTTTCAAGTCATGCATTTGTATCAAATATTGCTGTAAATAATATTATTCTTTTTAATTCCAAGTTAGATGAAACAAATATCGTCTGCACAGAATGACTATAGAACGAATCGCAGGAATAAATTAGTACGAACAAACACTGAAAGAACACTCACATTTTGCTATTGAAAAAAGTGCACAGATACTTGAGGTTTTGTTATTAAAACCTCTTAACTGACTATGAATTTGGCTTCGCAGTTTCAAGCAGTTTGAGTTCGATATTCTATTAATTCAACGCCAGTTACGTAGTACTGCCCATTTTATCTTTTACAACGGAAATTCTCGTAAAATTACTACACACAGAACACGTTCTCTAGCAGTTACGACTAACTATCCGGTGCTGATGAACTTTATCAAGACTGAAACCGATGCGGTTTACAGTACCAGGGGCATGATTCGAACGCTTAGTTCTTGTCTGAATAAAGCGCAAGTGAATAGTGTGACTATCGGAAGGTTTTTCGAATGTGAATAAAAAATGTCATTTTTAATTACGGATTCAAGATCCTGTCATGGTAGGGATAACATGAATTGTCAGCTGAGCTAATGGAATTTTTTTGCAATATTTTACTTTTAGCAGCACGATGTCATTAAGCTGAAACATGGCTGTTCCGGATTTTCATCATTCAAATCAGAAAAGTACTTATAAATGAAATATCGATTTCCCTTCAATATGCTATACCTTTCACGTATTCATCGATCAAAAAAACGCTTGATAATTTGAGTTCAGGTGAGTGAAAACGGAGTGAATGACTACGCCTTTACTCTTTTTCTATAAATTAGAGATGGGCGAATAACACTTTTCTGGAATTCAGTTATTAACCAGATCTCGTACATTTGAATACCCCCTATAGTTATCCCAAATTATTAATAAATAATATTTACATTTATTAAATAGTGTTTATTAATTATTACTAAATAAATTAATAAAGTAAAATTAAAAAGTAAATAGGACATTAAAATAAATTAATAAAGTAAAATTAAAAAGTAAATAGGACATTAAAATAAATAAGTATAAATAGTATAAATGACATTAATTTAGTAGTAAAACCTTCAGTTCTATATTTTAATTATTCTGCAATAGCTTTATATTTAGGTACTCTTAAACTACAATAATTGAATAATTGTAAATGCTTCTTACCTGCTACATGTTGAGGATCTTTTCTCTTTCTTCTTCTTCTCTCTCTCTCTCCCCCCCCCCCCCCCCCGCAAATTAAACCAGAGGTGCTGAAGAATCGCTTTTTAAAGTTGCTTGACGTCATTATATACTTTAAAAATAATTCCTTCGAGCTAGGATACAGTCTGCGTTCTTTTTCAAGTATTCGAAAATATTTTCACTTGGTGAAGGCAAACTTTCTTCCAGGAACTTTCGAAGTTATTTTCCTGAAGTATCCTGATATTTTATTCCAAACCCAGCTGTTCTGGTAAGCATGACGCGATATTCGATGTATTCGAATTTTTTCTAGTGATTTTATATTCGAGATCTCGAATACTTTCTGGTATTCGCCCATTCCTACTATAAACACATAGTATGCATATGTGTAGAGAAAGTACTGTTATGGGGTTAAAAATTTAACTTTTAAGATTTGAACGCATCTACACATTCTAGGCATTCGGGAACACAAATCAAGCGTTGGAATTTCTAAAAAATGATAAGGGAATTCCTATGGAAATTGGTACGATAATTTCATTTCAATCTGTCAACTTAAGAGGATTATTGGTTTTCATCAGAACCAGACCAACTTTTGAATATTTATAATAATTACAAGTAATACTAAGTGAATAATCATTTTATATATAAGGTTTGTTTAAAAGCGAGTGGCATCACTCAAAAAATTCTAACGTTCGCCGTTGTCTAGATATTGGACGTTTTTGTTCAAAATAGGTAAATATCGCAAAAAAGTAAAATACCAAATGGGTCAATATTTTAAAACTTATTTCAAAAGAGAAATTTGTTGAAATAATTTCTTAAGACTTATTCAGAGTCGTTCTCGAGATATTTTCCGTGAGTGCGATACTTCCAGAAATAATTATACGGTTGGAACGAGATTTGGTGCGATTGCTTCAATCTTCCAAAATCCAGTCATATGGTGGCCCAACTATTATTGTTTACTCACACAAATCAAATCTTGCTAAGTTTATAAAGAAAGTGTGGTATTGAACGCATGATATTGTTATCTTCTGGAATTATGGGTGTGTTCTTAGGATACAAGAATGTGTCGGAATTTCAGGGTAACTATCTCGGTCTTTTAAGCAGCAATAAGTATCAACAGGAAAAATACACAGCTAATAACGCTCTAGGTCAGTGATTCCCAACCTTTTTTGCTTGGCGGAACCCTTGAAATATTTCGTTAAATTTCACGGAATCTCTAATTGACTGACATATATTAAGTTCGATGGGGGCACATTAGGTACTTTATAAAATAGACGAGTGAAGCAGTAAAGTTCATAAATAATAGTTAACTCATACTTTTCTTTATAAAATAGACGAGTGAAGCAGTAAAGTTCATAAAAAATAGCTAACTCATACTTTTCTTTATAAAATTGACGAGTGAAGCAGTAAAGTTCATAAATAATAGTTAACTCACACTTTTCTTTATAAAATAGACGAGTGAAGCAGTAAAGTTCGTAAATAATAGCTAACTCATACTTTTGAATAAAACATTGCAAGAGCATTTAGGGCCTATTTCTATTTATTAATTACTGCTAATAATGAAACGCCAAACATTTTTGTTTCGCATCGGAATTACTAGTTGCAAACAAGCATTGTTTATATATTTTGTAACTAGTGAGACCTGCAGGCATTCTGCCGCTACATAAAGATCCATGGTTACATCACAGCTTTTCGCTGTGAAAGAAGTATAGCCATTGCATTATGTGGGGAACAGGCCGCCCACATCATCGCCTCACTTTCAGTATCTGATGTCATACGCTACATAAAGCTCCATGGTTACATCAGTATCTGTTTAAATGTACAATGTTTAAAAGTAAATCAACCGGTTTCGGATGCAAAAAAGACATCATCAGAATAAATTAGACAGGGCAGTCATTCTAACACAATCAGGAATATGACTGTTATGGTTGAAAGCGAATTTTTTTTGCCTCCAAAACCAGTCGATCCCCTTAAATACTTGTTTTATGCAGGATGAATTATATTATTACTTTCCCAACAATACATGATAATATACAGGGGAAATATTGGAATAGTGTCGAAAATAGCAACTCGAGTCTTTGACGAATCTACACGTTTCAAGCTCTCTAGAACCCGAAAACACTATTTTTAGCATGACGTCTGTGTATGTGTTTGTGCAATGTCCTCTCTTAACTGAAAAACTAATGGATCAAATTCCTCAAAATATGGTAGTTAAATCACTTGTGGGTAATCTAGGTCCTGATTAGATTTTGTTATAATTCGGAAAAAATGAACCTGCCTCTTTTTTTTGCGAAATTGCCCACAAAAAAGTATGTATCAACTCTAGCTAAAAAACTAATTGACCAAATTCCACAAAATTTGATGAATAAGTCACTTGTGGGTTACCCTGGTGCTGATTACATTTTGGTGCGATTTATAAAATAAAGAACCTGCTTCTTTGGTGAAATGACCCGCAAAAATCTTCAATATCTGAAATAAAAGACTACACATTTTCAAATGTATCAATTAAATGTTTGCTTTATATGCAATTTTTGACTATGAAAAGGATAAGACCAACCTCATAAATCTAGGATTAAACTTATTTTCAAATTTGTTGATTTCTGTGCACATTTTTTATATGATGTACTTTTGTTAAATTTGACCAGTTTTTCTTTTAACTTTAAATTTATCGGAAAACATTGGCACATTTATTCACATTTACACAAATGCATATTACTGTAAATCCATTTAAACTTACTTCAATTTTTATGTTTTAGCTATGGGAACTTGATTCAAATGATGCATCACACAAGACAAGGTGTGATGAAACTAACAGTTAAGGGTGACAATTTTTTTTTTCAGTTTCTGAAGTATGTTATGAAACATGGATCTATTTCCCCCAGAAACTCATTCAAGACAGTTACTTATTAATTCAGTGATAGTTGATTGGGAATATAAATTAACACTGAATTTAAATACACTTTTGGAATACCAATGCTCACTTTCAGTTATCAAAATTTAATCAGAATCAACTTACTCATTCATTACCAATAGCAGTTGCCATATGTTTAACCCATTCCATCCATTTGATTTTTTTTTTCAGTTTCTGAAGTATGTTAAGAAACATGGATCAATTTGTCCCAGAAAGTCATTCAAGACAGTTACTTATCAATTCAGTGATAATTGATTGGGAATATGGAATATCAATTAACACTGAATTTAATTACACTTTTGGAATACCAATGTTCACTTTCAATTATTAGAATCAACTTACTCATTCATTACCAATAGCAGTTGCCATATGCTTAATCCATTCCCACCCATTTGATTTTTTTTTTCAGTTTCTGAAGTATGTTAAGAAACATGGATCAATTTGTCCCAGAAAGTCATTCAAGACAGTTACTTATTAATTCAGTGATAATTGATTGGGAATATGGAATATCAATTAACACTGAATTTAATTACACTTTTGGAATACCAATGTTCACTTTCAATTATTAGAATCAACTTACTCATTCATTACCAATAGCAGTTGCCATATGCTTAATCCATTCCCACCCATTTGATTTTTTTTTTCAGTTTCTGAAGTATGTTAAGAAACATGGATCAATTTGTCCCAGAAAGTCATTCAAGACAGTTACTTATTAATTCAGTGATAATTGATTGGGAATATGGAATATCAATTAACACTGAATTTAATTACACTTTTGGAATACCAATGTTCACTTTCAATTATTAGAATCAACTTACTCATTCATTACCAATAGCAGTTGCCATATGCTTAATCCATTCCCACCCATTTGATTTTTTTTTTCAGTTTCTGAAGTATGTTAAGAAACATGGATCCATTTCCTCAAGAAAGTTATTCAATACAGTTACTTATTAATTCAGCGATAATTGATTGGGAATATCATTTAACATTGCATTTAATTACATTTTTGGAATACCAGTGCTTACTTTCAGTTATTAGAATTTAACCAGGATCAACTTATTCATTACCAATAGTAGTTGCCATATGCTTAATCCATTCCCACTAAAAATATTCCAATTTCAACCTCAAAAGTGCTGGACTGCTAGTAGCAGACAACATTGTAAGGCAATCAGGTGCTGCTGAATTCCTTAATAAGACAAAACTGGTTCATCAATGCATGCTTCTTTATTGTAAGTATGATTCTAAGATTTTGACCACCACTTATCAGCAGGTTTTATGACTGTTAATCTGTCCTTGACCCTTATGCAGTTCCAGTTCAATCTTCTATAAATTGGATGTCAATTGTGCGGTATAGTTTTCTGCCAGCAACCATAGACTGAAAAAATTGCAGGTTTATAGCAATTTTTACTTTCTCATACGTAGCATTGAGAAAGTATTGTTTTCACGAAAATTTTTGATTTCGAGATTTGATGCCAATATATGTTTTAAGACCTCCTGAACATATTTCGACTATTTTTTGAGTGATGTCCATCTGTCTGTCTGTGGTCGATTCCTTGAGTACACGATAGCGGCCACAAATATTAACGAATTTTCACACAACTTTATATCCACTTTGTTATAAAAAAATCTAGAACTAGATAGAAATTTTCTAGATTCCAGCGAAAACTTTGAAATGTATTTAAAGTTTTATATTTTTTTAACATGGCAACATAGGATAAAATTTTATATAATCATGTATAAAAGGGTTTATTTATGGCTCAATGATCACGAGACTTTACAGTTTCAATCACTGTAGCGAAAAATAGCCGTAACACAACTTTTTTGTCGTGACGTCATTAGACCCGCGCTGGAGGGGAAGTTACTCAGCCCCTTGGGTACATTGTTAAGTATGGTATAAATCGAAAGATTTTTTGAAAAATTTTCTTGTAAAACTTGGAAAGAACAAAAGCTACTAAAAATGGATTCTGGTGTGAGAAAGTTGAGTTGAGCCACACTTAAGTTAATTCTTACTGTTGAGGAAATTAATGGTTATTGGTACAGGTGGGCAAAAATCAAAAATGAAATCAGTTCATTATAATGCTGTGGTTGCGACTCCAAATTTTGAGGCTAAACTATGCTCAAGTGGCTACAATTCTGTCCACTGAAAGTCAAGCTGCATAGCAAAGTCAATCCTCAGTTGCCTTGGCAGGTAGAATATAACAGGTTTCTGTCATTTTTCCTAACACATAATATAAATACAGCACAGTTTCTCTTAATTTAGCAGTCTAACATCCTATGTAAAAGGCATTCCTCCTTTGGTGGAATGGCCTGATAAAATTTTCTTTTCTTCCATTTTGAGAATAATGCAGCTTAACATGGTGAAAATGATTTAATTCACTTAATTACGCAAAACTACATCAAAATGGTTTAACTATTTGATTTAACATACAGTAGTTGAGTCCCATTATCCGAGCTAATGTGACCATAAAACAGATCAGATACAGTGAAACTCAATTAACATAGAAAAACCGTCATAGTGAAAATATTGTATAATTTAACATTGACTTTCTCACAATATTCCTCTCTCCTCTAGAATGCTGTCTCATTCCTTCTATTAAGGAAATATGCACTATAAGGAAAATAATATGCATAATAGTAATTTAAGTTTATGTAATTACTTAGTACATATTGTACTGTACATCATCATGATTACAGTATAAGGCTTTAAAAAATAAATATTTTAATATGTTCTGTTTTAAAGAAGTTTCTAGCTTGTTTGCTGCAATTATTTTAAGCATCTCAACGACAGTAGATTGATATACATACTCTCATTCTGCTGCTCGATGTAACACATGCAGTCTCAATCGAATTTAAATCTTTCATATATGAAATTTTTTAACCTTCCACTGTACACACATTATCCTCATGTTTTCCTTCACTCATTAAATTTATAAATCTTATCATTTGTTATCTTCTGTTGCTTATCTTGATAGATAAAAATGTTAAAGTTTCATGGCAACTGGCGAAGGTGATAAGTCATCAGAAAAAGTGGTAAAACAGTGGAAAGAGCTAGCTTGGATGACAAGAAGCCTGAGATAATTGGGTTTCTACTGCATTTATGCTTTATATTTTAGCTATTAAATGACAATATAGCTTCTATTAAAAATGTATACTTATTTTTTAAATATGCTCAAACTGCTGCTATAAGCTAAAATGGTTGCAAAGCTTTATAAGACAGTAGAAACACAAGAAAAGTATCAACTGGTTTTAAATAAGACTAATTTTTGTCTTTGAAACTGGTTGATACCCTTATTTTCTGTTTTAAAAGTAGTTTTATAATAATTTTTGTGTACTTTTAGTAACATGCTAAGCAATCATGGTAAAATGTTTTTACCTGAGCGAGAAAATGTTTCTTTTGATAATAATTGGGATTGAAGTTTCCTCATTAATTTAATAAAGCATCACTTTGAAATAATTTTAAAAGCTCTTATGAAAGGACAGAAAACAAAAATCCATTCTACATTCATTGTTGCTCACTTGCCAGAAATTCTTAAGTTGTTGTTGAGACCCAGACCGTCCGACCTACCAGAAAGGTGTAAGGTAACTGTATGGACGGCCGGGAAGTGCCACCCAATTTAAACCAGAACCCAGTGGGGGAGGCATCCACAGGGACCGTACCCTCCTTCCCCTACCACCAACCTCTCGGAAGGACTTACGGACCCACATGTTTAAAGTGATCGTACTCCGCATGAACACGGCGGCATTTGTGGTAGCGTGCAAATCTAGCGCGCAAACCACGGGGAAACTGCACCCGAGATGGCCAACAGCACGCGGTGTTCCGAGGTGGTCACCCACCAAGTACTAACCGCGCCCGATGCTGCTTGACTTCGGTGATCTAACGAGAACCGGTGTTTTCAGCACGGTACGGCCGTTGGCCCAGAAATTCTTAAGTGAAAAGTCAAAGATCATTTGGTTGAAAATATCACTTTCGACTTTTGTTATATGAAATTTTATTAATAGAAAAGAAACAAGGAAATTAATAGATAATAACTTTAATAAAAGTGTCATGAAAATGTAACAGGTGAAGTAAAAAATATGAACACATTTGAACGATATTTAAAATGGGAATGAATCTTTATTTCCTTCGCTTTCGCTGCAGCTTTGCTGGCCTCAGATAAGGATTATCCATGATGTCAACATCCGGATTAGCATCTTTTGGCGTTTCTGAAGATTCGTGAGAATCTAAATTAAAGAAAAATTAAGTCAACTCAATTTATGTAAACACACAATTATTTTAATATTTAATAACGATTTACGCATTCAAACTCACAAAACCTGCTTACATGGAGCATTCTTAAAGCCGATATCCCACTTCCATAGTACATAACAGCATTCATGATGGAGTTTTATCTATTTCATGAGCTTGTTAATATAGAATAGCTAGTTTTTGCAATGGCAGCAAGAAAATTTGCTGTGGTCCACAATTTTGGGAATCTCTAGTGATCCATAAATTCAGTCCTACCATACAGCTGGCATCAAATTTGTTGAAAATTGAGCAATTGGATTCTGGTATCTGCAATAAAAATGTGATCCTAACTTTGAGTACCTATAAACAGATTCTGTGAGTATGAACTTGGCTGTCAAAAAGACAAAATGGGACTTATTTCGTGTTTTTGATTTCAGGTTTGTTAATTTTGTGCTCAATTACATTGCTTAAGTTTTTCCTTATTCTGGAAAAACATTGCTAGCTGAAAAACTTTTGAAATCCTCCATTGGAAAGGTTATATTATATCTGTATAAACTTTAAATGGTATAAAGTGAATGCTCATATTACAATATTAAATACTTTCAGATGTTTCTATCTTAATGCTAAAATGATTGCCTATCATACTTCTCAGAATCAAACTTTAGCACTGCTATCTGGGTCCCTACTTGTAGCAAGTGTACAAACAAAAAAGTAAGGGAACATTATAGAGTTAAAGAGAACTCTAGCTCAATACATTTAATATTGCTTTTTAAACAATCACTATAGGTGTTCAGACTATTATAAAACTAAAGACAAAGTTGTTGTGACACGTCACAACATGTTATTCTTTTATTATTCAAAATTAACTTTTTTTATAATTCATTAAATATTTTTTATTATTTTAATTTTAATTATTTTATTTTTATCTTTAATTTATTATTCTAAATTTATTTTATTCCAAATTTTATTATTCAAAATTATTTTATTCTAGTTATCCATTAAAATTCTTCAAAATATTAAATAATTCCTTCATTGCCTTCATGCTAAGTATCAATTGCTTTCATGCTAAGTCATACAGATTTTGCGAACTAGAATAATCATCTGGCTCTCACTATTTTATCTCCCTGGTTGAGCGAGAGTTTAGTTTCTTTAGCATGGCAACTGAGTGTGTGGCTTTCAGCCAATCACAGCATGCCAAGTTGAGCGGGAGATTTCTTTTATGTGAAAAAAGTGCCGATTCCCTCTCTTCTGAAAATCATCGTAAGAGAAGGTGGTGTAATTTATTTGGCAAGGGGTGCTTGCACCTCTAGCCACAGCCTTAGCCCTTGATTGAACCATTTTTATTTATGCTAAATATGTGACAAGGATAAGTGAGTAGATTGTAATATTTAATTGATTTATTAAAAGATAATAAAAAGTGAACGATTTAGGAGAAGATTGATGATGATGCATATATATATTCGTAAAATGAACTGGTCTGTGAATCTGTGAGTAAATTTTTAGGAATATCTGCGAGTATTGCATTGACCAACATGCTATCTGATGTTATTTCAGCTTTTATAATAAAAAAAATTTGTTCAAGAAGTAATCTCTATCATTAAAGTTGGTTCTACATCATTCATCCATATATATAACGAGTATTAAGATTTCACTGATTGCACTCTTGAGGAGATGTAACGATTCTTATTAATGTTCTTGCTTCACATCTAGGCACTGGTATAGAGAAAACAAGTTTTAAATTGAATGTGAATTTATTTTATTAAGGTGTTAAAATTTCATCTGCTGTTATTCAAGTGTAGTGATCTATGGTTTTAAAAACAAAAATATGGCACAATGTACCTTCTAAAATATGTGTATCAAAAATTCATGCTGATTTTAGTTGATATTACTGCTACTGCAAAATTGCAGTAAAATTCTGCTATGAAGAAAATGTGTGAATATAGACACATATCTTTTATTAAAAAAATGAAATTGCTTCTTAAAAATATTATACGAAGAGAATTCATATTCTTATGTTGCATTATTATATATAACTAAAGAAGATTGCGACTAACCTTCTTATATATATCAGCTTAATAAAGAACATATTGTTATCTGTATTGTGAGAGTTTTTTCATGAACACATATAGGTCTCGTGAACTATTTTTAGTGACAAGAATAAACTGTTACAGCACAAAAAAAAAGTTATATATATATATATATATATATATATATATATATATATATATATATATATATATATATAAGATTTAAAATGAAAAAAGAAAATATATAGGTGGAATGATTGTGTTTACAGGGTTGCAGAAAGGTCAAGGGGGATTGCGACCCCTATTTCCTGGTTAGAAGCTAGCTTTGACTTCATGAAAACGCTCCCAGAGACTCTGCACGCCCGAAACAACAATCGATCATGTCCGTGGGGAAAAAATGGCCGAATCCCAGACAACATAAAAATGATCAAAATAACAAAAATTGGAAATTTTACTAACCAGCAAGACGAGAATCATGGAAGAGTTGCATATAGCGTATAATCTTCGAATAGGAAAGCATACATAAAAAAGTTGCGTCTAACTTATAGAGCCATCTGGATGTGTATTAATCAGATAATCCTAGGTAAGGATTATCTGATTTTTACTTACATCATTATGAGAAAGGCACACATTTAATTAGTGAAATACCATTCTTTAGATTCGTTGATGACGTCATGATTGGAGTGGATAATCAATGTACTATATTTGATTTTACATTCATCCCGCCGTGTCTTGAACTAATCGAATCAGAGTCAGCGAATGTAGGAGCAGTTGATTTCCTTGACATCACTATTTATTATAATTTGGAACAGAAATTATGTTATAAATTATTTGACAAGAGACATCTATATGACTGCAAGATCAATTATTTTACCCACTGGAATACCAACTTGAGTTTAAACGTACAATGTAATTTAATCATAAATCACTTGAACAGATACAGATTATTAAACTCATCTATTACAGAATTTAATAAATGCATGATGCATTTAATCAACGGAACTCGGGAACAATCATATCCCTTCCGCTTTGTACAGCACTATTATGATGTTTTTTGCAGAAATTATAGTGATAAAAATTATGTTAATTTATCCGACATCATACAATACAACTCAACTCTTACCTAGGATTATCTGATTGATGCACATCCAGATGGCTCTATAAGTTAGACGCGACTCTTTTATGTATGCTTTCCTATTCGAAGATTATACGCTATATGCAACTCTTCCATGATTCTCGTCTTGCTGGTTAGTAAAATTTCCAATTTTTGTTATTTTGATCATTTTTATGTTGTCTGGGATTTGGCCATTTTTTCCCCACGGGTATGATCGATTGTTGTTTCGGGCGTGCAGAGTCTCTGGGAGCGTTTTCATGAAGTCAAAGCTAGCTTCTAACCAGGAAATAGGGGTCGCAATCCCCCTTGACCTTTCTGCAACCCTGTAAACACAATCATTCCACCTATATATTTTCTTTTTTCATTTTAAATCTTATATTTCAAGACTCTGATAGTGCGGCAATTTGCGCCTTTCTCTTTCTTGAATTTCATACTTTTTGGGATTGTATTTCTTTATATATATATATATATATATATATATATATATATACATGGCTTAGAGCCTCGTCCACATGTATGGCGTTTGTGCTTGATTTCGTTTGTTATACTTATTTCGATTCCATACCTTTGTATTATATATTTTTCATTGACTTGTTGATTCGATATTTATTTTATTTATTTTTTTTCCATTTGCTTGAGGATTAGTTGATTTTTAATTTTGTTTTGTAAGCCAGTTAGATAGTTGAATTTAGTTTAAGTTTTTCTTTATTTGTTTCCATACCTTTTAATTTGGTTGATTTTCTGTAACTTGATAGCTTGTGTTTTGTATTTTTTATCCATTTGATTGATGATTTGCTGTATTATATTTTATTCTGTGGGTGTTTTAAAAAGTTAGGTTTATCGTGTTACATCTTCTTACTTTTCGTTCATTGGATTTTCAAACTTCTATTATATATATATATATATATATATATATATATTAAATTGATTTTTTTAGGTCCTGAAACAGGTATGTGATTTTAAAAAGAATGCAAAATTGATTTATGTAAACTTATAACTATTTTATGTATAAATTTTAGGCACTCATATGCAAGGATGGTTTTATATATAAATTTTAAATATCTATAACGCAATGCACTTTTATTCAAAATTTAATTCCCACTATATGGTTCCCTTCCATTAAAGCAATTAACTACTAATTAATTAATTTCCCTTTTTTTATTGCATGTGAGTTCCGACCCAACTAGGAGTTGAATAGGGGTTGTAAATTAAATTCATATCATTTTATTAAATTCCCTTTACAGCCCTTATCACAACAAAAGTATATTATGAATAAAAAGCTTCTTAATTAAATTTTTTTGGATAAAATTATAAACATACATAAACATGATGTTGAGCCTTCTAAACTTTTTTTGTAGTTTTAAAAATGAATTAAATTCATTATTTGATAAGCCAAAATGCACTTTTTTATGATAATTGCTTTTTTAAACAAAATGTTTATATTAGGGAAAATTTTTTAAAACTGCTTTATGAAAAGAAAGATAATTTGAACACATTCGTAGACTTTCTAAATATTTTCCAATCAAAATGCAATTATATTTCTAGTTTAGAAACACAAGTTTAAAGGAAACAATCATTAAAGCATTATTTCAATATTGATCATTGTGTTATAAAATGGTAATAATTTAATTTGAGACATGGTTTATAACATTAAGATATTTTAACTGATGATGAATAATTGAAACCAAACATTCTACAGTTCATTAAAAATTATATTTCTGTAATTTAATACTTTAAAACCTACAAAGAGAAGCTATTCAATTTTCCCCCAGTGCAACAAATAGCATTTCCCAATTGGTTTCATGTTTATAAAAGCACATTAGAGGTGAATAGCCATTGCATGCACTAGGGAAAATATATTTTATATCATTTTTATGGTGACTAAAATGGTTATATTGCAGTAAAATAAATTTATTGAAGGGTATTTCTAAAAACAAATTTTGATCTTATTATATAGAAATAAATTGAATAATGCCGTTATTTTAATCCACAAATGAAATGAAATTATAGAAGTGGCATTGAAAATATATCTGAGAGAAAAAAAAAAATTAGCAGTATGGGCTCACATTGATTAGATGCTTGGGTAGTTGAGACATCTATATCTTCTTTATCAAACACTTGATCCGTGAACAGTAGAGCCGAAAAATATGGATTGGAAATTGATTTGCAAGCAATAACTAAAATGAAAAATAGAATAATTAAATCCATTTGTTTAAGGAAATGGATAGAAGTACACACATATTTTGCTGGTCAACATTGAGGATATGGAAAATATTTTGGAAAAAACACAAAGTCAAACAAAATAGGTCAGTAGCACATAAATTTTTAAGAAGCAAAAATTAGTTAGTATGTATATATTCATTTTCCTTGCTTTGTATAAAGCAAGCTTTAATTAAGTTTGTTTTAAGCAAGCTTAAAATTGCTTTATTTAAAGCAATTTATACTTTTAAATGCCCAATAACTGTGATTTTAAGAGCATGCATGGCCATACAGCATGCATCCTATTGCATAAATTTTCCTTTTTACTTTCCTTATATACATATTATAATGTATAAGGAAAGTATTGTGATGGGGTTAAAAATTACAGTTCGAGTTTTCAAGGGGGAAGCATCCCTGAACACGAATCAAACGGTTTTGAGGTTCAATATCTTGGAAAGAATATAAGACTCTACTATAAGAATAACTATATTTCTCAGTCTGTAATGCTTGGTGAAATTCTGTTAATGAATTTTGGTGGCATAACGCCAACTTAGTGAGTTTTTTTAAATGTTGCAAATTGACGAAAATATTGTCACATTGATAAAAATGATGATAAATCAATGAAAATGATGACCAATCTATATATACTAATTGCAAAGTGTCTGTCATGCTTTTTTTAGGTACTTCCCGAATAGATAGAGACTTGTAATTTGGTATATGGCTCGGTCGTTCGATAAAATCCCCTGGAAAAAATCAAATTTTTCGAAAAAGTGGTCCAGGAAGCGGGGAGGGGGGGGCTCTACACCAAATTGTTCGAAAAGTGAAATGACAGGAAAGCATACTTTGCAATGAAATAGACATCAAATTTAGTGTATGGGTAAACCGTTCGAAAGGAAGAAAGTGTGCAATTTCAGATTTTCAATGTTTGCTACTCTAAGGGGGTGCCGCGAACTGAAATACTCGATTTGCTGAACAAATAAGAAATGCCTGCTTTAAAATTTGATAGAGGCTTGAAATTTGGTATATGGGTTAATCATTTAATGAAAACACCCAAGACGAATAGTTTCTCAGAAATGTTCGATTAAGGGGGTGCTGCAGAGAAAAACATTAGAAAGGTGAATTGATAAAAAAAGATGCTCTGAGATTATATAGAGATTTCAAATTTGGTGTACAGGTAGATAGTTTGGAAGGAAGAATGTATACAATATCAGTTTTACAATATTTTCTACTTTAGAAGGTGCTGCACACTAAAATGTTCGATTTTTGGAATAAATGAAAAATGCCCCTTTTAAAATGTGATAGAAGCTTAATATTTGGTATATGGTAGAATCATCTGATAGAAAACCCAAAAAAAGAATGGAGTTTTTAAAAAATGTTTACTTAAGGGGTGGGTACTCCACCCAAAAACATTTGAAAGGTCAAAAATGTTAGTAAAAGCATGCTTCACAATGAGATAGACTTTAAATTTGGTGTACTGGTAAATAGTTGGAAGGAAAAAAGTGTGCAATTTCAGTTTTCCAACATTTGCTATTGTAGGGGGTGCGATTCACTAAAATATTCGATTTGTCGAACAAATAAAAACAATTCTTCCTTTGCAATGTGATAGAGGCTTGAAATTTGGTATATGGGGTTATCATTTGATAAAAGACCCCAAGATGAATACGGTTTTTCAAAAATGTTCATTCAAGGGGGTGCTACACAGAAAAATGTTCAAAAAGTGAAGTGATAGAATAGCATGCTTTGCGATAAGATAGAGACTTCAAATTTGGTGTACGGGTCTATAGTTTGAAAGGAAGAAAGTGTGCAATTTCAGATTTCTAATATTTGCTACATTATGGGGTGCCGCACACCCAGTAGCAGCTCGTGAGTTGAGTTTGTGGTAGGGCTGCAAATAAATTGTATCTTATACTGAACTAGCTTTTTAATGCAGTAATATAATATAATTTACATAACAACATACTGATAAATATTTTATTTATTTATATACAAAAGACATTCTCCAGTCTTTTCGACGAACGAACTCTTCAATAACTTTTTCATTGAAGTTTATAATTTTGTCCATTTAAGCTCTTCCCTGCACTGAGCATAGCTAGCGCTGATAGTCGATCTTCAGACATGGTGCTTCTTAAAAAGGTCTTTATTCTCTTCAGCGTAGAGAAACATCGTTCTGGTTCCGATGTTGTCATTGGTGTTGTCAGGACAATTTTTAGTAAACAGCTCACTTCACCAAGTGAATTCTGAAGCCCGCTGCTTACAATTAATTTGTGAATGTTTAAAATTGCTGAACTTGAAAATTCATTTCGTTCATAAAGAACAGAAAGCTCCGTTCTCAGTTTCTCTTTTTTCAGCATAGGATATGCTAATACTGTTTCATCTAATTCCTTTAAAGGAAATTCTTCAGAAAAATGAGAAAATTTTTCGGACGCCAACAATTTTACAGCTGAAAGATGCCCAGTGAATTTAAATCGTTCTTTTGCCCGGACATAAACTGTGTCACAGACTTCTTTAGCCATAATGGTGAGATCTTCATTTCATTTTCGCTTTTTAACTTCAGTTGATTCTCTTAATATTTCTGATGGGGATAAAGTGATTCGATCTCTTATTAATAAAATTGCACGATAGAAATGCTCTAACGCAGAATGAACAGTGGAAGATTTCGCATTGCGATTTTGAAGTTGATCATACAGCAGGTCAACATGTGGCATGATACGGTGGAAGAATGAAAGCCAAAAAGGAAAGTTTGGTCATTCAGCATACGTAGAAGTCCCGAAGCTGCCTGGACTGTAGTAGCGTTCTTTGATTTCTGTAGTTCTTCAAAACATTCTTTTAACTCGTTAATATTTTCGTAAACAGTACTGACTACCCTAGAATTAAAATTCGATCTGGTGTTGGAACCTCGTGGGATTCTTTTGCAAACTAAGTCTAGTACAGAAAGGCGTTGTGGTGATCGAGAAAAAAAAAGTTGGTATTGCGTTTAAACTACTGAAAAATATACGCACTCGTGAATTTTGAGATGTTGCTTTTTCTATAATTAAATTCAGCTGATGTGCATAACAGTGAATAAAGTGGGCATTACTGTAAATTTCTTTAATTATGGTTTGTAATCCACTCTTTTCTCCACTCATTACAGCAGCACCATCATAAGTTTGAGCTATAAGCTTCTCAAAGTCATCTTTCAATACCACATCCAGTTGTTCCAAAATATACTGTGACGAACCCTTTGCATCTTGTGATTGGGGGTTGTAAAATCCCCAAAATCTTTCATACACTTCGCCTTCGTTTTCGTAGTGAAACACAATTATTTCCTGAGTTTTCTCAGAAACATCTGTCGTGTCATCTGCCATGACAGCTAGAAATTTTGCACGACTGATGTCATCAATTATTTCAGTTTGTCAAACTTTAAAAATACAATCCAATAACTCATTTTGAATTGTGTTTGAGTTTCCTTTGAACACAGAGGCTGTTTCAAAATGTGATTTTAAGTTTCTATCAAGCTTGCCAGCAAATTCTAGTAATCCTCGAAAAACTCCAGGGTTAGCAGATTCAGAACTTTCGTCGTGGCCACGTAATGGTAGTTCAAACTTTCCCCAAAACTTAATGCAGTCTATTATTTTTTAGAGTATCTCTCTGTTTTTTTTCACTTCCTCGTTGTACTTGACTATGCTTAACCTATATCCTTCGCTCTTAATTGGGTAGCGATATTTATTTCCCCAAGCATAGCCAAATCAATGACATTTCTTATGTGTCTCACGGAGCTTTCATGCTTCTTCAGTTTTTCAGGTAGGTGACATAAGTCCTTTACCCCCTGTTTTGTCCAAGCAGAATCCCCACCGTAAAGCAAGCATGGGAAACAAAACAGCGTATTTCTTGAGTCACAACCGCATAACCAGTCGTATTTGCATAAATGTCTCGATTAAATTTTCTTTGGTACGCACACTTTCTGCTTGACGATGTCTGAATAATTTTTAAGTCCGGCAGAGGACGACCATTACTTTTAATGCAAATTTTCTCAGTCAAAGATAATCGTGAAAAAACAATTTTCTGCAAAGACAAACACACTCATCGTTGAATTATCTTTTAAACACACAGACATTAATTAAACCGTCATTTATTCCAAAAGACACAAACAAACAACAAAAACGAACAGTTTCTGACTCGTAAACAGGAATTCAAACACGTGCCTTACAAATAAAGCTCTAGATTGAGCTGCATCGGATGCAGCACGCCACGATCATGACAACGGATAATCCCAGCCCCCGTACGCACCACTCTGAGCATGCGCACCAACCCTTTTAGCGGAGAAAATGAGCTGTAACTTTTGCAGCTTGAAAGACACTTTTCCCACACGCTTTGAGAACATTCGTAAGGAAATTGATCTTCCCACTTACGTTGCGGTCGCAAAAATTTGTTTATGAACATCGATCTGCATTCGTTCGGTGCCAAGTGCCAACTCGATGCGGCAAAATTATACAAGTGCGTTGAATAAATAAAAATATATATTTTGAAATAAATTACAGGGGGTGCTGCAGCTCCGCAGCACTTATTGACGAGCCACTACTGCGCACACCAATATGTTAGATTTTCTGAATAAATGAGACACGCCTCACTTTAAATATGACAGAGGCTTGATATTTGGTATATGGGCCAATCATCTGATAAAAATACCCAAGACGAACAGAGTTTTTTAAAAATTTTCATTTATGGGTGTGACCCAGAGAAAAGTGTTCGAAAGGGGAAATGATAAAATAGCATGCTTCAGGATGAAATAGAGTCTTTAATTTGGTGTATGGGTAGATAGTTCGAAAGGAAGAAGTGTGCAATTTAAGTTTTCCAATATTTTCTTCGTTGGAGGTTCTGCACACTAAAACATTCGATTTGCCAAAATAAATGTGAAATGCGAGTTATTCAACAATTTACAATATTCATGGATTGCTTATTGCGAGACCGGTGATTTTTAACGGGTATTTGGCTAGTTGATGAAGATTCAATATCTTGGAAAAAACATAACAAACGACTATAAAAATACCCACTTCTCCATCCATATGTCCATTTTCGCCAATTCTCCATCCATACTGCTTGGCAAAAAATTTGGCAAGATGTCGCAAACTGGACAACTTTTTAAATATTGCCAGATTGACAAAAATGTCGCCAAATTGATAAAGATGGAGCTAAATAGGAGGCAATGCTTTGCAAATTTTTAATTCTATCATATGACAGGCATACCTTCTAGTATATAAAAAAAATGTGCTTCTTTCCGTTTGTTTGGAACATTTAACGATACATATGGCGAACTTTTCGAATAATCCAGTGAAATATCACCAACTTGGCAATATTTAGCCATAGATTGATGAAAATATCATTAAAATTGCAAAAATGATGCCTAATTCATGAAATTATTATTAAAATATTTTAATACATGGACTATATTGCTTATTGAGGATGCTATCAATATTGATAATTGTTAATTTAGAGTTGTGTGGAATATAAGTTAATTGGGTACGAAATAGCTTTACATGTTGTGATCCGGAAAAGTACCGCATGTACAATTTAACGTAACAAGCTCTGTGCCATGCATCTTTTTATAATTTTTTTACTGTGAAAGAAGTAAATTCATTGCATTATATAAGAAAAGTCATGTGCTGTCCACATCAGATTTTTCCTTCCACAGTCGTTATAACGACCATTCAATATTTCAACGAATTTTTTTTTCATGGGAGGGAGATGTATCATACTATCTCAAACTACTGTATTACTTAACAAAATAGTTAAATATAACTTTACTTGGTTATTTATTTATCTTACAGAGGAAAAGCTATATAGTCTATTATTCTAGATAAATCTTCAATATACATTCAACCTGGCACAAAGTTATGTAAAAGTTTCCTTCTCATTTGCTCACCTACAACACTTACACTCTTAATATTACCAGAGACCGGTAGACTATGCACACTTCTTCCGATCGATATTATTAATTATTATATGACCCCCCATAACGAAATGTACCTGTTTTACAAACAGTGAAACTTACAGTATTTTGAATCAAGTATATTAAATCAATGATTCCAGTGACAGAGATTTTCAATGAAATTAAAATTTTCCAAAATAATAAATTATCATTCATTTGGCAATAATTTCTAAAAGTGGCCAAATTGGCAATATTTCAGACAGACAGGCAGAGAAAAAGCTTATACTTACGGGGAAATAAGCTAGCATCATCATGATACAAGGAATTTGTAGGTCCAGTTTTGGCAATAAATCTGGTTAAAGCTCTTTCAGTGTCCCTTTTCTGTGTAGCTGCCTTTTCCCTGATGATTTCGTAATCAGTAAGAGGTTGACGATGGGTCTAAAACAAAAGAAATTAAATTATAAATAGGACAAACTGCAACAAAGAGAAGACATATACAAGCCAGTTGCCTCATTTACTGCATAATGCAGAACACAAATTGAAATTAGTAACATATAATATATGAGTTTAAAGAGAATAAGAAAGCAAAACAAAAGGAAGTTTAATCATTTTTAAATTCAAAAAACTTAACTTTGTGAAAAAACTTAATACACAACATATTCATAAGTAGTTATTCACTTTTAGAAATTGCAAACAGGGATTTTTTTCAACAGCAACATATATTATTGCATAACAGTATATAAATATATTTGCATGTTTATTTATTACAAAATGCTATAAAATTAGCATTCTAGGGTCCACTTCAAATATAGAAAACAGAAGACATATCAGCAGCTCAATAGATAGGAACTTCATTTGGCCATCTGGAGATTGGTAATTCAGTTTCCTGCTAAAACAATAATTCTTTGCATTGCACTTGGCATAGTACGGTCTTAATCCTATAAGTCAAATGTAGTGGATGTGAGGTTTCAATGATGTGAATTTGGAATTTTTCAAGGATCCGACAATTCATGACAGTGGTTTCAAGTCAAGGAAAGTTACAATGAACAAACTATTATCCTATATTAAAATGGAGGTTCTACAGTGAAGGCAGTATGGAAATATTTAAATGTATAGATTAGAGTTCAATATTCACATAATGGAATTGTACCAAATTTCATTCAAATTACTCAATTTGTTTGAGATGTATCATGTATATTACACATAAATATCCCCTCAAGAATATTTGAGTTGAGTTCAGAGATGCTCCAATTTTGACCCTGTCACAATACTTTCTCAATACAATACACCATATCATGTATGTAGGGAAAGTAATAACATACATATTTAATGAATGCCACTGGCAAAAGCCTACCCAACTGGTAGCATGGCTATTAAGTTGATTAATACAGAAAATTATCTATATAATAATTTTCTAACATGCTTTAGTCTTTACAGACTTTCCTCCATGATCTAGAATAACTGAATCCTTGCACACTTTTAGTATTGACTAGGCAGATTTTCAATTTTCTCTTTAGGGTGGAGAAAATTTATGAAGATGGTGCAAGGTTGATATAAGATTAGCAAATGTAAAGTACAATAGCATATATATATATATATATATATATATATATATATATATAATAGTAAATACATTATCATACTGTCACAGGTCTAAATTTGATCGGATTTTTATGCATTTTTGGAATTAGTACAAGATAAATTAGAATTAGTACCGATCAAATTTAGACCTGTGACAGTTGGATGCGGATCTTACCTTACTATTGTTAATATTAAGTTACTTTCTATTCTGACTCCATTACTAAAAGAAATCAAAAAGGAAGGGACCTGTATGGTGTCAAATTCTTTTGAACTTATTGACAACTTAAGCAGAATAAAGGATAAAATGTTTTTCAGATGCTTTGATTTTAAAGACCTTTTTAATCATGTAAATTTAAAAGATTTATCCGACATTTTGTTAGAGCTTCATGAGCATCACAATCTCCACTCTGCCATCTCCCTCTACCAATATAAAATGCTGATAAATATTGTTTTGTTTGAAAACATACTGCACAACGGAATAGGTTTTTATCGTCAGGTGCAGGGCATTCCAATGGGGGGGGGGGGGGGGGTTGCTCTTCGGCACTTGCAGATATTTACTTGAACAAGTATGAACAAGGTACATATTTAGTCAATGAAATGCCATACTACCGCTTTGTTGACGATGTGATCATTGGATATAAAAATCAACATGATCATTTTGAGTTTGGGTTTGGCACTTAGGGTAAACTAAATATACAAATCCAGGAACTGTTGATTTTCTGGATATCAGTATTTACTACAATGAGAAAGACAAGATATGTTTTAAAGTTTATGACAAGAGGGATAATTTTGATTTCGACATTAATTACATTATAGACTGGAAATCTAATTTGAGCAGTGGTATTTTCAGAAATATTATCATAAATCATCTAAATCGTTATAGACGTCTCAACACTGAAAAAGAAGAACAGCAACACAGTGTCAATAAATTACTCAGGGAAGCAGCAAAAAGCAATTACCCACTTCGGTATCTAAGGCACTATGTAGACTTGATATTTGAAAGAGAGACTAACAGTTTTACTTGATGATAGCAGGTCGGTGAGATATGGTTGTGTGGCATTGCTTATGGTCTTCAAGAATTCGGTTGAGTAATAAGGTTAGGTTTATTCCCATCTTAAGCTCCTTTTTTGCTTCATGGTCTATATACTTAGGGATGTTTCATTGATTTCATCGGACGGAGGAGTGCTTCGGGAAGACAGAGGCACCGGGAGTGTTTCTAGAGTAAAAGCGCTTTAACCGGGAACGGGGGGGGGGGGGGGGGGGGGGGGGTCACTATCCCCCCTGGCCTTTTTTCTGTCGTTCCTATAAACACTCTCCTTTCTTTTCCCCCATTCCTTTATGCCTCCCCCCTTTTTTCTATTTGATAATGTATTTACTATTATATTCCTGCTAAACATGAAAGAGCGGCATGGCGCCTTAATGTTATGAAGTGTTATGATTATGTTTTTTGTATATCTTATTTTTAGATATTTTTCTTATATATATATATATATATATATATAACTCATATTTCTGTTCGAGGAGGTATTATTTTTCTGATTTGTAATTCAATTGATTTATTTTTCTCCTTCCACTAGCCAGTAGACAGTTCCAATGGTGTCTATAGTTAAATACTATCGCCATTATCAGAAACTGGCTATTCTATTGGTTTTAATTCGAATTGTATGGCTGTCCTGATGAGAATGCAATTTCGAACTAACCGCCATTTTTTGAGTAGTTTCAATTGATCGTTCTCAATGTCTTAATCTTTTATCTTGAGCTAATTATTATTGCCTTTTCTCATTTTTGCCGCGTTTTCTTTTTATTTATATTTATATACTTTTAATTGTGAATTTTGTATCCTAATATTCTTCTCATCCCCCTTTAAATTGTAGTGATATGTTACCTTCTATTTTTATCCTTAGTCTTGGTCTATAGTTACTCATTTGTAACAGATAAGCTAGAGATCTGTAACAGATAAGCTAGAATAATATATATATATATATTATTTAAAGAAGTACCATAATTTTTATTATAAAGTTCAAGTTTTTATGGTTAAAAAGCGTTTGCTTAAATACCATGAGATTAAATCATTAAATTTTTCAAATTATTCTTTCACTGTCAGGAGAAGTAAAAATTATAATGCACTTTACAACTGACGGTATCTTTTAACAGAAATATGCTAAATAATTCCCTGGTATTGATGCTACTTACTGGAGTTCTGATGTATGTATGTGGATCAGGAAAGGATGGATAATGGTCAGGAATGTAACCAGGAAGAGATCGCTTTTCACCCGCTTGAAGAACTCGGGAAATCGATGATCGAGGAAGCAACGCAGCTGAAACAATATAGAGCAATATAACTTAAATATGCATATTAAATATAGTTTTCATTACATGAAATAAAAATCTAATGTGTTCAACACATTTGATTCTTCTTATAAATGAACACATTGCAATATTTAGAGACAAAGCAAAATTTAGAACTTTCTTATACCTCAAAATTGCCGAAAATCAATATGTTTACTTTCTTCATATACATAGTATAATGCACAAGGAAAGTATTGTGACAGGGTTGAAAATTCGAATTAGAATTTTCGATGGGGGAGCATGTTTCAAGCATCCCTGATCATGAATCGAACATGTTTGAGGTGATGTCTGTGTGTGTGAAAGTATATATGTGTGTGTGTGTGAAAGTATATACGTGTGTGTGGAGACGATAACTCATGAACGAATAGAGCGATCCAAATGAAATGTGGTATAAAAATTACAATCCGTAAATACTGGAAACCTATTGTTTTCAAACACAATCGAATGATCAGAACTCCTCTAAATTTTCGAGTGAAATTTTGAAAAAATCATCAAAAAGTCAAAATTTTTAATAAATTTACGTAAATAGACATTTTTTATGTAATTTTCCCTTAGAAAACGATAGACATAAACTTTAGAACACTAGCATGAACAGTTCTCGAGATATTGCACATTTTTAAAATAAATTTATCAAAAAATCCCATAAATTAAAAAAAAAGTATTAACTGTTGAGAAACATGTTCACTTTTCATATGTAATATCATGCGATAAATTTATTTTCACCATTCTTGTGGATGTAGCTTGTTCCATTTATGAGAGAAGATATTTTAGGTAGGGTAACAGTTTTTTATTTAGACGCCATTAGTCGTTTATCAATGGTAGAATAACCTATTTTTTTTGTTTATAACACATAGCGAAATTTTGGCGACGAATTTGGCGGAATATCGCCAACTTGGCGACTTTTTTAAATGTTGCCAAATTAACGAAAATCTCGCCAAATGGATAAAATGACACTAAATCAATGAAAATGACGACTAATTGAAGAAAATTAAATATTTTGAAAGACTATAAATATCTACTATAAGAATAACCTTTTTTTTTATTGTAAAAGTAGTAAATTCATTGCATTATATAAGGAAAGTCATGTGCTGCCTACATCAGATTTTTATTATTATTGCCGATTAAAATAAATGGCTTTTCCTTGGTATATTCATCCCAAAAATCAATAGCCCCCAGAAATTCATCAATTGAAATAATGGTTAACAATTCTTTCCATTTCCATATCCATATGTATTAAGTGAAAAGTAAAAATGTACATTACATTTTGAAAAGATCTAAGCCCTAGTATTATGTGCAGATCCACAGGGTTTGTAGCTGAATTCCAACAAATATTTCATTTTCAAATATTAATAACATATCTTCTACTACCTGATTAGAAAGAAATACTTGTAAACTTGTTTAAATAACACTTTCGTAGATCTATTCTATAATTACGACAGTTTTCTGTGATTTTAATAGAAAGCTATCTGTGATTTATTCTTAAATTTTTAAAAATCTAACATCAAATAAAACAATAATTTATTTGTTTGGCTTAGCTCCCATTTCAGTCTTAATGTGTGTTAAATTACAAAATGAATCTTGGAAAGCCAGGTATTTAGGTAATGCTGAAATGTAAAAGTCTTTCTTCTAAATAATTTTCAACAACAAGGGATGTTTTGTACTTCTGTGGATTATCCATTTATCTGTTCACATCTATCTTTACCATGTTTTAATTAAAATAATGTTATAAATTTCATATGTTTGTTCTCAGTAGTGTACCGATGTTTCCGGGGGCCCTCGAGCGAGATTTATTAAAAGTTCCCATCCGAACAATAAATGCAGTAAAATCGATGATCGAGGAAGCAACGCAGCTGAAACAATATAGAGCAATATAACTTAAATATGCATATTAAATATAGTTTTCATTACATGAAATAAAAATCTAATGTGTTCAACACATTTGATTCTTCTTATAAATGAACACATTGCAATATTTAGAGACAAAGCAAAATTTAGAACTTTCTTATACCTCAAAATTGCCGAAAATCAATATGTTTACTTTCTTCATATACATAGTATAATGCATAAGGAAAGTATTGTGACAGGGTTGAAAATTCGAATTAGAATTAGAATTTTCGATGGGGGGAGCATGTTTCAAGCATCCCTGATCATGAATCGAACATGTTTGAGGTGATGTCTGTGTGTGTGAAAGTATATATGTGTGTGTGTGTGAAAGTATATACGTGTGTGTGGAGACGATAACTCATGAACGAATAGAGCGATCCAAATGAAATGTGGTATAAAAATTACAATCCGTAAATACTGGAAACCTATTGTTTTCAAACACAATCGAATGATCAGAACTCCTCTAAATTTTCGAGTGAAATTTTGAAAAAATCATCAAAAAGTCAAAATTTTTAATAAAGTTACGTAAATAGACATTTTTTATGTAATTTTCCCTTAGAAAACGATAGACATAAACTTTAGAACACTAGCATGAACAGTTCTCGAGATATTGCACATTTTTAAAATAAATTTATCAAAAAATCCCATAAATTAAAAAAAAAGTATTAACTGTTGAGAAACATGTTCACTTTTCATATGTAATATCATGCGATAAATTTATTTTCACCATTCTTGTGGATGTAGCTTGTTCCATTTACGAGAGAAGATATTTTAGGTAGGGTAACAGTTTTTTTATTTAGACGCCATTAGTCGTTTATCAATGGTAGAATAACCTATTTTTTTTGTTTATAACACATAGCGAAATTTTGGCGACGAATTTGGCGGAATATCGCCAACTTGGCGACTTTTTTAAATGTTGCCAAATTAACGAAAATCTCGCCAAATGGATAAAATGACACTAAATCAATGAAAATGTCGACTAATTGAAGAAAATTAAATATTTTGAAAGACTATAAATATCTACTATAAGAATAACCTTTTTTTTTATTGTAAAAGTAGTAAATTCATTGCATTATATAAGGAAAGTCATGTGCTGCCTACATCAGATTTTTATTATTATTGCCGATTAAAATAAATGGCTTTTCCTTGGTATATTCATCCCAAAAATCAATAGCCCCCAGAAATTCATCAATTGAAATAATGGTTAACAATTCTTTCCATTTCCATATCCATATGTATTAAGTGAAAAGTAAAAATGTACATTACATTTTGAAAAGATCTAAGCCCTAGTATTATGTGCAGATCCACAGGGTTTGTAGCTGAATTCCAACAAATATTTCATTTTCAAATATTAATAACATATCTTCTACTACCTGATTAGAAAGAAATACTTGTAAACTTGTTTAAATAACACTTTCGTAGATCTATTCTATAATTACGACAGTTTTCTGTGATTTTAATAGAAAGCTATCTGTGATTTATTCTTAAATTTTTAAAAATCTAACATCAAATAAAACAATAATTTATTTGTTTGGCTTAGCTCCCATTTCAGTCTTAATGTGTGTTAAATTACAAAATGAATCTTGGAAAGCCAGGTATTTAGGTAATGCTGAAATGTAAAAGTCTTTCTTCTAAATAATTTTCAACAACAAGGGATGTTTTGTACTTCTGTGGATTATCCATTTATCTGTTCACATCTATCTTTACCATGTTTTAATTAAAATAATGTTATAAATTTCATATGTTTGTTCTCAGTAGTGTACCGATGTTTCCGGGGGCCCTCGAGCGAGATTTATTAAAAGGTCCCATCCGAACAATAAATGCAGTAAAACGCCACTAATCCAAAAACTGGTAATCTGAAAAATAGATTATCCGATGATTTATTTATGTAAACGTTGAATTGAGAAGAACTAAATAAGAAAAATCTGATGTGGGCAGCACATGACTTTCCTTATATAATGCAATGCATTTATTACTTTTACAGTAAAAACAAAATAGATTATTCTTTTATAGTAGATATTGATTTTTTCCAAGATATTGATTTTTCGTCAAATAATCGTTATTTTTATTGATTTAGCGTCTTTTTTATCCATTTGGCGAGATTTTCCTTGATTTGGTAACATTTTTAAAAAATCGCCAAGTTGGCGACATTCCGCCAAATTTGCCGTCAAAATCTCGCCAAGCGTTATGGACGGAGAAATAATTTATTCTAATAACAGATAAATGACTATTGACGTTCAAATACAAAAGTATTACTCAAAGTAACTTTTTCATGAATGGAATGAGCTAGATCCACGAGAATGATGTCACCGAATTTATCGCATGATATTACATATGAAAAGTGAACATGTTTCTCAATAGGAAATATATATTTTTTATTTTATATAATTTTTTTGAAAAATATGCAATATCTCGAGAAAGGTTCATGCTAGCGTTCTAAAATTTATGTTAATCGTTTTTTAATGAAAAATTACATAAGAAATGTCTATTTGCGTAACTTTATTAAAGGTTTTGATGATTTTTTTCAAAATTTCATTCGAAAATTCAAGGGGGTTCTGAACATTCGATTGCGTATAAAAACAATAGGCTTCCAGTATTCACGGATTGTAATTTTTGTACTAAATTTTGTTCGAATCGGTCCATTCGTTCGTCAGTTATCGTCTCCATAGGCTCACTGACACACACACACAGACATCACCTCCAAAATGTTCGATTCGTGATCAGGGATGCTTGAAACGTGCTCTCTCGTCGAAAACTCGAATTCGAATTTTCGACCCCGTCACAATACTTTTCTTATACATTATTGTATATAAGGAAAGTAAAAATGATTTTCAAGAAAGGCCTGGTAAACAAAATTTACAACATTTGGGGCCCTCTGCAAAGATGCGGTCCCAAGCGGTCGCTTGGCTGCTTGGCCCTTGGGGCGGCCCTGGTTGTTCTTTTATTATGGGTTAAATAGTGTCGATGTTTTAAAATTATTATTAGAGTAGTTTGCGACCTGCAAAAGTTGGGAGCAGCAGCTGTTATAGATCATTAGGCATAAGAGTCACACTTATCTTAACAGTATAAATCAACATTAGATATTATACACTTTGTTTTAAAAAGATTGCACAACAAAATATCTCTTGAATGATTGGTTGTAGACCGATGCTTTTAAATTAAGAAATGCTTCAAATAAGGCTGACTGACATTCAGACTACGGCATTTTTCATTACGTGACACGTTTCAGTTAAAAAAAAAAAAAAAAAAAAACTTATTATATAAAGGAAGTTCAAATTAGAAAATTATACTTATTCATTTAAAAATCTTTGGGGAAAAAAAAAAAAAAAACCACCTGTTCTTTAATATTCAAAATCGGATGTGAAAAAACTGTCAAAGTTATGGGACCTAATCCACTTTCATCTGATCAAAAGAAATGGTGAAAACATACATTTCAGGGTCGTTTCAAAAATTGAATTTCGTTACATAAAACTTACATTTCAAAACTTACATTCGTACCTAACTTTATACAGTTCCCAATTACCCATTAAAAACTTCAATTAATGATATCTCAGGTAATTTTAATTGTATGACAATGGACTTTTATTTTTGTTTTCACACTAATTGGGCTATGGAAAATATTTTTACATTTTTTTCTAGGGGAGGAGGCGTATAAAAGTTACATTTCATATTTTTTTTCATAAAGGTGTCACATGATCAAGGTTTGCTCATATAATGATAGTCAATCTCAATTAAAGCATTTCTTCAACTGGAATGGTTTAATGACCATTCATTTGAGAGATATTTAGTCATGTAATCTTTACAATTTCGAATGGTGAACTTTTTCAGGACACATACACAATGTAATAAGCATCAGTTAACTGAAAAAATAGTGAAATTAATAAAATTGCAGTTTAAGATGCATCTTTAAATGCATATCTGCCTAGCTAACATAAAATCTCTTCACACACCAGTACATCAAATTGACTGTTAGCTGCAAAAGTTTTTCTTCTTTATTTTAATAATGAAAAATACTTACGGTTAGACAGGGTGATTCTGTTCGGTCTTTTGGCATATGGAACAACAGCATCAACATCCACTCCTATACAAATAAATAAATAAATACATGAATAAAAGGGGAAAATATATTTATGTTAGTTCACACAACCTTTGCAAAATAGATAATCTAAACTTTTTCTTTAAACAAAGATTAAAATTTTAAACCTCATGTCATCTGAAACTTAATTGTTTTGTGGAGTAGGCATGATTTTGAAGGCTGGCTTTTAAAACACTAGGAGCTACCAATTTTACAAAGCCGCTTTTTATCCGCCCCTTTTTATATCACAAACGGTTTTCAATGGATACGCAGCATGTTCGTGCATATCCATGGGAAATTATTTTTCATATTAAAAGTGGTTAAAGAGCTCTAAGGCTCAAGATACAAAGAAAAACCTTAGCTTCAACACATTATATATATTAAAATGTTGTAGTTTTGCGTAATGTTAAACAAAATATAAATCACTAAATGGTAAATTAAAAAAGCAATACTCTTAAATACTCAAATAATATAAAAGCTATATTATGTATTTTGAAAATTTATGTTAAAAAATTAAAATAGACAAAAACCATGTTAAGAATAAATTTGTTGAAAAAAAAAAAAAAAAAGCTTCCAACAGGTTACAATTGTAACCTGTATTTTCAGCAAGGCTACTCTTAACACAGCACAGGGAAAGCGATATAATGGTATAAGATAGGTAAATATATCAATATTTAAAAGAGAAGGACATTTCTATGTGTAAAAGAACTCACCCATTTCTATTAGAGCCATGACGACATCGCCAACTGTTGCTTTGGTTCGACCACTAAGTTCACAAAAGGATCGGCTACTCCGGGCCAGTTCAGACAAAACTGAAAAAATAAGTTGATAAATAAATAAATAACATTAAACCCTTAAATACAGATACATGCCATCAAAACTGGTTGATCAAAGGGTACTAATGGTTTACAGTAAGTGGTGTCTTGAGGCAATTTATTAAAAACAAATTAATAAAAATAGAGAAAAGAAAAAACACATCTAAATATAGAAGGCAAGAAATGTCAATAAGAATGAATGATAACCAAAAACGCAAATAAATTTCTAAAATTAAGCCAGTACATTAGAAACCATATTCACAAAATGCACAGATAGGTTTTTTTTTCAAATTCTTAGAATGGTGCTTTCACTGTATCAACCAGCACAATTTTAAGATTAGTAGCCGAGTTTACGGCTTGTTGCTCATCCACACCGAATAGATCTTAACTGTAATGGAACAAACAACATTTGCTATATTATAAATACGACATTATAGGAATGTATGAGAAAGTCATGAGGCCCTTTTACTCCAAAAAATGTTTTATGGAGGCGCCCCAATTTTTTGCGCTTTAATACTCAGGAGTGAATAGTAAAGCATTATGGACAATGCATTTGATAATAGAGCCCTTACACTGTGTAAAAGAAAAATCTGAAAATTTACCTTTATTCAAAAGAGAAAGTCTCCGTTTTAATGAAGTTTTCTCCCAGAAAACACAAAATGTTATTTAAAACGCCCCCCTCTGTGACTATTTCTTTTTATCAGATAGATGTCTGAAAAGCATAAAAAAATATATTCTGTAAATTGCACCACCTAGCCTCTACTTTTATTTTCAAAATACTTTTCTATCTATAAATGTCTTAGTGGAAAACAGTTTTCTGGAAGGAGAACATTCCACTCCAGCTGCTGATATACAGCAATTATAATTTCATACATAAAATTTTTTCAAAGTTCAAGTTTCAGAATCGACGTTGAGCTATTTTCAATTCTTTTAAAATCCTAAATAGCGATCCATTCTCACCAAATTTCAATTCAAATATTTAATACTACTGTTGGAATCTAAACCCACAAACCCTAATAGCTTTACCCCTAAAATTTTATACTCTATTTATTCAAATTTTATACTATATTTATCAAAATAAATATCAAATGCCCGAACTTCGCTACTGCTGCATTTTTTTTTAAACATCACAATCTGCATTTCCTAAAAAAAAACAACAAAAAAATCCTAAGCACATACAGATCTTTTTAAAAGAGCACTGCCCCTACGCATGTACCTGTACCAAGTCTTGATTTGTCAATACATATATATCCCAAATAAATCCACCCAAAACACAGCTTAACACAGAAATTTTCCACCGACCTACAAATGAAGTCTCGCAGCCCCGATTTTTTCTTTCAAGACCAAACTTCGCTTACAACAATCTCTAGCACCTCTCTTTTTTCATCAAAAATAGACCCGTCTTGGGTATCGGCCTTCACGAACATACGCAGGCCGTCCCATCTTTTCTGCAGAGGTAGGGCCGACACACTCGCTGATCTAGGCCATCCAAGCGGCCTAGTCCGACCTTGTAGCGGACCTAGGAGGCCTTGGAGAGGGCCTATCTGGCCTTGGTGGGCCTGTTCCGACCTCAAAATCGGTGATTCCGACCTTGGGGCATGGATCTGAGGAAGTGAAGGAGTAAAGGATGGGTCTTTCTCGGGGCAGAAAGAGTTGGAGATGATTTTCGGGGATGAAGGATGTTCAGGGCAGGGAAAGTGAAGGATGCGGTAGGTGGTCGCGGCTGCTTCAGATGCAACGGAGAGTTTTCGGTGCCGTGGAGAGGACGTATGCGCTAACGGGTAGTGATGTGCTTGCTAATGTGGTGTATATCTCGCTGTGTATCTGTACTTGGTGTGTGGTGATATTGTTGTATCGATACTCTATAGTATTGACGTCATCAATATATTAACCTAGATAATTAAATTTTCTAAATCTCGTGTATTGCAATTTTAAAATTGGAATATACAAAGATTAACTTAAAAATTAATTTATAATTTTTATTTTAACAAACTCTATGGAAACTATATAAAATAGATAATTACAACATAATTTAAGAATATAATGATGATTACATGATTAGATTAATGAGTACAGTAAAATGCCGTTTGATTAAATGTAAATGATTTTCTCCCTACATACATACAGAATAATTGTGAAAGTGTCTAAAATTCAAATGGAAGTTTTTGACGGCTTTACGCGTTTTGATCATCCCTGAACTCGAATCGAACTTTTTAGGGTAATTTCTGTGTCTCTGTATGAGTGCGAGTCCGTGAGACTGTGGAAACGATGCCACCGGAATGAAAGGAACATATCGAATGAAATTTGATATAATTATCACATGTTAATACTTGAATCCTACTGATTTTAAATGTTCAAAAACTCCCAAATGTTCAAATGATTTCTTGAAAAAAAATCATATATACATTAAAAAAAAATAAAAAAATAAATGTGTTCAATAAATAATCAAAGAAAATGAATGACACTTTTTAGAATGCTGGCATCAACTCTTCTCGAGATATGGCACGTTTTTTGAATAAAATATTTAAAAGGTTACATAAAATAAAATAAAAATATTAAAATTTGTTCAATAATACTTTCCATGTGGGCTTTCCCTATGCAATATTATGCGGAAAAATCAATTTACATTATTCTCATATACAGGGTCTTTATAACTAAAGTTCCACTTTGAAATGGCCATAAAAGGAAAATTACTGGACAGAATGTTATCAAACTTGGTAATAGTTTACAGGAAGTCATGGGATTTTATTTTCCGAAAAAAAAATCAAAACTCACCGTCAGCGGGGAATGGCGCTGTATGCAATATTGTATAAGACATCAAGACATTGTATAAGACATGAGACGAAATAAGACATGAAGACATCGGTTTAAAAAGTTTTTAATCGTTTCTAAAACGTGTTACAAATCATGTTCAGTGTGGCTTCCACTATTTTCTGAAAGCAAGTTAAATCGCATTACTGCGTTCTCAGCAGTAGGTAGCTCTTAGCATATCAGGAGGAATGTTACGGACATGTCGGTGTATCACATTTTTCAATTCCGCCAAATTGTTTACAGTGGCTTAGATACCACGATTTTTATGCAGGACGGGGTTCTACCTCACATTGGTACATGTGTCAAACAGTTACTTAAGCAATATTTCACGGAAGATCGGATTGTAAGTCGACACTTCCCCATTTCTTGGCCACCCCGGTCACCAAACCTCAACCCCTGTGACCTCTGGCTATGGGGTTACCTCAAAGCCACTGTTTATGGTGATAACATAAACAATTTGATGGAATTGAAAAATGTGATACACCGACATTTCCGTAACATTCCTCCTGATATGCTAAGAGCTACTCTTGAGAACGCAGTAATGCGATTTAACTTGCTTTCAGAAAATGGTGGAAGCTACATTGAACATGATTTGTAACACGTTTTAGAAACGATTAAAAACTTTTTAAACCTATGTTTTCATGTCTTATTTCATTTAACAATATTGCATACAGCGTCATTCCCCGCTGACGGTGAGTTTTTGAATTTTCTTTTTCTTTTGCGGAAAATAAAATCCCATGACCTCCTGTAAACTATTACCAAGTTTGATAACATTCTGTCCAGTAGTTTTCCTCTTATAGCCATTTCAAAGTGGAACTCTAATTATAAAGACCTTGTATATTGGGTAGTAGCTGAGTAAAGGTAAACTAACGGCGTTATGAGTAACAGTTATTTTTCTAGCAGCGGAGGTTAGTCACCGTTACTTAAAACCCACGTTAATCAAGGACAGTGAAAATACTCGCTGTTATTTTTTTTTTAATACATACTCGTTATTTTTTCTAAAATCCTAGATTTGTTTTTTAAATAAAAAATTATTACTTTTATTTTCCTCATTTTATATTTAATAAAATTATTTTGTCAATTAGCATGTATAAACGTATTGTGTATACATTGCACAGTATTTATTTTGTTGACTTTTGATATCTGATCAAAATATCTGAAGTTGAAAAAAAAAACTTGTTTTAAAATAAAAAAGACTGGTCATATCTAGAAATAAGAGAAGATTTTTGTGTACATGCGTGTGTGTAACTTCTGTAGCGGAAATTAGAAGATTTCGACAGAAGCGAAATTCGGTACAAGAGTAGTTGAACTTTCGGGAGGACAGAACTCATTTGACGGGTATTTTTAAATACAAATTAGTTGAAAAATATGAACTTTTAGATCTGAAAATCGGCCATTTCCCACTATTTCGTCATTTTTTTTAACACTTTCCAATATAGTTGAAAAGTGTTTCTAACTTTGGTCATTCTGTCTGTCTGTCTGTCCGCTCGCAGGATAACTGCCGTAAAAATGACTACCAAAATGGCATTTTAGTATGTTGTTGAGACGGTCTGCGGGATGTTTGGGAATAAAAATGAATAACACCACCCAATTAACAAGAGATCACATGACTCAATAAAATATGGCTTCCATTTCTTCTTGTAATGTTTAAAAATAGTTTAAATTCATATTTAGTGTTGCATCTGTCATAAAACTGCTTTATTTTTGCGTATTATACGCATATCTAAGTTCTGTGCTAATGCAATTACAAGATTCTTGTTTTTAAATATGATTACTAAACTGTCTATATTCCTACAACGAATAATTTTAACGCTGAACTATAGCATACAGAATGTAAACAAATTAAGCGACTGTAAGGTGAGTTGTATAAAAATTACTGAATTTTTTTTCATGCAAAATTATTTAGCTCTGGAGTCATGTAATATAAGTGATATGAATGAAATATTCATTGACTTTACATAGAGAGGAGACGATTTATAAAATGAAATGGTTTGTCGTATTTACAACTATGAAGTTAGAAAGACCACTTTTACCTCCATAGTTATAATAATTTCGAAGAACTAATTTAACACGAGATAAGAAAATGATGTAGTTTCTATAATATTATAATTGTGACGTAATATCAACTTCTAAAGCATCTTAAACACTTCCTAAATTATATTATCGATGACGTCATTAGAATAAAGTTCATTTTGTGTAACTAACATTGTCTTTTTCGATGAAGTTTTAAGATTAATTTTATTGATGGCAACTTTTGAAACAGCTTAAAATGTAAATAAAATTGCAATTTAGTCGGAAAGTGTTTCACAATCAATGCTTTGTGTTGATTGATCTTTTTTTTATTTTATTTATTGCAACTGCGCGTTCCAGACATCTGTCACCACGCAGTAACTATAGGGTCTAAGACATAAAAGATACAAAATCCTAACTTAGCGCATTTAAAAAATTTCGTTCTTATTTCTCGATTATTATTATTTAGTTTCCTTTGCATCTCTTTAATTTTCTGATCACTTGACAGCAATATTTATTTTTACCTTTCTCAAAAGGTAATTTCTTTTTCAAAACAGGAATACACTATTAACTTTGAGAGTAAAACTTCGTGATTTCTCCAGATGGGAAATATTTTATTCTATAAATGTTTGAAATTTAATAAAGCCTAAAATATAACGCTATAAATTTTGAAAAATATAGAAAAAGAAGAAAAAAATACGCTTATCATTGCATATGTATGTTCAAAATTTAAGAAACATTTAAAAAATGAAACAGTAGCTGGTCTCCAATTTCTATAGATATCCGTAAAATTGTGGCATATAGCAAGTTTTTTGTGGCCATTGCAGACACATCAAATATTCCATGCTGAAGAGCGCGTATCCGTGAATGGTGTTATCTGCAGTGAAAATGCGATCCTCCTTATAACAGTTACTTCAGTTACTCAGTAGAAGTAACTTATATTTTCCACTTTCCTTAAATTTGTCTAAAAACAACCCTAAACTAACCTTTCCCTGTACAAATGGATCTGAAAAACATGGAACATGTGTGAGAAAGTTGAGTGGAGTCTCTCGCTCCAAACAATTATCACTTCTCAGCCTAGAAGTGTCACGACCTGCAGTGATAACAGTACAGTCATTTTCCGGATTACCAATGCGTGAATGAAGAATAAAAAGTTACGTTTTTACCTTCACGTACTTGTTGCACATCGCACGTAGTTAGCAACTCGTGCGACCTTAAGCGGGAGCCCATTAAAAATTGTGTATTTGCTCGTGACATTGGAGCTGAATTTACTTCTACGCGACCTTCTCTGCGAGGCAAAAGCGTTTGTCTCTGACAGATGAGCAGGTTGATACGAAGAGGTCTGGGACCTTGGTTACCATGGTAACGGTGACGCAAAAGGGTTGCACTCTGATTGAGGTTTTTGCCGCCAAAAATGATGCGGTGCAGTTACAAGTAACACTTGGGATTTATTACAGGCAAATTTTATTGAATATCTTACGAAATGGAATTTTTGCACTGATTTACGAATTTTTAAAAGTACTCAAATTAAAAAATTTAACAAATGCAAGTCTTACGTTCCAAAGATTTCTGAATAAGTTCCGCAATTTCCGGATACAAGAATGCTCAAACCGATGCACAGATTGATTTGAAATTTTATACATTTGCTACATAAACGATTAGAACTGTATAAGAATCTTTTAAATTTGAATAATTTGATCAAGAGTTATTTAAGATTTTGGCAACATTGGCATCCATAAAAGAAAATTCTTGCAAAAAATCTTTTAGTAAAACTGATCTTTGATAAAACTAATCTTTGACCATTTAAAGATCAACATGAAGCACACTTGTTAAATCTCGGTAATAAATTTATTAAAATCTAAGAATTAATAATTACAAACATATAATATATAAAATTAAGCAAAACCTGCTTGTATGATCAATTCACAATACTCTTAAAATAAACAGTAATCACAAACAGAGAGTCCCTAGGAACAGCTTCAATCGACGTTACCCCTTACCAAGGCCAAAAAATAATACTTGTACAAGTCGTGATACCATTTAATGTAAATTTTGGCTTCCTCTTTCACTATAAAAAGCACTGTCGTGATAAAATATAAGTACAGGAAATAAATTAATAATCCTTACAAAGTAGTTTTTGCATAAAAATCAACAATCCCCCTCCCCTTCTACGATTCAAATTACTTTTCCTACTATTCTTAATAATACATTTAATTTAATTTTAAAATAGTTCATATTTACTATCTTAAAACAAAATTTAATTAACTGAGTATGGTTTTCAAGTAGCGTGTTGTTTTCTTTCACTACAATGATCGAAACTGTGAAGTTTCGTAAACATTGAGTCATAAATAACCCCTTTTATGCATAATTATGTTACAATGTTACATTTTATTCTATGGTACCATGTTAAAAATTTTTTCGCTCGAATTTGAAAAAAAATTCATCTAGTTCTAGATTTTTCTTTAACAAAGCCGAATGAAAAGTTTTGTGGAAATGAATCAATATCTGTGGCAGCTATTGTGTAAACAAGATATCGACCACAGACAAACGGACATCACCCTAAAAACAGTCAAAAGGTGTTCAGAAGGTCCTAAAACATACACTGGAATAAAAACATCGAAAATTTTCATGTAAACAATAAATACTTTTTCTATACTATAATATGAGAAAGTAAACACGATTTCAAAATACTAATTTAATTGTGAGCATTTTTATAAGCAGAATGTTATCATAATTACTTTAACATTATTTTGCAATACAAATTATATACAAGGTAGGATCAAAAAGCTCGGAGACTGTGCTGATATCTCCAACCCTGATTGGAGGAGGAACTATTTTACCGTGACGTAGAGGCACATGTGACGCGAGATGTGAAAAGGAAGAAGCAGGTATTTTCCCAGACAATGAGTGTCAGTGAACTGTAGTCGTTCGAGTTCGTCGAAAATGGAAAGCAGGTGCAATGTTTCTGTCGGCGATTTCCCCAAACCCTGGCAGAATTTGATATTCGCACGTTGCTCTTCAAACGTCATTTCCGTTTTCGACGAACGCGAACGACTACAGTTCACTGACACGCATTGTCTGGAAAAACCCTGCACTGCGGATCTGTTTCTTCCTTTTCACATCTCGCGTCACATGTGCCTCTACGCCACGGAAAAATAGTTCCCCTCTCCTCCAATCAGGGTTAGTGATATTAGCACAGTCTTCGAACTTTTTGATCCTACTTTGTACTAACGAATCCGAAGTTAATTTAATTTCAATAATGAGTGTTTATGTTTCATTAGAAGTCGTTTAATAATCAATAATACTGATAGTGAGAGGAGCGTGATCCGCATGCGACCGGAAGAGTGCACATGGGCTGCAGGTGGGCAGATCGGCGGGAAGTTTTCACATCATTCTGACAATGTCTGTCTACCATAGAATATGAGAAAGTTGAATGGAGTTTTACGCCTCAGATATCTGGTAATAAGTTAGCAACACATACTGTGCATCAAAAGACACTAGAGTGTATAGATGCTCTGTGCGGGTGCAGTTAGTGATATTTTAATACGTTTTACATCGATAATTTTAATTCAAACTATCATTTTTCAATACTGACCTAACTATCAACATTGTTTCGGGAATTATCCTTTTCATCTATAAGAAATAACTTGAAGAAAATCTTACATTTTAATTACATCGAGCTCTAAACAGGAAAATTACTAAACATTCTATGTTGTTCAAGTTTAAAATCTTAAAAAATGCTTATCCGCTAAAATCTCGAATTCTAAAATGCTCGAGAAAACAATACTTCCTCTATACAATGTAAACATTGCATATTTTCAAAACATCTTTCTCGGACCTCTGAAAAAACTCAAGAAACAAAACTCAACAAAAAGCGCTGGAAATAATCAATGAGTGCTCAATAGTCAAAGAGGTGAAAAGAAATACAAATTCTCTTTCACATTTTTGAAGCGGAGAGCTGCGGGAAAACCAGCCAACAGGAGCGCTTCATCCCCACCCACGGCAACCCACTTCTCGTACAGCATCTTCTCCGAGATACCCGAGATCAAAATTGAAACTTCAGTCGCTGTAGGCTTCAAAGGGTACGCGTGCGCGCCCGATATTTGAACTTGACTATACCTTGAGCCAACCTAGGGTGACCTTGCTGGCAGCCGCTTGACCTAGATCGGTCTGTGCTTGACCTTCGGACGTCCATAGTGTGCCAAGGGCGAGGCAGAGTACTCCTTATTGAGGCCCGGTGGCCATGAGTTGTCAGAAATGGGGTCTATTTGGGGAAATCGAAAGCACTTGCACGCGGATGACGGGGGGCCATTGTTGCGCAGGTAAACGATCCTAATAGCAAAGTCTGATATTCGAATAAATCGGCTGTGACCGAGATAATAAAAGGTATTTTGTGTATGTCGAATGAAAGGTGCAAAAGTTGTTACTCAATATTCCTTCCTCTGTCCTTGAAAGTGTTTGCGATCTTTTTTTAAAGGTTACAGTGATTTTCCCCTGTTGATAAATTGCGTGATGTGTGTATATCTGTGGATGCGCAAATGTGTGCGTGCAGAACAAAGGCTTTAACACATAGATGCCAAACCGGTGATATAAAAATCTGGGACGATTTCAAAATATATCTGAGAAGGAAATATAAAATTCACTATTGTGGAGATTTAAATTTTTTTTTTTATGAAAAGAAGGATTTTACAGTGCCATACATTTCTTATAAAATACTCATAAATTGTAAAAAAAAAAAAAAAGTAACTTTTCATGAAATTATTTTTCTCAAAAAATTAATGACAAGAGTATATAAAAATTTAAATTTCCTTAAAATATGTGAAATAGTGAAACATTTATTTTCCGATAGGGATTTGCTTTTCAGTAAAATGTGGATTTTCTCCTTATTAGACAGTTTTTATCAAAAGTAGTAAAAACCTAGAAATTGGGTAACATTGTTGAAAACCGATATTCTTCAATTTGTCACGTATATAAATTTAATAAATATTTCCTATAGCGTATATAAATTTACTTAACACATTTGCTATGGTTTAACCGAAAGGGGATGCTAGTTCTTATTAGCTAAACAATCCCACTGATTTCCTAATTTTTAAACATTATGTAGTACAACCTCTCTCCCCTTCCTTCTCATAAACATTTTACAAACTTCAGACTGCATGAGTATTGGGCTCTCCATATGAGTAGTTGTTTTATTATGTTCGCGGGGAGGGGGAGACAATTTTCTGATCAGTAAAGCACGTGACTTTGCGCACAATTAATAAGGAAATTGTTCACAACGTAAACTGCAGCGCAACTCATAATAAATCAGCATATGTATGTATTGGAAATCAACTGGAATCGTTAGGAAATCCAGTTGATTTCCGAAACGTGCGTATGCTGATTTATCTTGATTTGCGTTGCATTTTAAGTTGTGAACCAGCTCATTTATTTTCTGACAGTTTGAAGAAAGAAATATTTGAATCGGACAAATGCGAAATGGAAATGTGCTACACCTTATAGTTTTCCGGCCATCCATTTAATTGCTCTGAGTCCTAGGACGAGTCGGGTGGCCTGGGCTTTCGACACCTTATAGTTTTGACAGCATTTTTTTTTTTTTTTTACATACACAATAATTTATTTGCTGCCAGTATAAAAACTATTAAAACTCAATTTTTATTGCGAAAATAATACGATGGTATGCGACGAACGGTTAACACTATTTTAACTGTACACTATGCACAAGAATGCGCTATAGAAAAATTTCAAAATCAAAGCAAAACAAAATTGAAATGTAATGTAACTACTTCCATGATTTAAAATATTCTCAATGGCTCTTTTTGGATTAGGTTACATAATTAGGTTACATATTCCTAATTAAGTCACAAATAAAATAATGCAAAATAATAAAAGTTTCATGTTTCAATAGTTTCTTTTGGCAGCCTGTCATTAAAAATTACTCTTATTCAATTTTACTTTCCCTGTAATACATGGTAATGTATAGGGAAAGTATTGGAATCGTGCTGAAAATTGTAACTGGAGTTTTCGACGGATCTACAAGTTTTGGGACCTCTAGAACACGAAATAAACTATTTTTAGCGTGACGTCTGTGTGTGTGTGTGTGTCTATTGAGAAACATGTTCACTTTTCATATGTAATACCATGGGATAAATTGGGTGACATCATTCTCGTGGATCTAGCTCGTTCCATTCATGAAAAAAGATACTTTGAGTAATACTTTTGTATTTGAAAGCCAATAGTCATTTATCTTTTATAAGAATAACTTATTTCTTCGTCCATAACGCTTGGCGAGATTTTGGCGACGAATTTGACGGAATGTCGCCAACTTGGCGATTATTTTTTCAATGTTGCTAAATTAACGAAAAACTCGCCAAATGGATAAAAATGACTCTAAATCAATGAAAATGACGACTCATTGACGAAAATTCAATATCTTGGAAAGAATATAAATATCTACTATAATAATAGTAGTAAATTCATTGCATTATATAAGGAAAGTCATGTGCTGCCCACATCAGATTTTTTTTAGATGTAACGATTTTTGCGGGACATTTCGCAAAAAAAAAGACAGGTTCTCATATTCCGAATCGTACCAAAATCTAATTAGCACCAGGTTAACCTACAAGTGATTTATTTACCAAATTTTGTGAAATTTTGCCTATTAGGTTTTCAACTAGTAGATACAGGCAATTTTTGCGCGCCGATATTGTGTGTGCAGCATTTGCAGATATTGTATCCGCTCTAACTCAAAAACTAATTGACGAAACTTTATAAAATTGTAGTTAAGTCCCCTGTGGGTGACCCTGGTGCTGATTAGATTTTGGTATGATTCGAGATAAAAGAACCTGCTTGTTTTTGGAAAACGGCGTGCAAAAAATGCCTGTATCTACTAGTTGAAAACCTAATAGGCAAAATTTCACAAAATTTGGAAAATAATTCACTTGTAGGTTAACCTGATGCCAATTAGATTTTGGTACGATTCGGAATATAAGAACCCGTCTTTTTTTTTGCGAAATGTCCCACAAAAATCGTTACATCTAAAAAAAATCTGATGTGGGCAGCACATGACTTTCCTTATATAATGCAATGAATTTACTACTATTATTATAGTAGATATTTATATTCTTTCCAAGATATTGAATTTTCGTCAATGAGTCGTCATTTTCATTGATTTAGAGTCATTTTTATCCATTTGGCGAGTTTTTCGTTAATTTAGCAACATTGAAAAAGTCGCCAAGTTGGCGACATTCCACCAAATTCGTCGCCAAAATCTCGCCAAGCGTTATGGACGAAGAAATAAGTTATTCTTATAGAAGATAAACAACTATTGGCTTTCATATACAAAAGTATTACTCAAAGTATCTTTTTTCATGAATGGAACGAGCTAGATCCACGAGAATGATGTCCCCAAATTTATCCCATGGTATTACATATGAAAAGTGAACATGTTTCTCAATAGGAAATATTTTTTTTAATTTTATATGACTTTCTGATAATTTTTTTGAAAAATGTGCAATATCTCGAGAACGGTTCATGTTAACGTTCTAAAATTTATGTCAACCGTTTTCTAATGAAAAATTACATAAGGAATGTCTATTTAGGTAACTTTATTAGCGGTTTTGATTTTTTGACGATTTTTTCAAAATTTCACTCGAAAATTTAGGGGGGTTCTGAACATTCGATGGCGTATAAAAACAATAGGCTTCCAGTGTTTACGGATTGCGATTTTTGTACCAAATTTCGTTCGAATCGGTCCATTCGTTCGCCAGTTATCGTTTCTACAGACTCACTGACACACACACACACACACACACACACTTTCACACACACACACACATGCTTTCACACGCACACTTTCACACACAGACATACTTTCAAACACACACATAATTTCACACACACATACATACTTTCACACACACACACACAGACATCACTTCAAAAATGTTGGATTCGTGATCAGGGATGCTTGAAACGTGCTCTCCCGTCGAAAACTTGAATTCGAATTTTCGACCCCGTCACAATACTTTCCTTATACATTATGTATATAAGGAAAGTAATAAAAGACTACGTATGTTCAAATATATCAATTAAATGCTTATTTTATACGTAATTTTTGACGACGAAAATAATAAGACTAACCCCATTACTCTAGGACTAGCCGTTCTCGAGATATTTTAGTTTTTTCGCCACTTTCGAAAATAAGTCTAGTTACCAAATGAAAAGGAAAATTGAATTAAAAGTGCAAATGTAGTGTCACTTAAATAATTATGGCTATTATTTTGTGCAATTAAACTCAATTTAATGAGTTATTGAAAAAATAAAGAGAATGTGAATATGAGTCTGCAGCGAAAGTCATGTGCTGCCCACATCAGATTTTTTGATTTCAAAATATTTTGCAATTAATGACAGTTTGCAATTTGTGCTGAACTTCACAAATTTAATTTTGAGACTTGTCTCGAAATCAAGATTACTAGGTACTACAGTTTAAATACAGTTTTTTAGAAAGCTGGCAGTTTCGTTAAATGTCGAGAGATGGCGCTTCAAGACGTGAACGGTTGAAACTGAAGCTAAATGTGAAATCGAAAGTTTCCAAGACAGGGGAAATTTCGCAGGTACAACTTATAGGAGAAAAAGTGCCGGGGCCGCTCATACAAATTGTGGGCCCTCCGACAAGCAATTACCACAGCCCCTTCTATATTTTATTCCCCCTCATAAATATTTCTCTCAAAAAGAAATAAATCTGATTGCCGTCCCTTCCCCGCCCTCCTATGGGCGGCCCTGATTGGTGACCATAGAACCACCATCTAGTGCAATCAATCTTCAAGTTGGGCTGTTTGATGGTATACTGAAATTCTTGTCACATAACTGTCGGTAAAAAAAAATTACATGGCTGGCAAAAGTTCAACATATCCGCAGCGCTATTATCTAGTCCGGTTAAAAAAAAAAAGCAAAATCCAGTAAATTAGTATTTTAAAAGGTATTGAACAATATCAAAGCTGTTATAAATATATCAATAATTCAAATGCCATTTAGTGATTGTTATAGCACCCTGATTTTTAGTGCATAACGTATTACGTAGAAATAGTATAGAATCCATTTTAAGCTGTAGGCAGTTCCACGTCACCCACCAGAACAAGATCTTGGTAGGTCCAGGTCTAGGGAGGCAAATTTTTAATCATTAATGTTGCAAATATGGTTATAAATTTTGTGACGGGCAGATATTTTAAAGAGCTCAGAGCGGAACTGGGGATAATGACAGACCTAGCTGTACGTCGGATGTATATGAGCAGACGATGTAATGAATTACAATAATGAAATAGGTAGTGTGATTTTTTACTTTCCCTGCAATACATGGTAAGGTATAGGGAAAGTATTGGAATCATGCCGAAAATCGCAACTCAAGTTTTCGACGGATCTACACGTTTCGGGACCTCTGGAATACGATAAAACCATTTTTAGCGTGATGTATGTGTGTATGTCTGTCTGTCTGTTTGTGCAGATTTTGTATCCACTCTAACAAAAAAAAAAAACTAATGGACCGAATTTCATGAAAATTGGTAGGTAAGTCACTTGTGGGCGAATCTGCTGTTGATTAGTTTTGGGTACGATTCGGGATTAAAGAACTCGCCTTTTTTGCGAAATGACCTGCAAAAATCGTCAAAATCTAAAATAAAGTTACGTATGCTTAAATATATCCATTAAACGCTTGTTTCATACGTAATTTTTAACGAAGAAAAGAATAAGACCAACTCCATTACACTAGGACCAACCGTTCTCGCGACATTTTAGTTTTTCCGTATTTTCTCTAAGCCACCTTTGAAAATAAGTCCAGTTATCAAATGAGAACGAAAATTGAATTAAAAGTGAATTAAATTTAATTAAAATAAAGAGAACGTGAATATAAGTCTGCCGGGAAAGTCGTGCTGCCTACATAAGATTTTTTTTTTTCAGACATACACGTAAAAAATCCACAAATTAGAAAGATTAAAAATAGAGTCCACTACCAGATTATTTCCCCAGGAGCGGGAATTCCTAAAAGTTGTTTGCGAGTCGATATTGCTCAACTACACTAATCAGTTTCTTTGTCTATCGCAGTCGTCTAATAATCGCATGGATTCCGTTCACAGTTTGTTTGAAAGAGAATTTTTCGATCCTTCCGATGGTGTCAAGATGAAATCTCTGTGTTAATATTTCAGGTCGCTAAGTGATCGATTGCGCGAATATCGGCCAAAATCGCTGTGGATCGAGCTAAAACATAAAATAACTAAAAAATAAGAAAAAAAAAAATACGTTGAGGGGACCATTTAGGTCCTGAAGTACTCTTTGTACCGAATTTAATGACCGTTCGACGATTTCCTGCTACAGGCTGCACAGTCAGACATACAAACATCTTCCTTTATTAATAATAATAAGATTGTTTATAGTATTGTTGTTTGTACATATTTGAGGGGTAATTGACTTTATATCAGCGACCGAACATGTTGAGCTGAGCCGTTGCCTACGTGATAATAAAGGCCGGGAAATTTCAATTTAGAAAGTGGGGAATGTGTAGTTCCAGAACAGTTGCTAGAGGGCGCTGTTATTTCCTGTCAGAGCTGATTTATTACTGTCAAAGTTCTTATAATCCTTGTATTTTTAGATTTCTTTACATTATCTAATAAATTAAAATTCGCATCTGTTTGCGTATTATTTGTTTAATAAATATAGTTATTTTTTATTTAACATAGAACATTTTTAGTTTTGTAAATAAAAAAAAGGTACAAAATTAACGTCTTTAATATGTTTTATCGTTTAGTAAATTAAAAAAGGCAAACGTTATTAATTATTAAAATGTTAAAATAATTTTTACAGGAAGAAGGAAATATACCTGTAAACATGCGCGAAGCCAGAAATTTCCATAGGGGGGATGTCAGAAGCGAATTTAAAAGCGAAATTTTTTTATTAACAAGTTTTTTTAATAATTTTAAAATTTTCAATTTTTTATTTTAGTTATTATGAAATACAAATGAAGTTTTATAAATTATATTAAATAAAAATTAAAATATTTTTATTTAACTTTAATTTATTTAACTTTAATTTTATTTTTATTGTAACGTAACGTAAGTTACGTTACAATCAGAATTGCAATATGGTACACAACAATGTACCATTTTTACTGAATTATTTTTGCACAATATTGTTATATTAATGCTATAAAAATCAGTATAATTTAATAAAAAATAACAAATATAAAATTATGAAAAAAAGCTTTACCATAAACAAAAATGCACCCAAACCCTTACGAGTGCATCATTGTTTGCATTGAAAAACTGCGGAAGGACAGGAAATAAAAGCGATCCTAGCGGACACTGGAGTGAACTCAGCTGTCACCCGTTTTTGGACGAAAATACGCGAAATTTTCCGGCCTTGTATATTACGTAGGCAACGGCTGAGCATTGAAAAACTGTAAAATTCCACATGGAAGGGCCTGCAACTCATCTTTCAATTGGAAGTAGAAAGTGCAAGCAGCTAAAAAGTGAAAGCGAGAAAACGAAAGAAGCTCGAGTTCCTACTCTCTTTCCCCAGTCACCCAATTTTTTCATCTCAGTTGCCAACACTTGCTGGTGATAGCGGCACTTCAGCAATCTGGGTTCTCATCCACTGCAATGCGGCCACACGGGCGAAATGGGCCAGGACATGCAGCGAGAAATCTGGGCCATACTCAGCGGTATAGGTGACGGCAGGCCGCGGCATCGTTCTATCCCGGCAGTTGCGGACGGAAGTGTCGGCAACGGAAGAGCCACAGTCGGCGGAAAGTGGGTTTGAGGGCCGCGCGCAGTACTTTCACGTTCGGGCTAGGGCACAATTGTTACACGGCCAGGAATTGAATCAGATTCGTGGGTGAATTAACCGGATCAGTCTCGGAAGATATTTCCCCGATTTGAGTTTAAGAGGTTAGATAAATGCAAGTAGGAATAGTTCTATTCCGCAAGCAAGTTTTTAGTTTAACAGGTTAACACGGGCGTTTCCTGGAAAACTTCCACAAATATATTGGCTACATAAAAACAAATTAAAAAAAATCTGATGTGGGCAGCACATTACTTTCCCTGCAGACTTACATCCAAGTTCTCTTTATTTTAATTAAATTTAATTCACTTTTAATTCAATTTTCGTTCTCATTTGATAACTGGACGTATTTTCAAAGGTGGCGTGGAGAAAATACGAAAAAAACTAATATATCTCGACAGGCTAGTCCTAGTGTAATGGGGTTGGTCTTATTATTTTTTTCGTTAAACATTACGTATTAAACAAGCATTTAATGGATATACTTGAGCATACGTAGCTTTTTGACAATTTTTGAGGGCCATTTTGCAAAAAAAAAAAGGCAGGTTATTTTTTTCCGAATCGTACCAAAATCTAATCAGCACCAGGGTGATCCATAAGTGACTCATCTACCGAATTTTGTGAAATTCGGTCCGTTAGTTTTTCAGCTAGAGTGGATACAAACTTTTACGGGCCATTTTGCAACAAAAGGCGGGTTCTTTTATCCCGAATCGTACCCAAAACTAATCAGCACCAGACTCGCCCACAAGTGACTTACCTACCAAATTTTGTGAAATTCGGTTGATTAGTTTTTTAGTTAGAGTGGATACAAAATCTGCACAGACAGACAGACCGAGACACAGACAGACGTCACGCTAAAAATGGTTTCTTCGTATTCTAGAGGTCTCGAAACGTGTAGATCCGTCGAAAACTCGAGTTGCGATTTTCGGCATGATTCCAATACTTTCCCTAAACATTACCATGTATTGCAGGGAAAGTAAAAATATGCGTTGTTTCATTTTTAATTTCTTATACTCTTGTATAGAAAAAGAACTGTTTTCCTGAAACATTTTCGAATCCGTGATTTTAACCGATAAGTCCGTTTTAAGGTCTCCTGAATTAATTTCAAACACTTAAAACATGTCAGTCTGTGGGCATGGGTGTGTGTATAACCGTGAGGTGCGGACACGAAAACACAAGAACGAATGCGCTTACCACTATGGAATTATATATGTACATACAGAACTAGAATTAGATATAATATTTTAGTAATATTCATGATAAGAAATAGTTTTTTTTTTAAAGATTTTCAGGACTCGTATGGAAAACAATGATAATTACTGAAATCATGACGGTTGCAGTATGTACTACGCAACTCGCTGTCTACGGGACACATCCACAGCCCAAATTACTGAAGCTAGAAACTTGAAATTTTGTATACACGTGGAACTTGACTTCCAGGAAAAATCTAAAATCTTTGAATTTTGTTCGAAAATTTTATAAATAGCAGAATTTTCGCTTTAACATTCTTTTAGCTATAACTTCGCGAACTATGAGATACACAAAATTCATTTTTATGCCATTCTGCACAGATACAAGTATTCTAAATTTTCTAAATAAACTCTGCGGGTGTACAAATTAATCAATATTATTTTAATTCATAGTTATAGCAGCCAATTTCTTTCATATTTTATTAGTGCATTTATTTATAGCTTTTGATTCAATTGTGATGGTGTATATATGTGTGTGTGTGTGTGTGTAAAATAAAACTGCATGGAGAACTAAGTTTAAATTTTCAATCTATTTCAACCTGCCGTAAAGAGGCCGCTCCCTGTCTATGCTACTGATGGTCATTGCAATTATTGATACCAGTGGCCGATCAATGATTTTCAATAAATGTACTTATACAGCATTGATTCATTTGTTTATTAATTTCTTATAAATGTTATTGATAATGAGTAATTCTCTCTCTCCGTATATATATATATATATAAATTGAAAGATTTTAATCGAAAACTATGCATAAACTACAGTATGTACAAAAAAACCCATCTCTAGCATATCTGTTACAAATGAGTAACTATAGATCAAGGCTAAGGATAAAGATAGAAGGTAACATATCACTACAATGGAAAGGGGAATGAGAAGAATATTAGGATATAAAAATCTCAATTAAAAAGTATATATGAAAATAAATAAACATGAAAAAGAAAAAGAAAACACGGCAAAAATGAGAAAAGGCAAAAATAATTAGCTCAGGATAAAAGATTAAGAGATAGAGAACAATCAATTGAAACTACAGAAAAAATGGCGGTTAGTTGGAAATAGCATTCTCATCAGGACAGCCATACAATTCGAATTAAAACCAATAGAATAGCCAGTTTCTGACAATGGCGATAGTATTTAACTATAGACACCATTGGAACTGTCAACTGGCTAGTGGAAGGAGAAAAATAAATCAATTGAATTACAAATCAGAAAAATAATATCTCCTCGAACAGAAATATTAACTCACAAGCATTGCTACCACGTATAGGTTGAACAAGCGACTGAGCATTTCACCTCACTTCGTCAATGCGAGTGGGCACCGGAATGAATACATTTGAACGATAATATGTATGGAGACTTTCAAAAATAGTAATCAGTATAGGACTCAGGACAAGTGGAAAATAGACATTCGAATATAATAAACAGTATTAGACTCAGGCCAAGTGGTAAGTTAGGTGATAGGAATGGGTGAATTCTCAAAAATGAGTTATCCAATCAAAGATAATAATGCATGTGTAAAATTATTACGTGGTATATTTGAAATTATTAATAATATTATTTACAAATACTTCCGGATATTGGTAATTTTGACAAATGCGTTTAAGATTATTGATGTTGTTGAGACCCAGACCGTCCGACCTACCAGAAAGGTGTAAGGTAACTGTATGGACGGTCGGGAAGTGCCTACCCAATTTAGACCGGAACCCAGTGGGGGAGGCATCCACAGGGACCGTACCCTCCTTCCCCTACCACCAACCTCTCGGAAGGACTTACGGACCCACATGTTTAACGTGATCGTACTCCGCATGAACACGGCGGCATTTGTGGCAGCGTGCAAATCTAGCGCGCAAACCACGGGGATACCGCACCCGAGATGGCCAACAGCACGCGGCGTTCCGAGGTGGTCACCCACCAAGTACTAACCGCGCCCGATGCTGCTTCACTTCGGTGATCTAACGAGAACCGGTGTTTTCAGCACGGTACGGCCGTTGGCCCAAGATTATTGATGTGGAGAAAGTGAAACCGAGGATCAGAAATAAGTAATAAAGATAAATTAAAATGGAATTATTGAAGAGAAATAGTAAAGCATCCATAACAAACAAAAGTATTCAAATACCAGCCAGAAAAAACTCAAGAGAATGTCAGTCATAAACATGAAAAACCAGGAAACCACCCATTAAATTTAAAGCAAATATATTAAAGCAAAATGGTTTATCAATCAATAGAATTCTTTTGAGTTTTTTCTGGTTGGAATTTGAATATTTTTGCTTGTTATGGATGCTTTATTATTTCTCTTCAATAATTCTATTTCAATTCATTTTTATTACTTATAAATTTCATCTTATTTATGTGCTGCACTAGCGCAATATCTTATTTTAACCTGACATCCACTTTCTCTTGAATAAGCATTACCATGTATTTACATGTTCTTACTGTTGAATATCACCTTTTATTGTCTTTTCGCATTACTGCTATTTCTTTCTCACGATGGGCAACAGCAGTTCTCAACTTTTTATTTTTTGAGACTGGCAACATTGTTCTCTTTATTCAAGGTGCCAATGGATCAGACGTATGCAGTGTTTTTTCAATATAATCTATCACTGATATCAGAAACATGCATTTTGTGTTCATTTTTATGAAATACTTGGACTTGATAAAGAGTTTAATCGAAATGAACAATTCATTATTAGGCCTAGGGCTTGTCCACGTGTAACGCTTTCATGCTTGGATTTTATTTGACATTATTTTATCGATTCCTTTCCATTGATGTTTTTTGGTTATCTTCAGATTGATGACTAGAGGTTTGCATTTATATTATCCACTTGATTGATGATTCTCTGTTTGATACTTTTATTTGTAAGGCGTTTTGTAATGTTGGGGTTTTTTGAGTTGAAAATTTTCTCTTCTTTCATTGGAGTTTAAAACTTTTACCATTATTATACATGACTCCATTACCATTATTATATATATATATTAATGGTAATGGAGTATTACCATTAATATATATATATACTCCCAACTTACCATTATTATATATATATATATATATATATATATATATATATATACATATATATATAAAATTGTAAATCCAATGGTAGAATGTAAGAAACATGCATGCATATATATATATATATATATATATATATATATGTGTATATATATATATATATATTTGAAATATGTAATAATAAGAATTATGTAAAAATAAAAAAACAATAAAAAAACAATTCAAGTAATATTAAAATCACCATAGAAGCAAATTCACGGCCATAATGCCGATAAGAGAAAAGAACAGCACCGTCCCAAATTCGATGATTAATCAGAATTAAATTCATCTTTAGGTCTGAGTATTTAATTCTAATTAACCCAGAAACAAATGCCTGTTTCAGATTAAGCAATAGTATATATATATATATATATATATATATAAATAACAATTCAAAGATTTTAATCGAAAATTATGCATAAACATATGTACAAAATTATGTACATATGTATGTACAAAAAACCCCATTGTCAGAAACGCCCTAGAAATTTACCCAACTTCACACGTTTCAATATGTACGAAAATAATTACAACTGCTTTTCAGGAACCAGAAACTTTACTTCAAAACTTAACATTCGTACAGCCAACGTCAACTCGTAAACAAAACCGCTCGTTCCTCTGACCACGTCTACAGAAACCCAAGAGTGTTGCCATAGCATTATTACAAAACTAAAATAGACAAATTCACAACAAATGCAAATTTAAATATAAAACTTGAATAACGAAATCAATGTGTGTTACTTAACATTCTCCCACCTTTTGATTTAAACATTATAATCAAAACTTACAATAAATTAAAGATAAATTAACATTTAAATGGAAATTAAACTTTTCTACATTTATCTAAACCTAGATGGGAGTCTAATTGTTCTGCCACTTCTAGTAACAACAGTCTTTCGTTGAGCAGAGGGTGAAGTGTCCACAACCCTTTTCTCACTAGCTACAGTATCAGTTTCTGGTTCTCGGGATGGACATTCAATTTCAAGAGGGAAAATTCTCTGAACTGGTCGAATTAGTTCCCCCGTTGCTGTCTTTAATTTCACAACTCTGTTGCTGCCATCTTTTCCGGGATAAACTTCAGTTATTTTTGCCATTGGCCAGAAAGTTCTTTTCTTATTCTCGCATTCAATGAGAACTATATCTCCAATTTTGACATTCAGCATTTTCATTTTTCCCCCTATGTTGCACTAATTGGCCAAGATACTCTACTCTAAATCTTTTCCTTAGCTGATCCTTTAATGTCTGCTGATATCTCAGTCTTTTTGTGAGATCCACTTTGTCCAAAAGGTCCAAGTCTGGCACTTCCACCGTCTGCATGTCCTGCAAAAACATAGCCGGAGTCAAAGGAGTTAGGTTTTCAGGATCTTCGGAAATGTAAGTCAGTGGTCTGGCATTAATTATTGCTTCGCAATCGCAGAGAATGCTCATCATTTCTTCATAGTCTAAAGAAGCTGTTCCCAAGACCCGTCTCAACAGTCTCTTAACCATCTGCACAAGACGTTCCCAAAACCCTCCCCACCAAGCAGCGGAGGGTGGATTGAACTTCCAAGTAATTCTTTTGACTGCTGTTTCTATTTCAATGGTTTTCCAATCAATTTTTTGTAGAAGATTATCAGCTCCGACAAAATTACTTCCATTATCACTATAGATGGTATTAGGTCTTCCACGACGTGCTATGAACCGTCTGAAACTGAGCAGAAAAGCTTTAGTAGATAATGATGTTATGAGCTCCAAATGAATAGCCCTATAAACAGCACACGTATAAAGAACAACCCAACTTTTCACACCTTCCCTCAATATGAGGGGTCCAGCCAGATCTACTCCAGTAATTTCAAAAACTGACGCTTGTCTCACTCTGTCTTCTGGAAGAGGAACTGGAGTTGTTTGTATACATTTTGCATTGTGTCTCTTGCATCTAATGCATTTCGAAATTACACGGCGTACTGTTCTCCTTCCATTAAGTATCCAGAATTTTTCACGCAAATCTGACAATAAAGAATGTAATCCGGCATGAAGTTTGGTTGCATGGTGTTCTTGGATGATAAGTTCTACCAATTTATGTTCGCTTGGCAGTAGTATTGGGTACTTGAAATTGTCTTCATCTTTACGTTCTGTCAACTTTGTTTCCACTCGAATTAAACCATCACGGTCTTTCAACAGACACAAGGATTTCAAACTATTTAACCGTTCCTTGGTAAAGGTGCCTCTTTGAACAGTTTTGATAATTGCCTTTTCAGCTTTATTCAACTCATCAGCAGATAATTCTCCAGTGTTTCGATCATGAATGTTCTTTCGAGCATTCTGAAGAAATCTCAAAATCCATCCTACCATTCTTATAATTTTTGTATACTTTGAAAAATATGATAGAAACCATGTCTCTTTAAACGTTGCACTCAACAGAACCGCAGAGATATTTTTTCTTTCTTGCAGCACGTCTATTTCATTAACCGTGCATTCAGAGCGTGGCCAATCCTTTTCATTCTGTTTCAGCCATGGAGGTCCCTCCCACCATCGGGATTCAATTAATTTCTTCACTGAGCATCCTCTGGAGGGCAGATCAGCAGGATTATTTTGGCTATTAACATGTGTCCAATTTTCAATATTAGATAATTTCTGGATTTCATTTACTCTATTTTTGACAAATACTCCCCACTGCTCATTTCTTTTAATCCAGTGTAGGGCAGTAGAAGAATCCGTCCAGAAATATTCCCTAACAGAATCAAATTTCAAACTTCTCTTCACAAAGTCTGCTAGACGTGCACCAATACAACAAGCTAAAAGTTCTAGTCTTGGAATAGAAATGGGTTTTAATGGTGCAACTCTTGATTTTGCCATGAGTAGCTGCACGGAAATATTAGTATAGGTTTCACATCGCACATATACAACAGCTGCATATGAAATCCCAGATACATCACAAAACACATGTAGACTCAATGTTGAGTTATCATTGATAAAAGCATGTCTAGGAATCCTCACGACATTAAGCATTTGTAGTTCAGCGATCCATTTCAAAAAGTTATGTGAAACATCTTTCGGTACTTCAGCATCCCAACTCAATTTAGATTTCCAACTATTTTGTAATAACAACTTAGGATACAATGTAACTGGACAAGTGAAACCTATGGGGTCAAATAGTCTTTGTGCAATAGATAAAATAGTTCTTCTACTGATGGTCCCTTCAGGTTTGCTTATCGCTGCGATGTCACAGAATAATACATCTTCTTGTTTGTCCCATAACAATCCCAAGACTGTTGACGGATTAGATTTGACACAAGTATCCGTTATTTCGGTATGTTCCCAGTCTCTTAATTCAAATTTTCCTTCCGCCATCACCTCTGTGGATATTTGAACAAATTCTTGCAATTCCACTTCAGAGTCTACAGAACACACACAATTATCAACATAAAATGCTGATTTAAGTTTCTGTGTTACCTTATGTTGAGCTGAAGATGAATATTTGTCCAAATGGTGTTGTATCACTGCTCCAAGAAGAAAAGGACTACAGTTTAATCCAAAGACTACTCTGCAATGTTGAAAAATCTTTATAGCATTCTGGCTTTCACCTTGCCACCAAAGAAATTTTAAAAATTCTTGATCACTTTTAACAACAGATATTTGCAAGAAAGCCTTCTTTATGTCCGAAATAACGCCGATTTTTTTCTCTCGAAACTTCAAAAGTATTGTGGGAATCAGTTCCAATAGATTTGGTCCCTTTGCCAAACATTCATTTAAGGAATAAGATCCTTTCTGTTTACAGGATGCATCAAAGACAGGTCTAACATTAGTCGATGAATTGCACTTAAATACTCCTCGATGAGGTAAAAAATGACCACTATTCTCTGAACTTTCTGTGATTATTCCTTCTTGCCACCACTCATGGAAAACAGCATTGTAGCTTTCAAACTTTCCTTCTTTCATGAGTTTCGATGTTGTGGAATTCAATCTCTTCTCAGCTATTTCTCTGTTAGTTGGCAATTCTCCTTGAGTATGCATCCAAGGAAGACTAACTTGATATCTTCCGTCTTCATTAATTCTAACTGTTTTCTTGAAATGATCCGAAACATCTGTTTCTACTTCGTCTTTGCTTTGATGTTCACATGGTTCAGTGATTCCAATAGCTTCTAACTTCCATAAATCAGGAACATTGTTACTATGAATCGAAAGTGAAGTTAAAACCGAACCATAATTGCTATACTTTGAATCCTCTTGCGACTTTCCCATTACAACCCATCCTAGATGAGTTTGCACAGCGACCAGTCCACACTTTAGCTGATGAACGCGTCCTGTGTAAAGTTGACCAGCGAAATCGGCTCCAATAAGTATTTCAATAGGTGGCTGATTGCTTCCTATATCCGTGAGCTGGATTCCCTTTTGTCTCATTTCTTCCAACCATAATCCAGTCTTGAGTCTTGGTATTGAACCACATATAACAGGTTGGTCTAACACTTTAATTTCACAGCAATAGTTATTAACTGAACTATTCAAAATTACATTGTAGCACTTGTGCTCTCTCCTAGAGGTGATTCCTCCAAACACGACTTGTGTTAATATATCAGTATTCACAGGATTAAATCCCATCTGCCTTGCAGTACTTTCTAGAATATAAGAACGCTGAGAACCTGTATCAATCAGTGCCCTAACTTTTCTGTCTTTTCCGTGAGCTTTAAGAACCACAAGCAGTGTTTGCAATAGTACTTCAGAGTGGCCTTGGCTGGATAAAGTAATATTCTGATCCCCACCTTCTTTGAACTCTGTAACTAAAGCCCTCTTATTATTGGTTAGTTCAGGACACATAACTACCCAGTGCCTTTTGGAACAAATTATACACCGAACATGTGATTTGCACTGTTTAGAACGATGTCCAATCCGTAAACAAGTGAAGCATCCCTTCTTTCTTTTTAAAATATCGTGCTTCTCTTCTAACGAAAGTTTTTGAGCTTTGAAGCATTCTTTACTTTCATGAAATTTTCCGCAAAATACACAAATGGACTTTTCACATGAATTTATCCCTAAAAATAAATCAGTAGCAGTCGGTAAATTCATACCCGTTTCCTTACAAATTTCCTTTCGACTACTTTTCTCATTTTGCTTAAAACCAGCTTTAGCAAGCGAGATACGCTCTTCACCTTCTACTTCAGTTCTTAGGAACAATAACAGGTTTTTCAACTTATCAATGTAAGTATCACTTTCTTCACCTTTAGCCGCCACCGGATTTCTTAACCAGACTCGTAGTATTTCTTCCGGTATGCAAGATTCAACAAGGGGAAAAAGCATTGCTGCGTATTTGTCAGAAGTCATACCAATTGATTCAAGAGACCTTAAATGCGATTCTAACTTATCATACAATTGAGCTGTATTTGCTTTGGATTTTGAAGACACTGCATTTTTAATCACCAGTCCAAGCAATTCCCTGACATAGAACTCTATGAGTAGCTCTTCCCTTCCAAATCTATTTTTAAGGCTTTCAACAGCTTTTGAATAATTTTCTGCAGTAGGAGGGAAGCTGTCTACTATTTCTTTTGCTCTTGTGCCAACGATCATAGACTGAATTAAATATTGAAATTTATCTTCTTCTTCCATCAATTTATCTTCATGGATTCTCTTGAATTGACTCCAAAATGCTAGCCAATCTTTTGTTTCACCCCCAAATTTCACAAATTCAATTTTAGGAAGCTTCAGTTTCGTTTTTTCTTGAACATGGGAAAAACTCGCACTTCGTTTGGTTGCGGTTTTATTTAAATGCATTTCGACGCCAACCCTAGCAGTAACCATTTTTCCGCGATATTCTTCTATTACCCCATATTCAGTTTCATATTCTTCCACTTTTGACTCATCGGCAAGCAAAGCGTTACAGATTTCGTCGTCGATCTCTGCTAAATTCATCATTAATCGGTCCATATTTGCCAAATGTGTTTGAATAATTTTATCGTCTGGTTCCTCATCAATTAAAGCCGTTGTCAAAATGTTATACGACTTTGTAAAAGACGCTCGTATCGGCTTTCGCTTTCTTATGAGCAGTTCCATTATGAAAATGTGACAGCGACAGGCTTAGTTAAAACAAAATTCCAAACGAAACTAACCTTTCTATCTTCACAGTCACGTCCGGGTCACCAAATGTCAGAAACGCCCTAGAAATTTACCCAACTTCACACGTTTCAATATGTACGAAAATAATTACAACTGCTTTTCAGGAACCAGAAACTTTACTTCAAAACTTAACATTCGTACAGCCAACGTCAACTCGTAAACAAAACCGCTCGTTCCTCTGACCACGTCTACAGAAACCCAAGAGTGTTGCCATAGCATTATTACAAAACTAAAATAGACAAATTCACAACAAATGCAAATTTAAATATAAAACTTGAATAACGAAATCAATGTGTGTTACTTAACACCCATCTCTAGCATATCTGTTACAAATGAGTAACTATAGACCAAGACTAAGGATAAAGATATATATATATATATATATATATAAAAATAAATTATTAAATCCAAAGTTAGAATGTATGTAGTAACTCATAATACACTATTCCAAAATTTTCTACAAATACAAAGAAATTAAGACAAAAAGAGGAAATAATAAAGCATAATGCAAGTCATAAGGACAAAGACAATCAACAAATTTCAAAAATGAGGAATGCAAATAAGAAAACAAAAAAATCAAGCAAAAAAGCTTGCACATGGAGGAGATTTAGGCTTACGAGATTAGGCTTACGAAAAGTTCATTTCGAAAAAATTCTCGTCGGGTCCATATATCCTTTCGAAATGAACACAAAAATGCTTGTTTCTGAAACACAAGATAGATTTTATCTATAAACTTGTGTTATATGGACGACAAGCATATAGATTGGAACAATAAAGGAAACATAAATACCTCAAAACACACCTCTTCAGCGCAACCATGACGAGCAAAATATGACTGAATCAATGTTGCCATATGCCAAAATGAAAAGATGTGATTTGCTGTTGCCAAAGAGAGTAATAAAAACTGTACTGTGCAAAAGCAATAAAATGAAATAAAATGAGTTATTCAACTGTTAAAGCTTCGAGATAAAAAGATGAAAATATAATTGCAGGAGAATGAAGAAGTACGGCTAAAATAAGATAATAAGGGGAGAATATGAGAATTTTAGGCTAATCGAAACTTATTAACTATACTATTGACTAAATATGCAGGATATTGATACATTTTACTGGTAATTTTGAGGTTATTAATGTGCAAAGCATGAAATTTTTTATCTGATAATCTATAAATTCTAAAAAGTTGATTAAGTATAATATTTCTAAACAATTGAATCGAGTTGCAGGAATTAAAAGGTAATAATTTATTAATATTAAATTTAAAAAAATCTTTTTTATCATATAATTTAGTAACTATCCCATGAGCAGGTTCTATAATTAGATTTAAATCCAAATAATAAACATTATTACTAATAGAAGTTTCATTAGGTATTAATTCCAAATTATCCGGATAGAAATCTATATCTATGACATAGTTTTCAGTAAATACAAGACAAATAAGATCATCTACATATCTATAAATTTTATAATCAGTTGAAGTAAAGAATTTTTCATAATGATATAGGTATAAATTAGCTAACATACTGCTACTACAGCCACCTTGTGGAACACCTGAGACTTGTAAGTATAATTTATTACCTTGAAAGATATAATTATTGAAAAGAACAAAATGGAGAAGCTTAGGAAAATTGGTAAATTTTGTAAGATTAGAATGTTTAGTAATATAAGCATTATATAAAGCTAAAATGACATCATATAGATCAGTGATCTTAATATTATTAAATAGATCTTTAAAATCAAAAGTTTGAAATCCTATTATTTTACCATGCGTTTTTAATTTATTTTTTAATTCCTTACTGTTATTTAGAATAATGTAGCTATCACCAGAATCTCGTAAATTGCTATTTAGTACATTTAAATAATTTAGTAATAATTTACTAGCAGTAGTAGAGTATGAATTATGACCACTAGTAACAGTTCTAAATTTAATAGGATTTTTATGAAATTTAGGTATAAGCACAATATATGGAAATGTCAAAAATTTATTATTAATATCTAAATCACTATACATATTGATAATTTTCAATTTGATACTATTAAGAGAGTGTGAATCAATTTTAAATAGACTATTATTTTTTAAATAATCTAGCAGATATTGAATATAGAATTTTTTACAAATAATAGCTTAATTATTAGAGGCTTTATCTACATAAGTAATAACAAAAGATCTATGTAAATCATTAACAGAATGCTTTATATTATCCATATTATATATGGATCTAGATAAATTAATACTACAAATGGTATTTTTAATAGATCTTAAAATAGTAAATTTCCACATATTAAATGCCTCTAAAGGCTGAGCATATTTAGAAGCTAATCCATAAATAAATTTATCAAGGTCCAGATTGATTGACTTTAACACTTGTTTAGAATTATTACATGAAGGTAACCTGAATTTAGTGCCAAATGACATTATAGTTCTTAAAGATTTATCTTTTACAATGGCTAAGTCTCCAGTAACTATATGACCCAAGTGTGGATTTATAAATTCAGCATAATTATCAGCACTACAAATACATTCACCATCTAAATCTGTTGAGGAATCTATGTCGACTGAGAGAGATTTTGAAATTGCATTGTAATTAAAAATGGTTCTTCCAATAGGCTTGTTATATTTAAAAGTTTTAGTAACATTCAAATCCTTTACAGGCAATAAATGATGAAATTGATTAAATAAATTCTTAAAGTTTATGGAATTATAAATAGGATGCTTAAATGATATTACACAATAAGAATTGGAACAGTTATTATGATGAAATTGATTAAGTTTTATTTTTAAATATTTTGATCTAGTAATGAGCAAATCATAGAAAATATGATTAAAATGTTCATTAGTAAGATTTAACTTTAAGAAAATAGCATAAACTGTGTTTAATTGTTTTTTCTTAACTGCAAATACCCATGATTTAATAAATTTCCATTGATATGTGTTATTGAATTGTTGATGCATACTTTTAATCTCCGCTTTAATATCATATTGGGAGGAGCTTCCTTTACCGCGTTTAAATCTTTTGAGTTTAGCCAATTTACTATTATGTAAAAGAGGTTTAAAAAGAAAGGTGATTAAAAATAGAATATTTATTATCTACAAAATTATTCTTAACAATATTACCATTGAGATATAACTGATTTAATCCATATGGAAACAGAGTACAATGTGATTTAATATAGAAGTTTTCAAAGAATAATCTATCAGCAGTATTTGTTTTAATGTCCAAAATATGTATAGTTATATTTTCAAAACCATGATGAGCAAAGTGTTTATATTCGATTTTATTAGAAGTAGGAAGAAAATTATTATTGTGGATATATTTTTTAACATGATCTCTATGTACATTCATACGTAGATGAATAGGATTACTGGTTTGTCCTATATAAGATATATTACATATATTACAAGATAATTTGTAGATGCAATTAAAAATTTTACAGAAAGTCTTATGACTATTTAGATTAGTAATTTGTGAGTTAGAAGCATATGGGCAGGTTTTACAATTTTTATTCTTACATTTATTGAAGTTATAATTTTTAGCTGGGCAATTATTATATCCAAAACAATCCATGGCAAACTGTTGGTAAAATGATAACGGTCTAAACAATTCCCAACTAAATTGTAAATACCGGGCAATATTTATCAAATTATATAATAACAAGAATAAATATATTTGCCAGTCACTAAATCAAATAAGATGTGTAATTCATAAGAGTTAAAGTAATATAAAGAGAATAGCATTAACATTTATAAATAATATAAATAAAAATAAAATAATTGCTTATATATAAAAATATATACAACTAAGTCCATGTAAAACCTAATAAAATGTAATAAGTAGGATATTACAAGATAAAAAGAATTGATTAACAATATAAATATAATCAGTTCTAAACTAGATTAATTAAAACACAAGGTATAATAAAATATATACTGTGTAAATCTGGAATTCACATAGAATCCTGTCCAAAAAAGTAATAAAAAGATTGCACTAAAAAGTACAGTTTATAAAAGGTATCTATAACACCAATACAAAAATCCCAATTGCAGTTACCCAGTCATAAAAACACAAAACCAATAAATTAGTAAGAAATAATAACGATAGATGGCAGCACTAGAATAAGATACTTCTAATATTTAATTACTAATAGCGAAGAAAATTTGCAGTTAGATTTAAAAAACGATAGATGGCAGCACTAGATTAAGGAAATTCTAATATTAAATTACTAATAGCTAAAGAATAATTGCAATACAAATATTTACCAAATAATAAAACAGAAAGGAAGACAATAATTAATAATACTTTAAGCAAAAATATAATAAGTAACCTATGCAAATAAAAGAAAAGAATAAAATAGGAGAATGAGCCACAATAAACTACAATTAACAATGGATGAAAGTAGAGAAAGTAATACATAATAAAAAATTAAAATGAATTAAAATAAATTCTATTACTAAATTTAGCGCAAATGCAGCATAAATTTGAATAGATAGCAAATAGAATGTTTCTTTAATACGAAGCATACAAAAGGAATTAGGAATAAGGATAGTTCATAAATGAAAAGTTAGATAAACTAAACAGCGTAGTATAAGAATGTGAATGACAATGCAATATACATTTAATTTATTGCGCAAATGCAGCTAATAAATAAAATGTTTTCAATATAAAAATAAATTATTAAATCCAAAGTTAGAATGTATGTAGTAACTCATAATACACTATTCCAAAATTTTCTACAAATACAAAGAAATTAAGACAAAAAGAGGAAATAATAAAGCATAATGCAAGTCATAAGGACAAAGACAATCAACAAATTTCAAAAATGAGGAATGCAAATAAGAAAACAAAAAAATCAAGCAAAAAAGCTTGCACATGGAGGAGATTTAGGCTTACGAGATTAGGCTTACGAAAAGTTCATTTCGAAAAAATTCTCATCGGGTCCATATATCTTTTCGAAATGAACACAAAAATGCTTATATATATATATATGTAATGGTGTATAGTGGCATTCTAGTTTATCAATTTCTTCTATGAATCACTTGTTTAGTAAGAGTTTTCATCTTTGCTTATACGGGTAATTGTCCTGTTTCCTGCTCTGAGAACGGGTCTGGGAGTGTTGCTGTGAACGTTCGTACTGCTTCCCTGGTTGTATTTCGACATGCTCATTCCAGTGCTTCTAGATAATTCATTCTGCTGAGGTTGATCGCGTATACACGTGGTGAAAGAAGAAGGGTTCATGCCACATGGTAATACAAATTTCCTTAATGTTTCTAATATTCATTTTTTCATATTTTGATGTCTGTAGTCTGAGTTTGAGCATTTATAGTAATGTACTATTGCTCAATCTGAAACAGGCATTTGTTTGGGTTAATTAGAATTAAATACTCAGACTTGAAGATGAATTTAATTCTGATTAATCATCGAATTTGGACCGGTTCTGTTCTTTTCTCTTATATAAAAACAAAATACAAATTTCGAGGTAAAAAATATACAAATTTCGAATCATCAAGTAAGTCTAAGAAAAGTATCAAAAAACAAAGGTATGGAATTGATAAAAGAAAAACAGACGAAATCCAAGCACAAACGCTATACACGTGGACAAGGCTCTAGACCTAAATCAGGATTTGTTCACGTCTTCAAAACTCGTTTTCAAGTCCAAGTGTCTTGTAGAAGCAAACACAAAAATGTATGTTTCTGAAGAAATAGATAAATTATATCTATAAACTATATCTACTTGGACTACATACATAAAGAAGTAAAAATAAAAGGAAAAAAGGATACCTGGAATCTAACTGAAAATATACACGAACCTATCGAGCAGGGGAACACAGAAAAAAGTGACAAGTGTTGCCATTCACAAAGGAATAAGATATGATCTACTGTTGCCATTCATAAGAAACAAATAACAGTAATGCGAAAAGACATGTACAAGAGATAATATACAATCAAGAGGGGCAATAATAGAAAGGCTAATGTGTAAGTGGCTGTAAAAATAAAATATAATTAAAACAAGAGAAGGGAGATGTCAGGCTAATATATAAAACACCATAAAAAGAATTCATGAAAATCCAGCTAATCTAAATTTTTTAACTATATCATTTACAAAACAAGAGGGATATTTATATAAATTGCTGGTAATTTTTAGATTATCCATATGTAAACCATGAAATTTTTTATCAGATAATCTATATATTCTAAAAAGCTGATTAAGAATAATATTTCTAAACAATAGAAACGAGTTGCAGGAATTAAATGGTAAGATTTTATTAATGTTAAAATTAAAAGAGTCTTTTTTATCATATAAATTAGTAACAATTCTATTAGAAGGCTCAATAAAAAGATTTAAATCCAAAAAAATAATATTTTTGCTAATAGTAGCTTCATTAGGAATTAATTCCAAATTATATATATATATATATATATATATATATATATATATATATATATATATATATATATATATATATATATATATATATATATATATATATATATATATATATATAAAAATAAAAATTGAAAGATTTTAATCGAAAATTATGCATAAACTACTGTATGCACAAAAAAACCCATCTCTAGCATATCTGTTACAAATGAGTAACTATAGACCAAGACCAAGGATAAAAATAGAAGGTAACATATCACTACAATGGAAACGGGGATGAGAAGAATATTAGGATACAAAATTCACAATTAAAAGTATATAAATATAAATAAAAATAAAAAGAATACACGGCAAAATGAGAAAAGGCAATAATAATTAGCTCAAGATAAAAGATTAAGACATAGAGAACGATCAATTGAAACTACACAAAAATGGCGGTTAGTTCGAAATTGCATTCTCATCAGGACAGCCATACAATTCGAATTAAAACCGATAGAATAGCCAGTTTCTGACAATGGCGATAGTATTTAACTATAGACACCATTGGAACTGTCTACTGGCTAGTGGAAGGAGAAAAATAAATCAATTGAAATACAAATCAGAAAAATAATACCTCCTCGAACAGAAATATGAACTCACAAGCATTGTTACCACGTGTAAGTTGAATAAGCGACTGAGCATTTCACCTCACTTCGTCAATGCGAGTGGGCACTGGAATGAATACATTTGAACGAAACATAATATGTATGGAGACTTTCAAAAATAGTAATCAGTATAGGACTCAGGACAAGTGGAAAATAGTCATTCGAAAATAGTAAACAGTATTAGACACAGGCCAAGTGGTAAATTAGGTGATAAGAATGGGTGAATTCTCAAAATTGAGTTATCCAATCAAAGATAAATAATGCATGTGTAAAATTATTACGTGGTATATTTGAAATTATTAATAATATTATTTACAAATACTTCCGGATATTGGTAATTTTGACAAATGCGTTTAAGATTATTGATGTGGAGAAAGTGAAACCGAGGATCAGAAAGTCGATGTATTCGAAATAGCTGGTTTAAAATGATGTTTCTAAACAATTGAATAGAATTACAAGATTGATATGATAGCAGCTTTATGATAGTGAAGTTGTAAGAATCTTTTTTATCATATAGATTGGTGATTACATGATTATTGAGGGTATCTGAATTTAGGTCTAAAAAATTTACAGTTTGACTAACGCTAGGCTCATTAGGAATTAATTCTAGGTTAGATGGGTAAAAATCAATATTAATTGGATAGGAATCATCAATGATAATACAAATTAAGTTGTCAACATATATATATATATAATATATGAATTAGAGTTAAAATGACATTCATAATAATAAAATATAAGTTAGCGAGTATACTACTACTACAGCCACCTTGTGGTACTCCAGATGTTTGTAAATAAATGTTATCACCTTGGATAATATAATTGTTGTGTAACACAAAGTGCAAGAGCATAGGAAAGTTTTTGACATTAAATGCAATATTATTGGAAGATAGATAGTCATGATAAAGAGAGATAATAACTTTATATAAATCTTTAATGACAATATTATTAAATAGGTCTTTAAAATCAAAGGTATGGAAACCAAGAATTTGTGGAAGCTTGCTAAGGTGATTTACTAAATCAAAACTATTGTTCAAAATGAAGTATCCTGAATTCCTAAATTTAAGAGATTCATTAATTCTATTTAAACAGTTAAGCAAGTACTTACTAGCTATAGTGGTAAAGGTATTATGTCCACAAGTGATTGTTCTAAAACTGAGAGGTTATTTATGGAATTTAGGAACCAAAGTAACATAAGGAAATTTAAAAAACTTACACTTAATATTTAATTATGTATATAATTTTAGCATTTTAGTTTTGATTTTGATAGACTGATTATTAATGGGTTTAAAAATTTGATTATTTTTTAAGTAATTCTGTAACAGAGAAACATAATATTTTTTACAAATGATAGCATAATTATTAGAAGCATTTATCTACATAAGTTATGACAAAATGTTGTTGTAGTTCTTTAATAGCAGATAGGAGTTGTTTATAAGGATACCTAGGCTTCGTTAATTTAATGTTTATAATAACATTTTTAAGTAGATGTAAGGTAGTATACTTCCATAGATGGAATGCTTCAATAGGAATGGAATGTGAACAAGCAAGTTGATATATGAATTTATCAAAATCAAATGATGATATATATATATATATATATATATATATATATATATATATATATATATATATATATATATATATATACATATATATATACATATATATATACCTATAAGGATATAAACAAGAAGAAAAAATAAGCGAGAATCTGTTAAGCACCACATCCTCTGTAAGGTTTCTATTTTCTCCTTTACTTAAATAGGAGTTCCTTTCGTGATATACTTATTTTTATATGTATATATATACATATATATATACACACACACACACACACACACACACACACATATATATATATATATATATATATATAAAATGATTCGAAATTTGTATTTTTTTCCATTTGATTGAAGATTTGCTGATTTATGCTTTTATTTGTAGGCTTGTTAGAAAGATAGGTTTTTTGAATTACAGCTTCTCACTTTTCTTTCATTGGACTTTCAAACTATTATATATATATATATATATATATATATATATATATATATATATATATATATATTGATTGGTGATTCTCTGTTTGATACTTTTGATACTTTTATTTGTAAGGCATTTTTTAATGTTGGGGTTTTTTGAGTTGAAACTTCTCTCTCTCTCTCTTTCTCCCTCTCTCTCTCTCTCTCTATATATATATATATATATTAATATTGAACAAAAAGATTTAGAGATTTACTGAAGTCTTTGTTTTTGAAAAAATTAAATGTCATAAAAAATACTATCTGGAAGGTGACTCACAGTTAAAAGTTATATTAAATTGTAATTATTATGTAGAAAAAATATGAGCTGTTAAAATGTGTAAAACATATCCCTCTATAAGTCATAAAAATTTTAAGACTCCTAACATGAATAGTTTCTGAGAAAAAGGTACATAAAAATGGTGAATTTTACATGGAGAAGATAGGGCTTTCACGGTCAAAGTGCTTCAAGGTATGCAAAGTTGTTCAAAATCATCGATTTTAATGCTCTGATACTGTAGTATAAAGTATTGTTTTCCCGAAAATTCGCGATTTTGACGAATAAGCACATTTTAAAACCTCCTCAACCTATATATATATAGATTACAATACTCGACTTAGTGCCTGATTTAACAACTCGACTTTGGTGGGAAAATATGCACATTCTACAATGGAATACGATGTTTCCATATGGACTAAACTCTATCAATTTTGCACAAACCTAGAATTTGGATTACTATATACATTTTAAGAATCCACCTACTGACTACATTCAACAATTGGCTATGAAAACAAAAAGAGGCAAAAGAGCGGGCAACAAAAAACGTATTGGTTTTTTAGCTTACGTAGAAAAAATTAATGGATATCTTTCTGAAATACGAAACTATACGCAAATTAAATCAAACTGGATTAAGAATTATGTATATGGCATAAAGAAAAAATACATCCGCCATCTATGGAACGAATGGAAAAGAATTCCAATTTTAATAGAACATGAAGCTATTAATGACATTTATGCTGCAAACATCGCTACCTTTTATAACTGCTTTAAAATACGTGCCAAACATTGTGGCATCGATTTGGAAAAAACTGTTGCTGAAATAAATAAGGAATATTTTATCGTCACATTTGGTAACAAAACCTTTGATCATATCCCATTTAAGGATATTCTACACCAGTTCAACTTTCTTTTGCCGATGTTACACACTGAAATCTGTTTAACTTTTTGATTTGCCAAGACTAATGGAAGAAAAATATTCAACTATAATATGATCAGTAAGAATCTAGGTAATCACATTAATTATAAATGCCAGTGTAAAAAACATCTTTTGTGCAATCAAGATCACAAACATATCGTTACTGGTGATATATCGATTGCAAATAATTCTTCTTTATACAAGTTCTTAAAAATGGGTACTAAATTCAGACAACAAGACTTCAACACTGTTGAAAAAACCTTTTATAAAGAAATTGATCAATTTATTTACAGGATGGCGATCAAATACAGTTTTCCTATTGCATCTTTACATGAATGGAGATATAACATATATAATGCCTTTAAGAAGAACTATAACTTACGAAAACAATATTGTGCGTCTGAAAAAATCAACAAAGCAGTTATGGAAGATTTTCAGAACAAATACGTAATATCCTATATGGATAAAGTAGATAACAACTACGCATTTACCTGCAAACAATTTTATGTTGAAAAACTAAGAACTTGCTATGAGGACACCAATATGTACAAACAAATTCTAGGTAATTATACTATTAATGTTAACCGCGTAACAGCTCTTTATAAACTTATTGGAATTAACATTACAACTGCTAAATTCCCATATTTAGTTCTGATACCTAAGATCCATAAAAAGCCTATTAAATTCAGAGCTGTAACTATTGGATGTCATACTTACTTAACTAAAGCAAATCAAATTTTGTTAAAACTATTGACACCTATAATGAAGAAGATTCGAACCCATGGCACCGTTATGGTGAATAACAGCTACGAAGTTGTTGAAAAGTTAAAAACATTCCCAGATAGTTTTTATTTTAGAAGCTATGATTTCAAAGACTTATTTAACAACATTAATTTGCAAGATCTGTTTAAGATTTTGATGGAAACATATTTGACATCTGATTTACATTTACAATATGACAAAAATAGATTTAAAAACCTTATTAAATTGGTCATATTCGAAAATGTTTTATACAATGGATCTGGATTCTATAAGCAAATCAACGGTATACCCATGGGTGGGGGATGTTCATCTCTACTTGCTGATTTTTATTTATTAAAGTATGAACAAGGAACTCAAATTATTAACGAGATGCCATATTTCCGCTTCGTTGACGATGTTTTGATTGGGATATCTGATAGAACTTTTAAATTTGACTTTAGTTTTTATCCATCTAACTTGGAGCTCATAGAATCTGAAAATAACAACATAGAAGAAATAAATTTCTTGGATATCACTATATATTATGATCATCAAGAAAAACTTTGTTATAAGATATTTGATAAAAGACGTGATTTTAATTGCACAATCAATTACTTTACGCATTGGAATACTAATATGAGTATAACTATACAACGTAATGTGATCATTAATCATTTTGCAAGATACAGACGTTTAAATTCAACTGATAAACAGATTGATATTTGCATACGACGTCTAATTATGGAAGCCTTAAAACATTCATACCCACCTCGTTTCATAAGACATTATTATATGGCATATTGCAAAAAGTACCGTAAGGAAATATATGTTAATTTTGATGATTTGCTACAACTCTATCTGTTTGGAATCAGATACTCTGTAACCCCACGAGCTTATCTATCTCTACATCTGAATTTATCATGTTTTTCTTCTATGGACTTCTAACGACGTAGCGCATCTAAGACCCCCTTTATACACGGTTAGAATATATTTTTATTCTTATTTGTTTCATTTTAAATGTTTTTATATGTTATTGTGACTTGAAGTATCTATACATCTGGAATTTATCATAGCTTTCTTCTATGGACTTCTATCGACGTAGCGCATCTACGAACATCCTTATTAAAACTTTATACATAGCATATATTTTTATTCATACTTGTTTCATTTTATATGCTTTTATATGTTCTTGTGACTTGAAGTATCTCTACATCTGGAATTTATAATGGGGTTCTTCTATGGACTTCTAACGCCGTAGCGCATCTACGAACATCTTTTTCAAACTTTACACTTGGTTAGAATATTTTTATTCATACTTGTTTCATTTTATATGCTTTTATATGTTCTAGTGACTTTAAGATCTTCTTGTGACTTAAAGTATCTTTACATCTGGTATTTATCATAGGTTTCGTCTAACGACGTAGCGTATCTACGAACATCCTTTTAAAACTTTATACATGGTTAGAATATATATTTTAATCATACTTGTTTCATTTTATATGCTTTTATATGTTCTTCTGACTTTAAGGTCTTCATTTCGGGATTCCGTTTTTCCCCCTGGCATACTGTTGATTGTTGTTTCGGGCGTGTAGTGGTTTCTGGGATTAAAAGCATGCTTAAACCAGGAAAAGGGGTCGCAATCCCCCTTGACCTCTCTACAACCCCGTAAACACACAACTTCTAATTGTATTATTCCATTTCATTTTTTCATATTATATATATATATATATATATATATATATATATATATATATATATATATACACAGGGTATTCCCAAAAGATTGAAATGCGCTGTAATTCTTTACATGTCGGAGATAAGTGGGCAATGTAAATTGCAAAAAATGTTGAAAGTAAGGTAGGAAATAAGAATACGTTAATGAAATAGTCCTCCCATTCATTTTCAAAAAGTTACACTTTTTAAATTTTTATACGACCCCCTTATAACAAATTGGGTCAATCAGAAAATTTTTATTTTTAATGCAACAAGATCATTAAAAAAAACCCCGCATATCTGTATCTTTAAAATTGAGTGAGTTATATTTAATTGAAAATTTAATATTGTGAATAGGGAATCAAATCAAAAATGTAAATTTGTGACATATCATAAAAAAATCTGATGTGGGCAATACATGACTTTCCTTATATAATGTAATGAATTTACTACTTTTACAGTAAAAAAAATAGATTTTTCTTATAGTACATACTAATATTCTTTCCAAGATTTTGAATTTTCGACAATGAGTCGTCATTTTCATTGATTTAACGTCATTTTTATCCATTTGGCGAGATTTTCATTAATTTGGCAACATTTCAAAAAGTCGCCAAGTTGGCGACATTTCGCCAAATTCGTCGCCAAAATCTCGCCAAGCGTTATGGACGAAGAAATAAGCTATTCTTACACCAATAAATGACTATTGGCGTTCAAATACAAAAATATTACTTAAAGTATCTTTTTTCATGAATGGAACGAGCTAGATCCACGAGAATGATGTCACCCAATTTATCGCATGGTATAACATATGAAAAGTGAACATGTTTCTCAATAAGAAATATTTTTTTTATTTTATATGACTTTTTGATAATTCTTTTTAAAAAATGTACAATATCTCGAGAACGGTTCATATTAGCGTTCTAAAATTTATGTCAATCGTTATCTAATGAAAAATTACATAAGAAATGTCTATTTGCGTAACTTTATTAGCGGTTTTGATTTTTTGACGATTTTTTCAAAATTTCATTCGAAAATTTAGGGGGGTTCTGAACATTCGATTGCGTATAAAAACAATAGGCTTCCAGTGTTTACGGATTGTGATTTTACCAAATTTTGTTCAAATCGGTCCATTCGTTCGTCAGTTATCGTCTCCACAGACTCACTGACACACACACACACACACACACACACACACACACACACACACACACACACACACACACACACAGATATCACTTCAAAAATGTTTGATTCGTGATCAGGGATGCTTGAAACGTGCTTTCCCGTCGAAAACTCGAATTCGAATTTTCGACCCCGTCACAATACTTTCCTTAAAACATTATGTATATAAGGAAAGTAAAAGATAAAACTGGATGATAATACATAGGAGACATTTTTGCGAATTCCGCGTAGGTTCACGATGCAATCACGGATTCTTAAGTACTTTTCAATAACTAAATACTTTTTCAATAATTAAGTACTTATAAGTATTTTTTTTATCTAAACAATTTCTATCGTCAATTTGTTTACGATCCCTATTTTCACTGATGAAACAGCCTTTCACATGATACGGAAAAGTGGTATAAGTCAGATATTTCCTTTATCATAATTCAGTTGATTTTAAAGATACAGATATGCGGTTTTATTTAATGATCTTGTTGCATTAAAAATAAAAAAAAATCTGATTGATCCAATTTGTCTAAGCGGTTCGTATAAAAATTTAAAAAATGTAAATTTTTGAAAATGAATGGGAGGACTATTTCATTAACGTAGTCTTATTTCTTATCTTACTTTCAACATTTTTGCAATTTACATTGCCCACTTATTTCCAACAGGTAAAGAATTAAAGCGCGTTTCAATCTTTTTGGGACACCCTGTATATAAGCGCGCGCACACACACACATATATAGTTTGTACATTCTCATGAAAAATTCCTGCGAGTGCAACCGTGTGAAAAGTAGGGAAAGGCTATTAACCGCACCCAATTGTCAAAGCCAATTTCATTTCACTTTCTTCGGCGAGCTAACTCTCTTGGAAAATGGGACCCTTTTCCCTCTGTGCCTTGCCCTCATTTTCTTTTCAGGAAACTCGCAAGAAAAACGTTCTCCGTTTGGAAAGCCCTACAAAATCGGGTCAGTAACCCCTAAAGGGCCTCTGCGAGGCAGTGTAGAGGGAGCATCCAGGGAACGACAGGGTTCGAATGCGGTCGCATCTAGGCCACAGCTAGGCCGGCGCATCCTCACCAAGGCCAATTCGAGGCAAAATTGGAGCAAACAGTTTCTGGAAGGTCGCAAAAATGGACTCTTCCAAACTCTTGATTTCTAAGGAGAAATAGACTCGTCCAGACTTTATGACGAACGTTTCAATAAATAGACCTTATATGCCTGAGGAGGCAAATTTTATTGGGCATAAATTCGTGGTGTATATATATTTTTAAATTAAACTACAGAAATATTTTTTTTTACACAGGTTATTTTTAGGTTTCTGTTGTTATAGGGTTTTATTTATATGAAAAACGAAATAATTTTGTGAAGAAAAAATTGAAAGAGTGCGGCAAAAAACTTTGTTGCACTCGACATACTTTCGCTTTGTGCCTGAACATTTTTCAAGAACTAATCAGATGCCATTTACATTTCTTTAATAATTTACTTTACATACTTAGTTGATGAAGAATACAGTGTTTATAATTAATATATATATATATATATATATATGATTATTATATATATATATATATATATATATATATATATATCTATATATGATTATTATATATATATATATATAAATATAAATTACGAAGAATATGAAACTACTACGTATAACAATACAAATGTATAAAGAAACAGTACAATTAAAATTGCATTTGTATCCATTAATATATTTGTTTTAAATTTAATGGGTGGTTTCTGATTTTTCATGTTTATGACTGACATTCTTTTGAGTTTTTTCTGGTTATATATAATAAAAAAATCTTAACTTAAAAAATGCTAACAACATAAAAAAAGATGTAAAAAATAGAGATTCATCAATCAAGAGGATAATAAAATGCACATATCTAGTCATCAAGTTAAATACAATCAACATATATCAATGGTGAGAATTCGAAAATTGAAAAACAATATATATATATATATATATATAATTAAACTAATAGAACTTATATTGAATTTGAAGAGATACTGTATATCCCCTAAAACTAATAAAAGAATATTAGAATGAATTACAATGGATAGCAAAGGACAGAAAGCAAAGAAATTGTAAAATCTTCAGGAGTATTGTAAAAATTGTAAGATTTTCTTTGTCTTGTAAAACATAGTTCTTTTCATTATATAACTTTTTTATTTTGAACAAAAGGGTTATTTTGTACCTGAAAGAACTGGAAGAAAAACCATGAATAATAACAAAGATAATAAAAGAGATTTTTTCGAAAAATGGAAGAATAAACTAAGACTACTATTCACATGTGCATAGATAGAAAGCTATAAATTCTACAATTGCCACTCTTGAAGTTAAAAGTCAGTGTTGCCACATAGAAACAAATAATTACTGTTAATATGACTAAATACTTGAGAAACACCCTCCTTCTAATTCATAATTAGTGTCTTGATATAATATTATTAATAAATGAATTTTTATTTTAGACTGACAAATTTTGAATTTTAAATTTTGCTTGATAAATCACATATACAATACAAAGTCTCCTGGCGGAATGCAGAGTAAGAAAAGGCATGCAATGCAAAAAGCTGATAAAACAACTGGCGGAAATTGAATAGCATTAATGTTAGATATAAGTACTAAAAGTTACAGGTAGTGAATACTAATACCACTGTGATAAAATTATGATGTAGCTAATATAATATTAGAGAATGATAATGCTAATATAGTCACAAGCTTTTTTTTTAATTTTGTGAAAGGCAAGATTTAAAATACTTTGAAATTTTGTGACAGATGCTTATGCATGAGCTTTGGTGGTGTTGAACAGAATTCAATCCCCCATAAATCACACCTTTTAAGTCTTTTTGAACACGAATTGAACGCTTACTACTTGACATCTGATGGATGGGTATTGATGAACGGATGAAAAAAAAAAAAAAAAAAAAAAAAAAAGCATTATGAATTCAAGCTAAAATGCCCCCCTCCCCCTATTCTCATATAGTTATATTTAAACATATGTTTATTTAATTTTCGGTTTGATAATAAGCAACTGTACCAAACACTAGCCTCTAGTTCAAACACTATCTGATAAAATTTCATGAAATTTGGTAGTTAAGTCACTTAGTACCAAAAGTAAGTTCGATAGCTACCTTAGTACTGATTAGATTTTGGTGCGATTCGGAAAATATAACTGCCTCTTTATTTATTATCTACAAAAATAAATAAATAAATAAATAAATAAAATAAAAATAAATAAATTAATTAAACATGCTATACGTATTAATTAAATGCTTGTTTAATACATATATATATTTTTTATGACGAAACGAATAAAACCAACATCATTACTCAGGGATAAACCGTTCTAGAGATATTTTATTTTTTGGATAACTAGCTGCCATTTTAAAATACTCTTAGTCACCAAATAATAGGGAGGAGGGGGGGATTCAAAACTAAAAACGCGATGCAATTTCAAAATTAGTATCCAATTTTTCCATTCGCAAAAATCTGGGGGGGGGAAAAAGGCTCAGTATATTGCGTAAATGCTTATTTTATATATAAAAAAAATCTAATGTGGGCAACACATAACTTTTCTTATATAATGCAATGAATTTACTGTTTTTATAGTAAAAAAAAATATAGGTTATTCTTATAGTAGAAACTTATATTCTATCCAATATAAAATATGTTATTCTTATAGTAGATACTTATATTCTATTCAAGATATTGAAATTTCGTCAATTAGTCGTCATTTTCATTGATATAATGTCATTTTTATCCATTTGGCGAGATTTTCGTTAATTTGGCAACATCTAAAAAGTCGCCGAGTTGACGACATTCCGCCAACTTCGTCGTCAAAATCTCACCAAACGTTATGGACGGATAAATAAGTTATTCTTATAGCAGATAAATGACTCATCATCATCATATTTGGCACGACAGCCCAGGATGAGCTATGGCCTTCCGCTGAAGATTCCTCTAGGACTGTCTATTTCTAGACCTGGTCTGCCAGTCTCTTGCTCCAATCACTCTAAAATCTGAATCAACTGAGTCAAGCCATCTCAGCCTTGGTCTTCCTCTTTTTATACTAGTAAAGGGCCTTGCAGCAAACATCTTCTTTACCGGGTCCCTTTCAACCATTCTAGCAATACGAGAGGCGTAGTTCATTAGCTTAATTTTAAAATATTTAATAATATCAGGTTCCTTAAAATATCTATAAATCTCTGAGTTAAAACGTCTCCGCCATAGGCCATTCTCCTTTACTCCACCAAGGATGCCTCCTGAGAGCCCTACGCTCAGCAACTCTACAGCAACTCTACCCTCTCCATTTTTTGTTAGAGACCATGTTTCCGAACCATATATTAGGACAGGTCTAATGATAGTTTTATAGATAAGAAACTTTGTTTTTCTAGAGAGGAAACAAGACCTCAAAACAGGGCGAAGTCCAAAACATGCCTTCTTGGCCAGTGAAATACGATTTTGAACTTCAGGGATAATATCATTTTTTGCATTAACAAAAGATCCCAGGTATTTAAAACCAGAAACAGTTCCAAACTCATGTGGGCCAATTTTCAGAAAGTTGGCCGTATCACCAGTTGGTGTTTTCTGTACTGGCATATATTTGGTTTTAGAAACATTTACAATCAATCCCATTCGACTTGCAACTACCTCTAAGGAGAAGAATGCTTCTCTCAAGGCCGGCACACTCCTAGAAACTATATCGATATCATCAGCGTAGGCCAGGAGCTGCACAGACCTGTGTATAATGTTTCCCCGTACATCAATTTTTGAATCTCGTACAGCCTTCTCCAGTGCGATGTTAAAGAGAATGCACGAGAGAGAGAGTCCCCCTGTTGTACACCATTATTGACACTTAAGCTCTCGGAAAGGACGCCCAAAAATTTGATTTTACATTTGGTAAATAAATGACTATTGACGTTCAAATACATATGTATTACTCAAAGTATCTTTTCTTATGAATGGAACGAGCTAGATCCACGAGAATGATGTCACCAAATTTATCGCATGATATTACATATGAAAAGTGAACATGTTTCTCAACAGTTCATATATATTTTTTTAATTTATTTGATTTTTTGATAAATTTATTTGGAAAATGTGCAATATCTCGAGAACGGTTCATGCTAGAATTTTAAAGTTTATGTCAATCGTTTTCAAAGGAAAAATTACATAAGAAATGTCTATTTGCGTAACTTCATTAAAGGTTTTGATTTTTTGATGATTTTTTCAAAATTTAATTCGAAAATTTAGGGGGGTTCTGAACATTCGATTGTGTTTAAAAACAATAGGCTTCCAGTATTCACGGATTAATCTTTGTGCCAAATTTCATTCGAATCGCTCCATTCGTTCGTGAGATATCGTCTCCACAGACTCACTGATATGCACACACACACACACACAGACATCACCTCAAAAATGTTCAATTCGTGACCAGATGTTTGAAACGTGCTCTCCCGTCGAAAACTCGAATTCAAATTTTCGATCCCGTCACAATACTTTCTTATACATTATGTATATAAGGAAAGTAAAAGGAACGCAATCACTTTTCGATGCTAGGCTAAGCCGTTCTCCAGTATTTGCAAATTTTGACAAGTTGGTGTTGTGAATAAACAAGCGACAAGTCGCGAAATGAAATGGAATAGAAGAATAACTGCAAAACTGGTGTAGCCATTCTCTGATAAGTGTCTATTTATTTTATATAAATTTTATTGGACAAAACAAAATATCTCAATTCAATGGGTATAAATATCAGAAGGCAGACAACGAAATTTCAGCTTGTAGTGAAAGTCAGATTTTGCTTACATCGGATTTATTTCCTCTCTTCAACTGCGACAAAATACCGAAATCCGCAGCCATTTTTAACCACGACCCTGAATCCTGCTTTTGACCTGAAATACCCCAGAACTTGAATTCGACCGTTCCGGACGCAACGGTTACGGTTCGGCGATGCTGCGCGGTGTGGGGGGAACCTTGACCCAGGGAACTCGGCACGGGCCTCAACGAGATGTGCTACTAAACTAAAATTCACCTTGAATGACCGAACTAGGGTCTGACTCGACCTCCAGCCAACCCTATACGGCGAGCAACCGTTATACTTATAACGGCCCACCGAGCATCCGTTATAAGGACATTCGAAAGGTTGCGCTGTTTGTTGCCAAGTGAACAATGTCGCAGCATTTTGATATGGTAGGGGTCGGTTTGGGCCATATCACAACTTGTGGCATCGCCAGTTCATTTTTCAAGGGGGAGGGGAGAGGTTAATAATCGTAAAATTCATACTTTCAAATCTCAGAATGTCATCTCACTGCACTCTAGTTTCCGTATGATAAACTTTTTAAGCACTAAAATTTTAATTAACCCTTAACGACATAGATGGGGGGGGGGGGGGGGGGGGGTCCATGCACACCCCATAAAAAATACTTTTTATATTTTAATCTGAAAATGATTATATTTTAATTTAAAAATAATTATATTTTAGTTTAGAAATAATTAAATATATTTTTTTAATTTAACGATTTTAAAACTTGTAATTAGAAAGTTAAGACTAATTTTGGATGTTTATACATGTTATAAAACGTTGATTACGTGTTTTTATGTGCGAAAAAGTGAAATTTATAATTTTTTATTAGATAAGCATACTTTGTAACTTCATTAAAAACTATGAAAGATTCTCCTGTAAAACTTTCTGACTCAGATTTTAAGCCTTTATATATTAGTGTTCCTCGCCCATTATACAAAAGAAGAAACAAATTCCCTAACCATTCCCAAAATCTTACCACATCTATTTTTCCTTTTGTTTCATTAACAGAATTGCAGTTAAAGTTGATATTTTAAATGCACGATTGAATAAATAAATAAATAAATAAATTAAAAAAAAATAAATAAAAACCCATTGTTCATTATTTGGAGTATCTGCTACATATATATAAATACGCATTACTGAATATACTTGATATAACTATCCAAAAATATCCATTATATAAAGGTGTTCGTTATTTGGGTGTGCCCGTTTAGGATGTTTAACTGTAATTTATTTTAATGAACATTGCACATCAATGTCTACTACATACAATTTCAGAAAATTCATTCAAAACTAGAATAGAATGGATGACGCCTAAAACCACCACCCTCTTGGCGACGAAAACCATAAATCTTTCATCTTCTTCAACCCAGACCGTCCGACCTACCCGAAGGTGTAAGGTATCTGTGTGGACGGCCGGGAAGTGCCACTCAATTTAGACCAGAACCCGGTGGGGAGGCATCCACAGGGGCCGTACCCTCCTCCCCCTACGACCAACTTCTCGGAAGTACTTACGGACCCACATGTTTAACGTGATCGTACGTCGCGTGAAAACGGCGACAGTTTGGGAAGTGGCAGGAATCGAACTCGGGGTCGTCCGAGTGAAATTCCCGTGCGCTAACCACTGGGTTGTCGCGCTCCCACCATAGATCTTTCAAAACACGAATCAGTTTCGGAGACAAAGAACAGCGTCCTTCGTCAGGATGAAAAAACAATTTAATCAGAACAAACAAAAGCGAACACGTCTGTCAACAAATTTGACCTAGGAAGAAAAACGTTGTCAATCGAAAATTCTGAAAAATAAAAGGAAAAATCTGAAAGAAAAAGCGATTCCAAATACTCTTTCGGTAAATAAAATTGCGAACATAAGTGTCCTATGATGTTACATCCGAAAAATGAAAGGAAGAACTCAGTAGGAAGGAAAAAAAATAGTAGAAATATTCAAAATACTTTCTTAGTGAATAAAATTACGACTCGTCTTCTATGGTTAAAACAAATAGGGAAACTATCGGTTTCGGAAGGCTAAATGGATTAATTTGTGAGCCAAATTCAAATAAATTTTGATCAAACTAATTAAAAAATACCAACGAAAAGACAGAGTGATAAAAGAACATATAATACAACATATACAGAAAGTTTATGAAAATGCAAGGTTTCGGAAGGAGCTAAAAGAGTTGACTTTATCAACTAAGTTCATACAGCACTTATGTTAGTAGTTTCATTCACTGAGTATTTTGAATCCTTTAACTGTATTTTTTCCCAATTTTTCCAGGATATTTGCTGTCATTTTTCATGTGGCAATGATTTTCTTCTTGCGTCACGAGATACAACAAATTATTGTCAGAAGCGTTTTGCCTCTGTTTTTTTTTTATTCTGATGAAGGAGACTATTTTTTACTTTCGAAACCGGTTGATACTTTTAATCAACCTTTACCGCTGTTAAACTAATAAAGCATTTATTTTTGCAGATTGATTCAGTTAGCGGTTTGCGCAAATTCTTACACATATTACACGCTGTGACCACCTGGGAACCCCGCGTGCTATTGTGACATTTCGGGCGCGGTAGCCCGGTGGTTTGCGCGCTGCCACAACTGCCGCCGTGTTCATGCGGAGTACGATCACGTTAAACATATGGGTACGTAAGTCCTTCCGAGAGGTTGGTGGTAGGGGAAGGAGGGTACGGTCCCTGTGGATGCCTCCCCCACTGGGTTCCGGTTTAAATTGGGTGGCACTTCCCGGCCTTCCAAACAGTTACCTTACACCTTTCTGGTAGGTCGGACGGTCTGGGTCTCAACAACAACATATTACACGCTGAGCAAATAGGCTAATCTCGAACGGCGCATCACATGTGGACATTACCCGAGCAATTCTCATCATGCATGGACACGTGAGAGCATGCGCACGTGACGTCACACAGTTAATCTTGCCCTTACGTTTCGTGACGTTTCCAAATCAAAATACTCGTCTGCTTAGCAGTATGGAAATTTTCATTATTTCTGTGTTAAAAATGGTTGCTTTAGAAACTTACATTCGTTTAACCTCTCATTTTACTAAATAAATCTTGTTTGATGGATATTTTTAATTAACCGGAAAATAAAATATTCACTTTCATTAAAATATATATAGGAGTAGTTTTTTTTTTTTTAAAGAAAACTCGTTACATATCTTTCCCTTCAGCCTCGTATATACATTGCAGAATTTGCTAGTCAATGTATACATCTTTAAAACACTAGTGAGTGACCACAGTAAAAATGAGTAGCAGTGTACATTCACTTAAAATCACTTAAAGTGCACTTTAGCAAATGAAATCTTTAGATATATGTATAGTTATTCAAGTATTCTAAATAACTCATTTTTATCATAAAGATAAATTTCGATGTTTAATGGGTTTAGTTTCAATTTTTATTTGCCATCATCGTCCGTTTACCATTACACGCTATGGTAAAAATAATGCCCTTACGTTCCATGCAGGTTGTTTATTTACTCTCGTGCTGTATAACAGACTGACTTCTAAATTCGCTAATCCGATCAACGTTTCACGGTCATTCCACAAGCGACTCACCTCCTCACCTTACCCTTTTTGAAATCCACAATAATCGTAGGTCACCTAGATCTTCAATGCAGAGCATCTCCTCACAGTGCTCTCGTCAACCATGTCAAACCCGGGTCAACCCAGGGCTTTTGGAGGTCGAACGGGCTAAATTGGGACACCCAAGGTGATTTTTGCAGTCTCGGGCACCCCACTAGGCCAAGGGTCCTTCCCCAAAGAGCGCTGACCCGAAACGCTTTGCAAGGGCCGTGAGCTTGCTCAAGGTCTTGGCCGTTGAGGGCTGATCATAAAATTCAAGGCCCCGCCTGAAAAGAATATATGAATATATTTACTTACCGTTTCGAAATTTTAAAATAGAAGGAATATACAGTATAGGCAATTTGTATGTATGTATACGCAGCCTGCATGTACTCTACAAGTACGATTAATATGCGCATTTTATTCGTATTAATTTGACTGTTATATTGGTGACTTCTTTCAGTATATGTGTAATAAATAGTTCTACAGCCCAGACCAGAGGATTTGCCAAAACGGCTTAGCATCTAAATCCCCGGCCGATGTATTAAATGAAAATAAATGAACACTTTTAAAGTAAAAGTTTCTATATTGCGCTAAATTTGTTGTTTTAATAAAATTATTAATATATAATATTTTGGTGAATCTGTTTGGAGGGGGGGGGGGGGGGAGAAACGCAATATCTCGAGAACGATACATTTTATAATATTCTAAAATTGATTTCATTCATTTTGCAATGCAAAACTACACATAAAATGAGGATTTACTTGAAATGATTAATATTTATTATAAAAAGATGTTTATCATTTTTTTTTTTTTACCATAAAAGAGGGATTTATAATTTAATACACTTGAAATCAATGGGTTTCTTGTATTTACAAATAGAAATAATGGTACAAAATTTCATTCGAATTAAATTTCTTGAGATATTTTGCACACCAACGTACACCAACAGACGCCATTTTAAAAGTCATTGACCTATTGCCAACTTAAAAAATGCTTAAAGAACTTTTAAGGAACATTTTATAATAATATTAAAATGAATTAAAAAACAAAAGCTTATAAAGCTACATTTTTACTTTCTGATACGTAGTAGAGGAAAAGGTGGTAATATGGACCCCCACTTTGTTTTTTGTAAGTGCGGCTCCATCTTGAGATAATTTCACTCGTTTTGGGAATGGTTGGTCGCATATGCTAATCAGCTATGGCCACAACAGGAGGAATAATTTTTAGAATATTTACAGTAACTTCCATAATGCGATTACCAAAAAAGTAAAATCACCTGTTTTATAAAGTGCGGGTATTATGGATCCCATGAAATAGTCACAGTTTATTCGTCAAAAATGAACTTCATTGTTGAAAAAACATAAATTATTCAGAAAAGTCGCAAATATAAATTTCTTTCTCGGCTCCAGCACAGCACATTCACTGTGTGTTCATAATTCACACATCACACACATGACCCATAGTTCTCCAAGGCAGTCATCAGTAAAAGCCGAGTCACAGAAGAGACAGTTGGCATTTTACACACCAGGTTGGTCCTCCCCCTACTTTGAGATCGAACGGTGAGTCGTTAGAGTGGTCAGAATGGAATGATTGATCAGAATGGAATGATTGATCAGAATCACTGTTAGATTCTTGCACGCACTCTGGGGATCCATATTACCAGCAACACCATGTTGAAAATAACACATTATACTACTCCCAAACCTAACCATAAAGTTGAAGTCTGGTTTCGACATATTATCATCTAACTAGTGGTAGTTCAAGGTATGACATCGAAATCTGCGCATTGTGCAACATACATACCCATAAAACTTGTATATCCCTTACCTTGCTAAACATTCGCGAATAGGATAAAATTACCAACACCCACAACACAAACGGTCCTTCAATAATGTACGGCAATGGCGATCGAAAGGGGATCTCAAGGGGAGTGATTCGAGTTGATTTACTCCTCCGCCACTAGAGTGAGCCTCGTTCCTGCCGAGGAATCGTGGGGATCCATAGTACCTGCAGGGTCCATATTACCACCTTTCTATCTATTAAGAAAGTATTGTTTACACGAAAATTTTCGATTTCAAGATATTGATGCCAATATATTTCTGAACACGTTTTGACTATTTTTGGAGTGATGTCCGTCCGCCCGTGGTTGATTTCTTGTATACAATACACACAAGCTGCCACACATATTAATGGATTTTCACGAAACTTTATATTCGGCTTTGTTATCAAAAATCTAGAACTAGATACAATTTTTCAAATATGAGTAAAAGCACCGAAATTTATTATAAATTTTATATTCTTTTAACATGGCAGCATAAGACAAAATTTGACATAATCACGAATAAAAATGGTTATGGCTTAATAATCCCGAAATTTAATAGATAAATGTAGTGAAAAATAGTCGAGATACAATTTTTGTGTTTGCGACGTCATTAATCCTCCTCGGGGGAGGGCTACATTATCAAATTTGATATCAATAGAAAGATTTTCTCAAGCCCTTTAAAATGAAGAGAAACATATAGAAGCAATTATAATTGTGATTATTGTGATATTATATATTATGAATACTATAATTGTGATCATTTGGAACAACGATAGATTTTCAAATATTTTCTTGTAAAATTTGAAAGAAAGAAAAAAAAATCTGATGTGGGCAACACATGACTTTCCTTATATAATGCAATGAATTTACTACTTTTACAGTAAAAAAATAGGTTTTTCTTATAGCAGATACTAATATTCTTTCCAAGACATTGAATTTTCGACAATTGTCGTCATTTTCAATGATTTACCGTCATTTTTATCCATTTGGCGAGATTTTCGTTAATTTGGCAACATTTCAAAAAGTCGCCAAGTTGGCGACATTCCGCCAAATTCGTCGCCAAAATCTCGCCAAGCGTTATGCACTAAGAAATAAGTTATTCTTACAGCAGATAAATGACTATTGGCGTTCAAATACAAAAGTATTACTCAGAGTATCTTTGTCATGAATGGAACGTGCTAGATCCACGAGAATGATGTCGCCCAATTTATCGCATGGTATTACATATGAAAAGTGAACATGTTTATCAATAGGAAATATTTTTTTTTATTTTATATGACTTTTTGATACTTTTTTTGAAAAATGTACAATATCTCTAGAACGGTTCGTGTTAGCGTTCTAAAATTTATGTCAATCGTTTTCTAATGAAAAATTACATACGAAATGTCTATTTACGTAACTTTATTTGTGGTTTTGATTTTTTGACGATTTTTTCAAAATTTCATTCGAAAATTTAGGGGGGTTCTAAACATTCGGTTGCGTATAAAAACAATAGGCTTCCAGTGTTTACGGATTGTGATTTTTGAACCAAATTTGGTTCAAATCTGTCCATTCGTTCATCAGTTATCGTCTCCACAGACCCACTGACACACACACACACATACTTTCACACACACACACACACACACATAGACATCACTTCAAAAATGTCTTATTCGTGATCAGGGATGCTTGAAACGTGCTCTCCCGTCGAAAACTCGAATTCGAATTTTCGACCCCGGCCGTCACAATACTTTCCTTATACATTATGTATATAAGGAAAGTAAAAAGACTATGAGAAAGTCGACTATGAGAAAATCGAGTTGAGTCACACCCCCAGTTAATTTTATTTCGATACCTGCTATGATATACGTGAACCCAAACCATATGAAATATGAATGTATGAGATAGTCGAGTGAAGTCTCACACTCCAGATATTTTCCATTGAAAACCTTGCATATCAAACTTAGAGTAGAGCAAGTAATAGTCCACGTCCCTTCGTCACCATTCTAAGGCCTCAACACGACCTTTCTGCTCCAGTTGATAGACATTCCCATTTTTCCGACTTTCGAACGCCTCGATGGCCCCTTTGCAGTGCGCCCCAGAACCTAGTAATCCCAATATTCGACCTCTAACGACGGTTGATGCCCATGGAATAAGCTTTGTCTTCCTCCATGGGACCTCGATTTGACCCGCTTCCCCAAAATGTCCCTGTTTTCATACTTTTGTGGAAGGTGAAATATCCGTATATGGGGAAATGGATGTTTTATACAGGTTTTATAGAGAAAGTATTTCAACTTGACTTCTCTGACAGAGAATTGACTTTCTTTGGGTGTGTTGGAAAGTAATGCGTCCTAAAATGAAAGGCATTGGGTGTGAATACTATACCAGGGATTCAAGGGAAGGCCTTAAGCACATCCCAATAACTTTGTAAAGAACAGGGCCTGATTAAGGGTGAGCGTCAGTAAATTTTCTGCCCTATCCGCGCTTTGTTAACTTTCGCGGCACACATATTTCGCCGAAATTCTGCTCAAACAGTTGCGAAATATTTTCTTATAGATAAAATGCTATGCTTAGATTATATTAAAACTAAATTTAATACCCAATACAACATAGAATATATGTTTTATTTTAATTTAAAATATTTTTGGTGCTGCCATCTGTTGTCGTAATTTAATTCATACCGACTATTTTTATTTTTTAATGAATATTTTTAAATGTCTATTCCTTCTAATACGCTATTAAATACAACAACAGATCATATATAATGCCATAATCACGGAAACGTAATTGAACTTGGACTTGAAGACAAAGGAACTTGAAGACAAAACTGCAGTCTTCAGTGATGTACATTCAGATCCCTTATCAAATTTATAGAATGATAAATTACCTTACCGTGATTGTGGCATTATTATACATGATCTGTTGTTGTATTTAACACTGTATTAGAAGGAATAGATATTTAAAAATGTTCATTAAAAAATAAAAATAATCGGTATGAATTAAATTACGACAACAGATGGCAGCACCAAAAATACTTTGGATTAAAATAAAAAATATAGTCTATGTTTTTTGGGGCATTAAATTTAGTTTTAATATAATCTAAGCATTGCATTTTATCTTTCAGAAAATATTTCGCAACTGTTTGAGCAGAATTTCGGCGAAATATGTGTGCCGCGAAAGTTAACAAAGCGCGGATAGGGCAGAAAATTTACTGACGCTCACCCTTAATGTACGGAGCTCCGGGGCCCCTCTAAAATTTTGGATGTGCAATGTTGTATGTGATAAAAAAATGTAAGAAGAAATAAATTTTTAATTAATTTAAAACTGATAATATTAGTTTTTATTAACACTTTACAACATAGTTGAAAAGTGTTTATGACGTTGTTCATTCTGTCTGTCTGTCCGTTCGCACGATAACTGCCGTAAAAATGACTTTATCAAAGACATATGGGAATGTAAATAAATAATATCACCCAATTAGCTTTGGATTGAACTCGGGTTAAAAAAATGAAATACATTGAACCCTATGGAACCTAATTTTTCAAACATGTTTTAAGCGAATTTAAAATTCACAAATTGTTTCGAAAATTTTGGAAATATTCAAATTATCTCATAAAATATAAACAAAATTCAGCAAAATACGTTCGGGTTCGGTAGTTTTTAAAATAAAAATTAAAACAATAATTGCACACATACTATAAGAAAAGATCACGTGACCCACTTCAAAATAAAATCTGACATCTATCTTCAAAATCGTTATTTTTAAAGTTCTCCTTTCAGCACCCCTATCGGAGAATTTAAAAGATACGATAAATGAACTCAGAAACAAAGCGAGATAGACAAAGAATGCCGACTACAAAGTTATAGAGTATTTTTTAATCTATAGGAATCGCCCCCCAAAACTCTCATTTATTCTGTATAATTTGGTTATTTGTGAATGGCTGTTCTGTTCAGGAATAATACAGTTAGTACTTTCTTAATGAAAGCAGACATATGTAAATTACGTGACAATTGTTTTGAGAGAGTTTTGATCCCTCTTCATCAGGTCAAAATAGCGTTTTTACTTAACAAGGGCCAAACAAGAAGTGTAAGGTGGCAGGCCAAAAAGCAGTAGAATACCTATATTTGGAACACCACACGAGTGAAATACAGCAGAAATGCACGGACTGATATGACATTTTTTTTTTTCTATCTTTGTTGAAAAGTTAGTTATCCTAACTTTTTAAATTCTCCGCCAGGGGACGCTGCAACCACTTTCATTCGATTTAACATTGTCACTTTATTATAGATACACGTGGGCCTTTTCCTTCAAAGTTATTGGGTTACTAACATTTACCGTTCTCGGAGCACATTTTTCGGATAAATTTATCAAAGATGTTGCATAAACTTAAAACAATATTGTTCAATATATTCACATTCCATATGCCCGTTCCCGGCCACTCAAACTGCTACTGTAAGCCCTAGGGCCAGTCGAGTGGCCTGGGTTTTCGACATTCCATATGCAATATTATGCGACAAATTTACTAATTTACCACAATTTTCTTGGATGCAGACATTTGTTGTAATAGTTCTGCATTCTGACGCCAAACAATTCGCCAATAGTAATTTATTTCACGGGATATTAATTAAATGTCAATCCAATTTATAAGTAGATTTTTTACGTAAGCAAAAGTCAGCATTATGTTGGTTAAGTCATGGGCTGCCTACATCAAATTTCTATTTTTAAAAGATGGACGTAAATGTTTCTATGTGTTGACACATACACATTTGGACCCTGTTTTGCATTTACAACATAGTTGAAACAACACTTTACAACATAGTTGAAAAGTGTTTATGACGTTGTTCATTCTGTCTGTCTGTCCGTTCGCACGATAACTGCCGTAAAAATGACTTTATCAAAGACATATGGGAATGTAAATAAATAATATCACCCAATTAGCTTTGGATTGAACTCGGGTTAAAAAAATGAAATACATTGAACCCTATGGAACCTAATTTTTCAAACATGTTTTAAGCGAATTTAAAATTCACAAATTGTTTCGAAAATTTTGGAAATATTCAAATTATCTCATAAAATATAAACAAAATTCAGCAAAATACGTTCGGGTTCGGTAGTTTTTAAAATAAAAATTAAAACAATAATTGCACACATACTATAAGAAAAGATCACGTGACCCACTTCAAAATAAAATCTGACATCTATCTTCAAAATCGTTATTTTTAAAGTTCTCCTTTCAGCACCCCTATCGGAGAATTTAAAAGATACGATAAATGAACTCAGAAACAAAGCGAGATAGACAAAGAATGCCGACTACAAAGTTATAGAGTATTTTTTAATCTATAGGAATCGCCCCCCAAAACTCTCATTTATTCTGTATAATTTGGTTATTTGTGAATGGCTGTTCTGTTCAGGAATAATACAGTTAGTACTTTCTTAATGAAAGCAGACATATGTAAATTACGTGACAATTGTTTTGAGAGAGTTTTGATCCCTCTTCATCAGGTCAAAATAGCGTTTTTACTTAACAAGGGCCAAACAAGAAGTGTAAGGTGGCAGGCCAAAAAGCAGTAGAATACCTATATTTGGAACACCACACGAGTGAAATACAGCAGAAATGCACGGACTGATATGACATTTTTTTTTTTTCTATCTTTGTTGAAAAGTTAGTTATCCTAACTTTTTAAATTCTCCGCCAGGGGACGCTGCAACCACTTTCATTCGATTTAACATTGTCACTTTATTATAGATACACGTGGGCCTTTTCCTTCAAAGTTATTGGGTTACTAACATTTACCGTTCTCGGAGCACATTTTTCGGATAAATTTATCAAAGATGTTGCATAAACTTAAAACAATATTGTTCAATATATTCACATTCCATATGCCCGTTCCCGGCCACTCAAACTGCTACTGTAAGCCCTAGGGCCAGTCGAGTGGCCTGGGTTTTCGACATTCCATATGCAATATTATGCGACAAATTTACTAATTTACCACAATTTTCTTGGATGCAGACATTTGTTGTAATAGTTCTGCATTCTGACGCCAAACAATTCGCCAATAGTAATTTATTTCACGGGATATTAATTAAATGTCAATCCAATTTATAAGTAGATTTTTTACGTAAGCAAAAGTCAGCATTATGTTGGTTAAGTCATGGGCTGCCTACATCAAATTTCTATTTTTAAAAGATGGACGTAAATGTTTCTATGTGTTGACACATACACATTTGGACCCTGTTTTGCATTAAAATGTTAAATAATAATCTGGTGAGCGTAATTTAAATTCTAGAAAATAAAACTGATAACCTGATAAATTATTGCACTATTAATGCTAGAACCGTCACGTGCGAACTACAACCATCCGTACATAAGGGGGCGGTGGACGTTGAAATGAGCAAAAATCGACTAAAAAAAGTTTTAACATGTAATATTATTTTATACATTTAACATTTGCTTACGGGTGGGACAGCGTCCATCCCAAACGAAGAACCTCCCAAAAAGACAGGTATTTGACATACCCTATCCTAAACAGTTCGATCCCCCTTTGCAGGCATTGGCGTCCATGGAAATCGCGGAAACATTGCACCTGCTGTAATGCTTCTGTCCGCGATTTCCATGGACGCCAATGTCTGCAAAGGGGGATCGAACTCTTTAGGATAGGGTATGTCAAATACCTGCCTTTTTGGGAGGTTCTTCGTTTGGGATGGACGCTGTCCCACCCGTAAGCAAAAGGTTGAATGCATTTTTTTCGAAACGGAATTTTCAAAGGTTTTTACATTTCTAAAATGCTCCATGCGTCTTAATTTTTGTCTGAGATGCATGAAATTTAGCAAGAAGACACCTCTCATACTTTTTAATGAAACTGGGTATGCATTTTATAATTGGATTTTATTAAGGTAATTAAAAGTGAATAAGAATCTAATTAAATGATGAAAATTAAGTTTTAATGCAGAAAAATATTTAAAAAAAAAATTAATTTTCTAAGGGATTTAAAAATAAATACCCAAATTTGTTCATAATGTGTTTTTGAGTGATCATAATGTAAAATTAATCAAAAATGTGAACAAATGGCACGCAAGGAGCATTTTCAAATTTTCGTTAAGAAAAATTAAATTAAACAAGAAAGATCGATCATGCTTAAAGCATTGATTATGAAACACTTTCCAACTTCAATGCAATTTTATTTAAACAAGTCTAAAATGCAATACATTCCTCGGTAATATTTTGAAACTTATCACAATACTGCATTAATTTATTATATTTGAAAACTTAAACCTTCATCGAAAAAAATGAACTTCATTCAAATGACGGCATTGAAATATAAATTGCCTGGTTTAAACATCTCTAAAATGTTATACATTCCTCGGTAATAGTTTTAGAATTATCATAATACTACGATAATTTATTATATTTGAAAAATTCATCGAAAACAACTGAAATTAATTCAAATGACGTCATAGAAAAAATAACACGCCTGGATCTCTCTATAAAAATAGGATTTCATTCATGACTTTCTCCCATTCATTTTATTCATCACAATACTATAATAATTTATTTTATTTAAACATTTTATTTAAGACCATGGAGCTACAAAAAATTAAACTCTATGCTTGAAACTTCATCAAAAAAAATCGTCCTTCTCTTTATGAAATCAATTAATATTTCATTCATATCAGCCATGCAGACTCCATGGACTAAATTATTTTGTGTTAAAAAAATACAGGAATTCTAATACAACTCATTCTATATATTTTGCTGTTTACATTTTACATAGGTGAAAAATAGGCTTAGTTGTAGAAATAATCAAATTTAGATGAGCATTTAAACTCAAATATATTGTCATTGCGTTGTTTCAGTATGTAGATGCACAGAATTTAAGCAAAAATAAAGTAGTTTTAGGACGAATACAACACTCAATATGAATTAAAGAGAACTTAAAAAAATCACGATTTTAAGACAAGATGGATGCCATATATCATTATGAAGTGGGTCATGTGATCGTTTCATATCATGGTCATGTGATCGTTTCATATAAGAGGTGTAATTATTATTTTAATTTTTATTTAAAAAACTACTGAATATATTTCGCTGAATTTTTTTTTATATATTTTATGGAACAATTTGAATATTACCTATAATTTTCGAAGCAATTTATGAATTTTAAATCCGCTTAAAAATGTTTGAAAAATTATGTCCCGTAGGGCTCAATGTATTTCATTTTTTCGACCCGGGTTCAATCCAAAACTAATTGGGTGGTATTATTCATTTATATTCCCATAGGTTCTACAGACCGTCTGAACAACATACTAAAATTTCATTTTGATTAAGTCATTTTTAAGGCAGTTATCGTGCAAACGGACAGACAGACAGCCAGACAGAATGAATAAAGTCATAAACACTTTTCAACTTTGTTGTAAAGTGTTAAAAAAAATACAAAATTATAACAAACTTGAAAAAAAAAAATAATGTTATTGTATATAGTAATGTTAAGAGGAATATTTATACAAATTTTCACGTTTCTAAGTCAATAAATAAACAAGAAAGATCAGTCATGCTTAAAGCATTGATTATGAAACACTTTCCAACTTCAATGCAATTTTATTTAAAAAAGTCGAAAATGCAATATATTCCTCGGTAATATTTTAAAACTTATCACAATACTACATTGATTTATTATATTTGAAACCTTAAACCTTCATCGAAAAAAATTAACTTCAAATGACGGCATTAAAGTATAAATTGCCTGGTTTAAACATCTCTAAAATGTAATACATTCCTTGGTAATAATTTTAGAATTATCATAATACTACGATAATTTATTATATTTGAAAACTTCATCGAAAACAACTGAAATTCATTCAAATGACGTCATAAAAAAATAACACGCCTGGCTCTCTCTATAAAAGCAACATTTCATTCATAAATAATTCCCCCATTCATGTCTTTCATCACAATACTATAATAATTTATTTTATTTAAAAATTAGGACCATTGAGCTACAAGTAAGTAAGCTCTATTCGTTAAACTTCATCGAAAAATATCGTCCTTCTCTTTCTAAAATCAATGAATATTTCATTCATATCAGCTAAGCAGACTCCATGGACTATTTGATTTTGTGTTAAAGAATTACAGCGATTCCAATACAACTCATTCTACATATTTTGTTGTTTACATTTTACATAGGTGAAAAATAGGCTTAATAGTAGAAATAATCAAATTTAGATGAGCATTTAAACTGGAATATATTGTCATTGCGTTGTTTCCGTATGTAGATGCACAGAATTTAGGCAAAAATAAAGTAGTTTTAGGACGGATACAACACTCAATATGAATTAAAAAGAACTTTAAAAATCACGATTTTGACACAAGATGGATGCCATATATCATTTTGAAGTGGGTCATGTGATCGTTTCATATCATGGACACGTGATCGCTTCATATAAGAGGTGTTATTATTATTTTAATTTTTATTTAAAAAACTACTGAATATATTTCGCTGAATTTTTTTTTATATATTTTACGGAACCATTTGAATATTGCTTAAAATTTTCGAAGCAATTTGTGAATTTTAAATCCGCTTAAAAAATACTTGAAAAATTAGGTCCCATAGGGCTCAATATATTCCATTTTTTCAACCCGGGTTCAATCCAAAACTAATTGGGTGATATTATTCATTTATATTCCCATAGGTCCTATAGACCGTCTGAACGACATACTAAAATTTCATTTTGATTAAGTCATTTTTACGGCAGTTATCGTGCTAACGGACAGACAGACAGACAGACAGACAGACAGAATGAACAAAGTCATAAACACTTTTCAACTTTGTTGTAAAGTGTTAATAAAAAATATTTCAACGTCCACCGTCCCCTTAACCCGCGTATCTATTTTCATTTCCATATGGCTCAAATAACAAAAACCAAACGTTTTCAAATTCACTTTGGTAGAATATCTACTAAATCAAATCCGAGAATTTAGAAAAAAAATATGTCTGAATCGAATTTAAGATGATACAGGCATCAAAATTTAAAATGCTTGTCAGTATATTATATACGTAATCGTGGATAAATCCAGTTCGCCCGAACTTGCCTGTAAAACTACTTTCTGTGCAACATTACTATTACGGAGGGAAAAGTACATGTTTTGAAATTCAGAGCAAAGAGACCCCAAAAGTACTTTGAAAGTGAATCGAAATTGAAATAAAATTTGTGAGCAGGACGTGATTTTCCCTTCACACTCAAATTTATTTATGTTTCTTAGATACTTATTACTCATATTAATTTGCTCATTAATGACTCATTTTACTTTCCCTGCAATACATGGTAATGTATAGGGAAAGTATTGGAATCATACCGAAAATCACAATTGGAGTTTTCGACGGATCTACACGTTTCGAGACCTCTAGAATACGAAAAAACCATTTTTAGCGTGACGTCTGTGTGTGTGTCTGTCTGTCTGTGTGTCTGTGTGTCTGTCTGTCTGTCTGTGCAGATTTTGTATCCACTCTAATTAAAAAACTAATGGTCCGAATTTCACAAAATTTTGTAGGTAAGTCGCTTGTGGGCGGGGCTAATGCTGATTAGTTTTGGGTACGATTCGGAATAAAAGAACCCGCATTTTTTGTGAAATGGCCCGCAAAAGCTTGTATCCACTCTAACTGAAAAACTAATGGACCGAATTTCACAAAATTTGGTGGATAAGTCGCTTGTAAGCCAACCTGGTGCTGATTAGATTTTGGTACGATTCGGAAAAACATAACCTGCCTTTTTTTGCAAAATGGCCCGCAAAAATCGTCAAAATCTAAACTAAAGAACTAGGTATACTCAAATATATCCATTAAATGCTCGTTTAATGCGTAATTTTTAACGACGAAAATAATACGACCAACCCCATTACACTAGGACTAACCGTTCTCGAGATATTTTAGTTTTTCGTATTTTCTCTACACCACCTTTGAAAACAAGTCCGGTTACCGAATGAGAACGGAAATTGAATTAAAAGTGAAATGAATTTAATTAAAATAAAGAGAACGTGGATACAAGTCTGCAGGGAAAGTCATGTGCTGCCCACATCAGATTTTTACTTTCCCTGCAATACATGGTAATGTATAGGGAAAGTATTGGAATCATGCCAAAAATCGCAACTCGAGTTTTCGACGGATCTACACGTTTCAAGACCTCTAGAATACGAAAAAACCATTTTTAGCGTGACGTCTGTGTGTGTGTCTGTCTGTGCAGATTTTGTATCCACTCTAACTGAAAAACTAATGGACCGAATTTCAAAAAATTTGGTAGGTAAGTCACTTGTGGGCGGGGCAGGTGCTGATTTGATTAGTTTTGGGTACAATTCGAGATAAAAGAACCCGCCTTTTTGTGCGAAATGGCCCGCAAAAGCTTGTATCCACTCTAGCTAAAAAACTACTGGACCGAATTTCACAAAATTCGGTAGTTGAGTCACTTGTAAGTCATCCTGGTGCTGATTAGATTTTGGTACGATTCGGAAAAAAAATAACCTGCCTTTTCTTACAAAATGGCCCGCAAAAATCATCAAAATCTAAACTAAAGAACTACGCATGCTCAAATATATCCATTAAATGCTTGTTTAATACGTAATTTTTAACGAAGAAAAGAATAAGACCAACCCCATTACACTAGGACTAGCCGTTCTCGAGATATTTCAGTTTTTCGTAATTTCTCTACGCCACCTATGAAATTAAGTCCGGTTACCGAATGAGAAATAAAATTGAATTAAAAGTGAAATAAATTTAATTAAAATAAACAGAACGAGGATATAAAATCTGCAGGGAAAGTCATGTGCTGCCCACATCAGATTTTTACTTTCCCTGCAATACATGGTAATGTATAGGGAAAGTATTGGAATCATGCCGAAAATCACAACTCGAGTTTTCGACGGATCTACACGTTTCAAGACCTCTAGAATACGAAAAACTATTTTTAGCGTGACGTCTGTGTGTGTGTCTGCCTGTGTGTCTGTCTGTGTGTCTGTCTGTGCAGATATTGTATCCACTCTAACTAAAAAACTAATGGACCGAATTTCACAAAATTTTGTAGGTAAGTCACTTGTGGGCGGGGCTAGTGCTGATTAGTTTTGGGTACGATTCGGAATAAAAGAACCCGCCTTTTTTGTGAAATGGCCCGTAAAAGCTTGTATCCACTGTAGCTGAAAAACTAATGGACCGAATTTTACAAAATTCGGTAGATGAGTCACTTATCGATTACTCTGGTGCTGATTAGATTTTGGTACGATTCGGAAAAAAATGACCTGCCTTTTTTTGCAAAACGGCCCGCAAAAAACATCCAAATCTAAACTAAAGAACTAGGTATACTCAAATATATCCATTAAATGCTCGTTTAATACGTAATTTTTAACAACGAAAATAATAAGACCAACCCCATTACACTAGGACTAGCCGTTCTCGAGATATTTTAGTTTTTCGTACTTTCCCTACGCCACCTTTGAAAATAAGCCAGGTTACCGAATGAGAACGAAAATTGAATTAAAAGTGAAATAAATTTAATTAAAATAAAGAGAACGTTAATATAAGTCTGCAGGGAAAGTCATGTGCTGCTCACATCAGATTTTTACTTTCCCTGCAATACATGGTAATGTATAGGGAAAGTATTGGAATCATGCCGAAAATCACAACTCGAGTTTTCGACGGATCTACACGTTTCAAGACCTCTAGAATACGAAAAAACCATTTTTAGCGTGACGTCTGTGTGTGTGTCTGCCTGTGTGTCTGTCTGTGTATCTGTCTGTGTGTCTGTGTGTCTGTCTGTGCAGATATTGTATACACTCTAACTAAAAAACTAATGGACCGAATTTCACAAAATTTTGTAGGTAAGTCACTTGTGGGCGGGGCTGGTGCTGATTAGTTTTGGGTACGATTCAGAATAAAAGAACCCGCCTTTTTTGTGAAATGGCCTGCAAAAGCTTGTATCCACTGTAGCTGAAAAACTAATGGACCGAATTTCACAAAATTCGGTAGATGAGTCACTTGTGAGTTACCTTGGTGCTGATTAGATTTTGGTGCGATTCGGAAAAAAATGACCTGCCTTTTTTTGCAAAATGGCCCGCAAAAATCGTCCAAATCTAAACTAAAGAACTGGGTATACTCAAATATATCCATTAAATGCTGATTTAATACGTAATTTTTAACGACGAAAAGAATAAGACCAACCCCATTACACTAGGACTAGCCGTTCTCGAGATATTTTAGTTTTTCGTACTTTCCCTACGCCACCTTTGAAAATAAGTCCGGTTATCGAATGAGAACGAAAATTGTATTACAAGTGAAATAAATTTAATTAAAATAAAGAGAACGTTAATATAAGTCTGCAGGGAAAGTCATGTGCTGCTCACATCAGATTTTTACTTTCCCTGCAATACATGGTAATGTATAGGGAAAGTATTGGAATCATGCCGAAAATCGCAACTCGAGTTTTCGAAGGATCTACACGTTTCGAGACCTCTAGAATACGAAAAAACCATTTTTAGCGTCACGTCTGTGTGTGTGTCTGTCTGTCTGTGCAGATTTTGTATCCACTCTAACTAAAAAACTAATGGACCGAATTTCACAAAATTTTGTAGGTAAGTCTCCTGTGGCCGGGGCTGGTGCTGATTACTTTTGAGTACGATTCAGAGTAAAAGAACCCGCCTTTTTTGTGAAATGGCCCACAAAAGCTTGTATCCACTGTAGCTGAAAAACTAATGGACCGAATTTCACAAAATTCGGTAGATGAGTCACGTATAGGTCACCCTGGTGCTGATTAGATTTTGGTACGATTCAGAAAAAAATAACCCGCCTTTTTTTGCAGAATGGCCCGCAAAAATCGTCCAAATCTAAACTAAAGAACTACGTATGCTCAAATATATCCATTAAATGCTTGTTTAATACGTAATTTTTAGCGAAGAAAAGAATAAGACCAACCCCATTACACTAGGACTAGCCGTTCTCGAGATATTTTAGTTTTTCGTATTTTCTCTACGACACCTTTGAAAATAAGTCCGATTACCGAATGAGAACGAAAATTGAATTAAAAGTGAAATAAATTTAATTAAAATAAAGAGAACATGGATATAAGTCTGCAGGGAAAGTCATGTGCTGCCCACATCAGATTTTTACTTTCCCTGCAATACATGGTAATGTATAGGGAAAGTATTGGAATCGTGCCGAAAATCGCAACTCGAGTTTTCGACGGATCTACACGTTTCGAGACCTCTAGAATACGAAAAAACCATTTTTAACGTGACGTCTGTGTGTGTGTCTGTCTGTCCGTCTGTCTGTCTGTCTGTCTGTGCAATGTATGTATCCACTCTAACTCAAAAACTAATGGACTCAATTTCATAAAATTTGGTAGGTAAGTCACTTCCCAAGTAGCACGATCTGGATTAAAAACGTTGCAAACTTGTTGCTATCGTTGGTTTTTCGTTTGGTTGCAAATATTGCGATTTAAAAATTATTTTAAAACGAATTATGTGATACGTTGCAAAATGGATTATATATTTCGTTTTTAAGTCATTTTACTTTTGTTGCATTTTTCTAAAATTTTTACACTTATTCATGATAAATATTTTCATATCTCCTCCTCAATCAACTATTTTCCTCCAAAAAATAATCCGATGCTAAATTTCTTAATACGTAAATTTAACTCATTAGCGTAAAGACCCAATGTGCTATTAGAATTTATGATTTTTAATGGGTATTTTTAATATTAAATTTCTTTTTTTTTTGCATATTTTGTTATTTCTATTTTGTTTAAATTTGTTAAAATTGTAAATTTTAAATTTTCGACAGTTGATAAAATTTAAAAATTTATTTAAACCATTGATATTTGTAGGCATTAAAAGGAAATAGTTGTTTATTCTTATTTTAGTTTTTTATGATTGAATAAAAATTGCATGAATTCTGCTAAAAATGGTCTCAGGGAGTGTGTGTATGTGTGTGATGATGGTGGTGTGTGTGTGTGTGGGGAGGATACCGATTTATCCTATCCTGCACAACGCTCATAAGTAAAATTACTATGAAATATACAAATATAGAACTTTGGACTAGTTAACATCGGCGTAGCCGAAATGTCGTGAGTGAGGGAGGAGGTTGACGGTCAGATTTTATCGATAGTGACTAAATATGTTTAACTAATGGAGAGTAAATGACCTTGAATCAGTGCATGAGTGTTGAGATGGAGGAATTGGTACTCTTGCTTATACTTTTGTATAATACACGAAAAGAATATTCAAAATAAATTTAATAACCGAAAATTTATCTGTACATAAACTTTAAGCATACATTCGATATTTCCTTGTGCAATTAGTCAAGTTACTTTTCTCCTGGATTTTAATATATTTATCTGATCTAAATTTAACAATCAATATTCATGTTTAAACATAGGCGTAGCCAGGATTTTGGAAAAACGGAAGGGGGTTGACGATCGAATGTGTTGAATTTAGTTATTCGGTATAGACCATATAAAGAACTAGTATATTTTTAGAGCATTTTGGCATTAACAGGGTAAGGGTAAGTTGCGTCACCCACGCATAGGCGTAGCCAGAATTTTGACAACCTAATAGGGAAGGTAGCAATCCTGAATTTCCTTTCCAAATATTGACTTTATGTATAACTAATGGTTCAGACAAGGAAGGGGGGTGCTTCCAATCAGTAGTTCTTTCAGGCATACCTCTGGGGCCGATGCGCCCCCCCCCCCCCTCAGAGATGAGTATCGCCCGCCCTGAGACATTTTATATTACCTAGTTTCTATTTATGTGGCATAGCGTTTAGATATTTTCTGTCGAGAAAATAGAAAACTTGCCCCCCCCCCCCCCCCCACACACACACACACCAGCCGAAAAGTCCTGAAAGAAATACTGCTTCTAAGCGGGGCCGGCGGGATTTCTTCTTCTAAGGAGCAGAACCAATCCCGCCGGCCCCGTTCAAAGCCCCATTCCACACAAATTCTTTCTAAATACCTTGGCTGCACCCTGCTTTAACGGAGGGGGGGGGGGGGGGGGCGTTTCTTCGTTTTTTCATTTGCTAACCTAACCACGTCATCAGCAAATTCCATTAAACAAATTATTTCACCTTATAGCAATATATGGATAACTTCAATTTCAATACATTCTCTAGCCCCCCCCCCCTCCCCACCACCTATAAACTTTTATAGAATTATTGAATTATTTAATTTAATCACGTTATTTAAGGTATATATTTAAAAATTATCATTAATATTATAAATTTATATTAATATTACAATATTATTAATATTTCAAGCAATAATAAAATTGACTGAATAGATTTCTAGAAAATGTGGAAGTTTATTAGACAGAATATTTCCTCGCTAGACTGCACGAAATTTGTGCCAAATCAGCGATAAGTATCCTTTTTTCTTTAATGTATGGTAACTCTCTACAGCAGCGTTTCCTAGCTTGTGACACGTGCTCACACCAACATTGGCGCAAAAGTGTTTGGCAACTTGGCGTGGAACTGTTGAGACACCTCGTGTTTGTTGTCTTCTTTTGTCTAGTTAGGAGTCAGGGTAAGTAAATTGTTTTTACATTTTAAAACTGATTGTATTGTTGATTTTATTGTTTTTTATATTCCATGCATTGTAGATAAAGTAAATTAAGTAGTGCTAGTGCTATTAAAATTATAAGACGTTTCAATGTGCATTTGAAGTTGCAGATAAAACAAAATCATCAATTAGTGGATAAAAATCTCCTTGCCCCGTACTAAGTAATAACAGTTTGTTCTATGAAGAATGCATATGGGTAAATTAGAATCGGATACAAAAATAATTATAATTCCAGATAAGAAATTTAAGGCTTATTTATTTGACGACATTTCAAAGTTCAAATAAAACATTGTTCTTCACAACATTCAAGTTGTTACAGTAACAGAACAAAAAATGTATTTTCGCCTGGATTGCAGCAAGATAAATATACGACGCCCATGTACCAGATGTCATATTTCAGACAGAAGAAATTGGACATCATGTGATCTGTGAATTTAATAGAGAATACATTTTAAATTTATTTTTGAGGAAATGATCATTCAGTTATTATCATTGATCAAGTGCGAGTTACAATTTGTTATTTTTAAATTTATTGCAAAAAAGTTGAATTACTTTTGCACTATGATTGCTTGATTGATTGTGAAAATATGAAATTCAATGGGTACTGTTTACTTTAGAATTTAATAATGATATTTTATTTTCAATTTCTCCTGTGGTTTTAATTTCAATTAGGTAGATTCTGAATGTTTCTAAATTATCAAAATTAAATGAATTTTAATAATAAATTAAAATCCAATTTCACCGGTTTCTTTCCGATAACAAATACTTAATGAAAATTTATTTGAGCAAACTGTTATAATTTAAAATTAATATATGATTATACAAAGGAACTTTTTATTTATTTAATTTTTTTTTAGGGGGGGGGGGCAATGAACCTCAACCCTCTCCTTTAAATAGATCCCTGGTATGCTTAATTTGTTGCATGGATCCTAATGTACAAAAAATGATTAGTTTCCGAAATTTGCTTCAAATTTTAAGTCAACATATATGTTTGCAGATACTTTTCATTTTTATTTTCCTCTGTGTAAATATTTGAACATTGAGCACAAAACTAATAATAATAATTTACATATATACAAAATAATTCGGTCACTATCTGCTATCTTACCTTTTGTTCCCAGAAAAGTAATTTGATATGTAGTTTGAAGAAGTGGGTCAAAAACGATCCAATTTTAATGATCACATTCCCATTGAAAATTTTTTTTTATTAAAATACAATATATTTATTTTAACATTTTAAAATGCTTTTCAGTTGATAAATTTTAACTTACCAGTTTTATCTGAGCACGAAAACAAACTCCATCATATGCCAAGTACAGGTCGCCACCATAATTTCACATTTTACACTAATAATTCATTCATTAATTTTATTTATATTTTACAACATTTACACAATTCTAAAACTTTATTACGATGCACATAAGTTTGTAATGTACGAAAGTATTTAATATTGTATCCATGAGAAAATATAGTATAAATTATAGGTATGCTTTTAAAATGAGTAAAACAAGAGCATTAAGTTTATATAAAATGGGTGGAAGTTGATTACTTCATACAAATTACATGAATAGGAAAGAAATCGGATGGACTACAGGAAAGGGATAGAACATATAGAATAATTATGTGGAACGTAAGATACAAGATCAGGAAGATGTCACATAACAGAGCACAGTATCAAGCAGCGTTGTGGAGTCAGTACTTCAAACCTTCGACTCCGTCTCTTGTATTCTAATGTCAAGTATGATACCAATATAAATAGCAATTAATATTTAATGTTTTATATTAATAGATTTTTTATTGGTGTTTTTTTCTTAAATTTATTTCCTAAAAACTATTAAAAAATTAAATATTCCAATATAAAATTATTTTTAAATAGTTTTATTTAGCATTCTGTATATTTTTACTGACTCTGAATCAAGCAAAATATGATAATAGAACGTGAAGCATAAAGCTGTTTCGAGGAAATGTTGGATCTTCTTCATCAGTGCCAGCAAATCTAAAGTCAAAAAGATCAAAGATCAAATTGACAGAAATAGAAGAGCCAGAGAGGTATCCTATAATTAAAAGATGCGTTCACAATTATAAAACAGAAAACTAAAGAAGGATTCTGGATACTAGAAAGTCAGTCAAGCAACATAGAACTAACACACAAGCTGGATTGTTCAAAGACATTACAAAAATGTCCCAACAAGATGAGACAAGACACAACCTGGTGAAAACAATTCCAAATGTCATTGAAGAGTTCCTTAAGGTATAAAACAAATATAAAGAAAAATGGTACAATTACAAGGCATCTAACAAGACAGTAAAAGGAAAAGTTACTGAACAAATCATTAGCTAAAATACTTAACTATTTCTGAATATGAAAGGTATAGAAAAGTCAAGATTATAAATTAACAAACATTTTTGTATAATACTAGTGGAAGAAAACTTAAAACGATAGACAGAATTTCTACAATGTTGAGCAGTCAGAGATTTATTTTCCCATTTTATGATATAGTTTTCATATTCCTTAATACATAAGTTAAGAGCATATTTAGTTTTGTCAATATATATCAAAGGTCATTCTTGGAAGAAATACTGCAAATACTCTAACTTGGAGACAGCAGTGCAGACCTAGCCTACCTCTCGGTTTACAGGTTTAGTTCCGCACCCCTGTGGACTTATGGACCCACATGTTTAACATGATCATACTCCACGTGAACACAGCAGCAGTTTTTTTGGCAGTGGAAGGAATCGAACCCGGGTCTACCGAATGCAATTCCCGTGCGCTAACCAATGGGCTACCACGCCTGCAAATACCCTAACTATTTAAAATATCTGTAGGATTATTTAGATTGAAAAACTTGGGCATACTAGATGGAGAAAATGCTTGTGTTTACTAACAGACATGTAAGAAGAAAAAAATTTTGTGGAAGATCCACAATTTCTGGATGAAAACATAGCACATTTTTTAAAATAAAATGCATTTATAATTGATCAATATATTTTTGAGATATGTATACATCTCACAATACATTTAAAAATATATTAATTGAAAAAAGCCTGTTCTTTCAAGAAGTGGCTTAAAAAATATATATATAAAGAACCTACATTATTTTTTTAGTGCGGAGGGGGGGGGGGGGGTCTTCTGAACTCTATCGCTGGGTATAAGCACAATATTGCTGCAATTAAATTTTCTGTGGATTTTAGTTATCTGCCAGCTCAACTTTTGAAAAATGATAGTAAAATATTTTTCAGAAACATGTTCATATAAAGATTTAGAAAAATTTTGATTAACTTGAACAACAATTGTAGGAGAGAAACTGTTTTAATAGTAACAGCATTTAGATACTAAGATTGAGCAAATCCATTGTAGAACAAATGTTTAAAATGCAATGTGAAAACATATCAAGAGCCGACAATTTAGTTTGGCAGAATGGCAGAAATTTTTATTTACAACGGTAATTGATACAAGTTTATGAAAAACCATAGGAAATTATTTTTGCATGTAAATTTAAAGATCTTGAGTAGAATATTTATATTTCCTAGCTCAAACGTCTCAATACATTGTTTTCTTCATCATTCTAGGAAAATACTGGAACCATTGTGGGGTTGAACCCCACTTTTGGAGTCAATTTTGTCTTCCTGCATTAATCTACCAAGTACATTGTACCGTGTCAATTAACAAGTCTTGAATTAATTCACTTTTGACAGTCTATGAGGTAAGTCTGTTCCTTATCGTATCAAAAATAAGCTGTTGGGAGTTCTTGAAATATCAGCTTTCCTAGCTGATGTCCTTTGTCTTAGAAACGATAAAACAATAAAGTATTTTTAATTAAAACTCATCCGACCATGTTAGTTATACATATGAATAGGTACATTAATTTAAAACCCTAATTCTGGACTGGATAGGAAGTCATGTTTTATACTCCATATTTTTATTACTCGTTATTGACTTAATTCAAATGGCAATGGCTTAAAGGTAGGCTACTCTAAATTCAATTTAAATTATAAAAGCTATACTCACTAAATAAAAAAATTTAAGTAATTCAATATTAGTATACCATAGTTACCCCTTTTCTATGGTTTCAGTCAATCACAATCAAAAAATCATAAATGGAAAATTTCGGAAATAAGCAATTCATAAAATGTAAATTACACACCAGTGATTGGAAATCATCAGTATTGTTGACACAATAACATTTACTAAAACTGCAGTGAATGAATTAAAACTAGTAAAATTAAATGCCTGCAGGAAGACCTTATGATTTTAAAGGTTTCCCAGGGATCAGTGAAAAAGTTGAGAAAATCATTTATGTAGTCACAAGTTGGTAGAAAAGGTTTTTCTAACATTCTTGATTAAGAAGTGAAAGAACATATTGAAGACCATCAAGATGTGGTAACAAATGCAGAATTGAAAGAACTTGTTAAGTCAAAAGTATCCTGTCTATGAAGGTAAAGAAATTGAAGCATAACTAGCAGTGTAGACATCACTAAAATCAACTATCGAGAATCCTCAACCATTGACAAGGTCTGTTCCTGACATCCAATCACCAACATTGTCATGTCTTGATAATCCAGGATTTCCCAAAGCAAATGATTCTCAATAATAGTCTAACCTTGCATCACAATGCCTACATTATTTTTCTCATTCCATCAAGTATGCATTGTATCATTATCACCAGAACAAGGATTAGTCTAAAACTGTACAATAAGCTATATTGGGAGGGGGAGATCACATTCACAACTTTTATTACAGTATATTATTATACTTGTTCTTTTTTATTATTAGTTATTGTTGTTTATCTTATACAGTGTCTAATTTATAAATTTAACTTTCTCATAGAAAATAAAACAGTTTCTCATATTAAACTTTCTCATATGTGAAGGAAAAAACATAGTATAATATTGGGTTTGGTACTATCCATGGTTTCAAGCATCCACTAGGGATCTTGAAACATATTTTCCTGCTGGGGAAACCTACTGTAATTTCGTTTAAAACTTTTAACTATAATTTTTTGTGAAATTGCACATTCTTGTCCCCAAGAATGGGCGACTATGTTCGAAGAATAATCTTTTTCTTCCACTCGATTGTGACAGCAGCCACATTAAATTCTAGAATAATATCACAAAGAATTTTGTTTAAAATTTTACCACTTTACAATAGTTAAGGAAAGTGAAAAACACAATTTTGTTCATTTTTGATGCCTATATTTATTATCCCTCAACTGTGTCATGCATTTAATTATTGTTAATATGGATGAAAATTCAAAAGTAATATGTCTTGTGTTAGCATAAGCGTGTTTTGCATGTACATTTTATTTTCAAATGTTTTGATTTCTGTGCAGAATAAAAATATACACAAACATCAACTGTTTCTTGCGGAATGACACACAGCCAATTCGCGGTTATCTTACACTTTTCTGGTAGGTTGGACAGTCTGGGAAGTAATATGGCAACACTGCTTGCTGTTTGGTCTTGCATTTAGTTTCAGTTAGGCATACAAACCCCCTAATGGCAGATTGCCTTTACTTCGCTCACCATTGGGTGAGGGTGAAGCATCATCGTCATAGTTTCAGTTCTATTTAATTAGTTTAGTTAGTTTTTATTTTAAATTAACAATAATTATTTTCGGATAAAGTTAGCGATACTCCAAATATTATGAAGAGTAGACGTCCTCCAACCTGGGGCTTCTAAAAAAATTCAGATTATTATGTAAAAAAAAATCAGTTCTGCTGATAGCAGTGGTTGTGAGAGCATCCTACATTTTTTTTCCATAAAGCAAGTTCCAAGCAGATTAGAAAAGTAATACTTCCACAATTACAACCAAATTTTCTACAAATCAGAATGCTGATAAAGTAATAGAGAGCGCATCTGAAACGAAAAATTTCGTTCAGAAAAGTAACGCCAAATATTATGTAAAGAGGAATGCAGAAAACGGTGCAACTGAATTATCGAATGAAGATGAGGTTGAATTTTTCTATAGGAGAAAATGCAGTGAATTTAAAAAGAATGCTGAAATTGAAAACGATGTAAAAAGAATGCTGAAATTGATGTAGAAAAGAATACTTAAAATGAAAACGATATAAAAGAGAATATTGACGTTGGACTTGAATTTTCTGATAATGAGGTAATGAAGAAAATATAGATAAGAAAATATCTATATATTTCTGATGAAGAAAATATAGATGATATGTTGTTAACTACAGAAAACAGTAAAAAAAGTAAAGCTTATTTCATAAAAACATATTATGAAAGACAGTATAACTGGTTTTACTACAGTCTAGCAGCTTCAGGCTTTTTATGTAAAATATGTTCCATTGGGTACAGTGGTAATAAGCCTTGAACAAGTGTTGGTGTGAGTTTTAAGGGAGGTCATCCTACCAGAACTATAAAGAAGCTTGAAAATAGTAATAGACATAAACAATCTATTGCCTTTCCAAAGGATGCCGACAAACAAGAAATTGCTAAAAAAAATACTGAAGGCACAGAGGCTGCGAAACAATCAAAAACAAATTTCAATAGAAGGTTATTTATTAAGCAAATGTGTCGAAATCTTATACTTCATGGTTAAAAAACAGTGGGCGGTATCTGAAAACTTTAGGTCAGTTGTAAGATTTTTAGGTGAAAATTTAGAGGATAAAGAAATTGCACAGTATTTAAATACATATGGGTAAAATGCAACTCATTTATTAAGCATATCTGTTGACAATATCTTATATTCCATTTCTACTTACATTGAACAAAAAATCTTAACTGAATTATCATGTTCAGAATTTTATGCAATTTTGGTTGACGAGTCGATTGATGAATCTCAACGTGATCAGCTAGGTATAATAGTACGTTACCAAATGTAGGGTGATGAGAATGTTAAAGAAAAGTACCTTGGACTTGTACACTTAACTACTACCACAACGGCCCTACCGTGCAGAAAACACCGGTTCTCGTTAGATCACCGAAGTCAAATAGCATCGGGCGCGGTTAGTACTTGGGTGGGTGACCACCTGGGAACACCTTGTGCTGTTGGCACATTTCGGGCACTGTAGCCCGGTGGTTTGCATGCTGCCACAACTGCCTCCGTGTTCATGCGGAGTACGATCACGTTAAACATGTGGGTCCGTAAGTCCTTCCGAGAGGTTGGTGGTAGGGAAGGAGGGTACAGTCCCTGTGGATGCCTCCCCACTGGGTTCCGGTCTAAATTGGGTGGCACTTCCCGGCCGTCCAAACAGTTACCTTACATCTTTCTGGTAGGTCGGACGGTCTGGGTCTCAACAACAACAACTTAACTACTATCAATGCTGAAGAAATTATGAGTGCTATTGAGAAAACAACTGTAGCAAAAAATGTTAAGCTGTTCAATTGTTTATTTATAATTTTAGAGGGAACCAATGTAATGAGCGGAGAGCTTTCAGGTGTTCAACGTCGAATGAAACTGTTGGAAAAAATCAATATATCGCGATTCACATTCCCGTGAACGGGCGTTTATGCAAATTTAATATGAACGACTCTTTCCGTTCACCGGCGTGAACCGTGACGTTTTTCAACATGAGGTTTCATGCAAATCAGTTCTCAATGCGTACGCATCTGATTTGCATATCCGGGGGCGTTTCCGGAAGTGTCCATTCTCGGATATATAGAGCAGAGGTTTCTTGAAGCAATCAGACGACTTCAGCAGATGACTTCAGACGACTCAATCAGAAGACTTAATCCGATCACGACGATCGATTAGACACATACGCTGATAGTCTGATGCAGGCAGACAGAAATGCTTTAGACAGAAGCACTGCGGGATATCGTTTGACGACGGTTTTTAGTCGAGATGGATGCAGATGTGGTCAGTTTAGACCAGCATGTATTGAACGTTAAATTTACTTACAAACGTTCGGAAGTCACTTTAAATATTTTTCTGATGTCTTATCCTTTGGTTTTCCTTTGCCAAGTGTGATACCTTCGATGGTGGCTGGAAATACACGCAAGTGATAGAGGTAGTATAGTTACTTACTACCAATGCTTCAGGGAATCTCTGTCTGATTATTTACAACTGCAAACTTTTTGTACATAGTATATTTTGAAGTTTTGTGGCATGGAAAATTACCTGGAATGTGTAATTTGCCTAGTTATGTTTCTCACGAAATAAAGTGAACTATGTTTTTCTTTGAAACTGGATCTGTGTACTTTTATGACCCAGCCAACACTTATTGACTCTATGCCAGTGCGTACTTTGCTGTTCATCTTCAAATTTTTAAATTTTCCAACAAGAAACAACATTTACTTCATTGTATCTACGTAAATTGTAGAAACCACAGATTAGCTTTAGTATTCGTTCACTTATTAAAGAAATATGACAATCAATCTTCAATCAGTTGACTCACTTTTAGTTTTGTGGAAAATGTTCCATTATAGCCCAAAGAAGGGTAAAATTTTTAAAGAAATTCAAGGAAACATATACAATTTAAACATGCTGAAAATGATTAAAGTGTCCACCTCTCGCTGGCTTTCACATGGACAGACTTGTGAAAGAATCTCCTCACGATATGAACAACTAGTTGAAACGTTAGATTCTTTGTTTGTTGAAACAAGGGAACCTGAACTTAGAGGGTTACGTCAAATTCTAATCACTTACATATCTCCTCAAATAATACCTTCTTGCCGAGTTTCACGGCTGTAGCTCAATTTCTTATGGGTGCATATATTTTTTGCAACAAAGTGTATTTGTTTATGCAATAATAAAGTAATAAGCATTCACTCTTGCATAGTTAGGCATAATTTATAACCTTTAAGCTGCACATGTTGAGATTGTGACATCACATTCATCATTCAATGCTAGCATGTGGTTGGATGTTTCTGGAGGATGGAGGCCTAACTTGAGCGTTCTTTTCCAAATAAGTTTGTGGAATACATGTTACAGCTCGATATGTTATTTTTCTTATTGATCATATTCTGTTGTCTCTTTTTAATGAATTTTATATAATCTTTTTTTTACATGAATTTTGAATTTCGATTTCCAAATAACAAACTCGGTAAAAACTAGGCGAGCCATTATATTGTTGGATTGCGTGGCAAAAATATCAGAAGTTGAAAAGCTGAAAATTTTGGAACTGGTAATTTCAAAAGCGAAGAACAATTTAATAAAAATATTATCTCATGCTTACTACAGCACAATGAAACCATTGTTTTGTGGGTGCTATTTTCACAAGTAAATCAGAGGCAATCATATACCAGAACATCTACTGACACAACCTACTGGACGATTTCACACAGCAACCTGAGCAGACTGTGTCATTATCTTTCATTATCAACAATGTCCTCATAACTATGTGATTTGGTTGGCTGTGATAGTTCGTCGTTCACACATTTGCCGATGCTTCTTATTCTTTTTTTTTATTATTATTATTCGACTTATATACAAGTTTACAGTTTTAATCAAATTTCTTACATTACTATTACATATTCGACTTGGCTTATATACTGATTGAATTATATTCAGAAATATACAGTAGTTACTTGGGATACAACAAATAGCTATTTGCCAAATACTGAATTTATTATCTGAAAGAGAACCATAATCAGCAAATCATATGCATTTCTTTTGCATGTCCCATTAAAATATGTATTAATTACTTTTAAAAGCCCAGCATTAATAAATTTTAATTTGTTTTTAACATATGTTTATACTGAACAAAAGTATTCAGTCTAAGAAATAGTCAAATACCTTATTAGAAAGTACTCAGTAGTAAAGCTTTTAAGAATATAATTTATTTCATAAGACATTTTTGTAATTAAAGCTTAATTTTTTTTTTCTTTAGTAAATTTAACTTTTTAAAAAAAATTTGTATAAATGTGTGCATCTTTACTGAGGATATTAAAAGAAATAAATGTTATTATAAATGTAATACTACACGAATACAATAACATCAAGATGTAAAAAATAAATACATTTGATCTACACAAAGAAAATAAAAATATAAGCAGAAATTTTTTTTAAAGTAAACATGTAATAATTTCTATATATGTCTTACTTCAACTGTCTAAGAAAGAATTAAAAATTTTTTCTATTCTACCAAACAAAATTTGAACTTATTTTCAAGCTAAAATACTTTGTCTGACAACTGCGTTATTTTTTTTAAGCTCTACATATGTCTTGAGAAAAATCCTTGATGTTTAAACAAACAATACTCAAACCTATCTGTAACATAAATTAATTGTTTAATAATCTCTAACAAATATAATTGCTTCATTTTTAAAGATATTTATGTCTCTTGTTTTCTTAGAAACACCGTGAAAGTAACATAAAAAGGATGATGGTGGAGCTATGGAACTGATAGAATTATCATATGGAGCCTAGGATACAGCAAAGTGCGCTGATGGTGGATCCTGTGAGCTGTCAGTAGTAATCAGAGGCCCTACTGTATAGCAGTTTGTCTGCAACACTTGCTGAGTTTCAACATGGAAAGCAACACAGTCTTGGAGTTCATTGTACCTGGTGATGAAATCTGGTGCATAGTATGGTTACAAATCCATAGCATGGTTACAAATCATGCAATGTCAGCATTTGACCTCTCCATGTCCAAAGAAATTCAATAGGCTATGATAGCATATATTCAATATGGTGGCAGTTTGACCACAATGGTGTTGTAAAGAACATGTGTTGAACACCCACTTCTTGTGCAGAACAGATTGCAAGCCTTTAAAACTGAGACTGAAGCAACCGTAGATCTCTCTTCAGAACTCTCTCCTTGCAATTTTTACTTCTTCAGTCTATTGAAAAAGACATGAAAAGGACATTGCTTCTAGTTGAATAATGATATGAAGCATGCTGTATTGGATTTTTGAATACAGCAAATTTCTACCGCAATGACGTCTCCAACCTTGCTCGTCAATAAAACAATTGTCTTAAAATCTATGGAAATTACTTCTAAATATCTTTAACCGATATCAACTTGCAGATTCCAAACAGAAACTCATTGATCATGCTTTAAAAATAAAAAATATATGGTTTGCTATTCATCTTAAAGTATATTTTTGAATAAAAGTTATTTCTCTTTTTTAAGCATATTTTAGATGTTTTTCAATTTTAGTATAAAGTTTTGTGATATTTTTAAATAAAATATCTGTTTCAGAGTCTTGCGTGGAATTCGAAACCTTATTATTATTTTTAACTTAAACCTTAAATCTTGCTATAATTTTCATGTACACTGCATGTATACAAGAGTGAAAAATTACAGTCATTAATGTCTGAAGAATTACTTTAATAAAAATTTTAATTTTGTTTATTCCAAGAAACATTATTTGTTTTTGTTGAAGCTGTTTCATGATGGAAATAGAATACATAAATTGCTTCTTAAATTAGGGTAGTCTTTTAATATATCTATGTCTCATATACAAACATTGTTCTTTAACTATTGAGAATAATATGTTCTTACAAAATATCACAAAAATATGAGCCTAACAATTTATGGTTCCCAAAATAGTAGCAGTACAGTTAAGGTGTTTGAATAAAAAAAAGTTTTGAATATCTTATGATGTTGACTTCTCCAAAAGCTCCATTGAGCTAACACGCTCAACAAAAATGGCATCATTCCAAAATACAATTTATATATGGAAAATAAATCCCCAAATCCAAAATTGGTTTTATGCAATTATCACCTTATGTCATTTTGAATAAACTTTCCACAAGTACGCACTTTAAGCAGAGAACGAATGTTTAATTTTATTTCAGCGTTTATTGTTTTTTCTCATTTTATATTTAAAGTAAATATAACAAGAGATTTGATTTTATGTTACTCTATTATAAACTGAAAAATTAAAGTAAATTAATTTCTGATAAAACTTGTTCCATTTAAATGGTGTCGAAAGCCCAGAACTACCGACTCGTCCGAAGTCATGAGCAGCAGAATGGTAGTTCAGGCCATTTAAATGGTGTATAAAGTGTATGTGCGATAACAGGATTCTTAGTTGAGTCTTGTTAGTGGACAAATCTAAATATACTGTATTGTTTAAAATAGACAATTAACAGTTATCAAAAATTTCAGTTACATGTAAATAAAGAATATATATATAATTAGTAAAATATTTTTAAAACTACTACTCTCATTTCTTTTTAAAAAGCTGTTATAATGTCTATTTGTTAATTACTCAAAATTTTATGAAATACAACTTAAAATTATCTTATTTACAAAGTTAAAATGAAACTGATATTTTTTTATTTAGCCTTCTGCTGTCAGGATTATAAAATCTATGTCTGATCACATGGCTAAATACAGATCAAACATTGAAATAAATTTTCAATAGCATCGATAGCTAAAACATCTCGCCTCAATCTATCTAGTTCAGAAGTAGATTTTAAAATGGAACTAGAGAAAGCAGAAAAACATTTATATACTGTTGCAGTTTTTTTTTTTTTTTTTTTTTTTTGTGGAGGGGGGGGGGGGGATGAAGTCTTTACACCTGTGCTTAAGAAAAATGTAGACAACAAAGAGGAATGATTATTTAACTTTTAAAGTTTTCCATTTTACCTGAAGTGATTTTATTTAGGCAAATGCAATCTAATAAGATTGGAAGGTCCATACTCCTACAGGTATACACTTCTAAAATCTTAAATTTGGTAAAAAAAGATATGTTAATTTTTCTTTATATGAAAAAGTCAACAGTGTTAACACTAGTATATTAATTAAATTGCATGTGAATAATGTTTTAATTTGAAACTTGGAACATATGCTCCTACAAGGTAAAGCTTGAAATCACCAGGAAGCAAATCAACGAAACTGAAAAATAATGTGCAGAATTCAGTAACAAACATGTAATAGAATATGTAAATATTTTCCAACGAAAAAACACAAGATGTGTTTCGTAAATAACATTTAAAATGTAATTTTTAGTGGATTTTTCTTCTAGAATTTGAAATGCTATTTAACAGAGCATAAAAGTTATTTAAAATGGTTTGTTTTGCATAAAAATATTTGCTTATTCGTTACGTTACTCAGTTTAGCATGCTACTCGTACATTAAGAGAATAGTTTCCTTTCAACTGTTGGTTTCAGTTTTTCCATGTTAACATATGGAATATAGTACTAAATATCATTTAGTTTTTAGGATATGTCCTGTTGTTTTTTGCAAGGCATAAATTCTAAAAAGAGGAAAATTTGTGCTTTATTAAAACATTGATAAAATAATTAGAGAAGTGTTTCTAAAATTTTTGTAAAATTAATGCTATGCTCAGAAATATTAGAAATACATCTAGTTACTTTATCGAATTTCTCAACATCTGTCCTTGCAAATAATAGCAGCGAAAAATCCCCAAAACTGACATAGCCCGAGGTTTAACCCCCCCCCCCCCCCCATATTCTAGCATGGAAAAACTGAAACAAAAGATTGAAGGAAATATATCCTTTTAATGCATTCTCTATGTTACGATTCATAATCGTTTCTTTTGAGTTATATTTCGTTACATATTCGCTTTATTTTCGTTAGCATTCGTTACATATTCGTTTTTTTTCCGTAAACTTTCGATACATTTTCGTTTGTTTTGCGTCCATTTCGTTATATTTTCGTTTGTTTTGCGTCCATTTCGTTATATTTTCGTTTGTTTTGCGTCCGTTTCGATACATTTTCGTTTGTTTTGCGTCCGTTTCGTTACATTTCCGTTTCTATATTTCGTTACATATTCGCTCTATTTGCGTTAACTTTCGTTATATTTTCGTTTTTTTTCCGTCCGCTCCGTTACATTTTCGTTTCTTTTACGATACATATCGTTATCATATAAATCTCCATGCAAAAGTAATGTGTGAAAAACGAAAAAGTAACGTTTTAAAAATTGGTTGCAAAATAGTGGAAGAGCCGAGACATCTTTTCGTTTTTATTTCGTTACATATTCAACGAAATAAAAACGAAACTGGGTTCCGATTTTTCAACGAATTAAAAACGGAAGTGTGCTAGTTGGGTTGGGTATGACCCTGGTGTTGATTAGTTTTTGGTACGATTCGTAAAAACAGAACCCGCCTTTTTTTGCGAAATGGCCCGTAAAAATTTCATGTATCCACGCTAGCTAAAATACTAATTGACCAAATTTCACAAAATTTGGTAGATAAGTTACTTGTACGATACTCTGGTGCTGATTGGATTTTGGTATTAATCGAAAAAGAACAACCTGCCTTTTTTTTACGAAATGGCCCTCAAAAATCGCAAAATCTAAAAAAAGCTAAGTATGTTCAAATATATCAATTAAATGCTTGTTTTATACGTAATTTTTGATGAGGAATATAATAAGAACAACTCTATTACTCTAGGACTAACCATTCTCGAGATATTTTAGATTTTTTGCATTTAGTTATCCCACTTTTAGAAAAATGTCTAATTACCAAATAAAAAGAGAAATTGAATTAAAAATGAAAAATTTAGTGTTATTTTGTGCAATCAAACTCAATTTAATGAATTATTAAAGAAAAAAAATATGAATTTGAGTCTGCAGGGAAAGTCATGTGTTGCCCACATCAGATTTTTTACTTTCCCTGCAATACATGGTAATGTATAGGGAAAGTATTGGAATCATGCCGAAAATCGCAACTCGAGTTTTCGACGGATCTACACGTTTCGAGACCTCTAGAATACGAAAAAACCATTTTTAGCGTGACGTCTGTGTGTGTCTGTCTGTCTGTCTGTGTGTGTGTCTGTCTGTCTGTGTGTCTGTCTGTGCAGATTTTGTATCCACTCTAACTAAAAAACTAATGGACCGAATTTCACTAAATTTTGTAAGTAAGTCACTTGTGGGCGGGGCTAGTGCTGATTAGTTTTGGGTACGAGTCGGAATAAAAGAACCCGCCTTTTTTTGCGAAATGGCCCGCAAAAGCTTGTATCCACTCTAGCTGGAAAACTAATGGACCCAATTTCACAAAATTTGGTAGATAAGTCGCTTGTAGGCCACCCTGGTGCTGATTAGATTTTGGTATAATTCGAAAAAAAATAACCTGCCTTTTTTTGCAAAATGGCCCGCAAAAATCATCAAAATCTAAACTTAAGAACTACGTATGCTCAAATATAGCCATTAAATGCTTGTTTAATACGTAATTTTTAGCGAAGAAAAGAATAAGACCAACCCCATTACACTAGGACTAGCCGTTCTCGAGATATTTTAGTTTTTCGTATTTTTCCTACATCATTTTACTTTCCCTGCAATACATGGTAATGTATAGGGAAAGTATTGGAATCATGCCGAAAATCGCAACTCGAGTTTTCGACGGATCTACACGTTTCGAGACCTCTAGAATACGAAAAAACCATTTTTAGCGTGACGTCTGTGTGTGTGTCTGTCTGTGCAGATTTTGTATCCACTCTAACTAAAAAACTAATGGACCGAATTTCACAAAATTTTGTAGATAAGTCACTTGTGGACGGGGCTGGTGCTGATTAGTTTTGGGTACGATTCGGAATAAAAGAACCCGCTTTTTTTTGCGAAATGGCCCGCAAAAGCTTGTATCCACTCTAGCTAAAAAACTAATGGACCGAATTTCACAAAATTCGGTAGATAAGCCACGTATAGGTCACCCTGGTGCTGATTAGATTTTGGTACGATTCTGAAAAAAATAACCTGCCTTTTTTTGCAGAATGGCCCGCAAAAATTGTCAAAATCTAAACTAAAAAGCTACGTATTCTCAAATATATCCATTAAATGCTTGTTTAATGCGTAATTTTTAACGAAGAAAAGAATAAGACCAACCCCATTACACTAGGACTAGCCGTTCTCGAGATATATTAGTTTTTTTCGTATTTTTCCACGCCACCTTTGAAAATAAGTCCAGTTATCAAATGAGAACGAAAATTGAATTAAAAGTGAATTAAATTTAATTGAAATAAATAGAACGTGGATATAAGTCTGTAGGAAAGTCATGTGCTGCCCACATCAGATTTTTTGAAAATATGTCCAGTTTTCAAATGAGAACGAAAATTGAATTAAAAATGAATTAAATTTAATTTAAATAAATAGAACGTGAATATAAGTCTGTAGGGAAAGTCATGTGCTGCCCACATCAGATTTTTACTTTCCCTGCAATACATGGTAATGTATAGGGAAAGTATTGGAATCATGTAGAAAATCGCAACTCGAGTTTTCAACGGATCTACACGTTTCGAGACCTTTAGAATACGAAAAAACTATTTTTAGCGTGACGTCTGTGTGTGTGTGTCTGTCTGTCTGTGCTGGTTTTGTATCCACTCTAACTAAAAAACTAATTGACCGATTTTCATAAAATTTGGTAGGCAAGTCACTTGTGGGCGAATATGGTGCTGATTAGTTTTGGGTACGATTGGGGATAAAAGAACCCACCTTTTTTTGCGAAATGGTCTGTAAAAGCTTGTATCCACTCTAGCTAAAAATCTAATGGACCGAATTTCACAAAATTTGGTAGATAAGTCGCTTGTGGGTCACCCTGGTGCTGATTAGATTTTGGAACGATTCGGAAAAAAATAACCTGCCTTTTTTTGCAAAATGGCCTGCAAAAATCTTCAAAATTTAAAATAAGAAACTACGTACGTTCAAATATATCCATTAAATGCTGGTTTAATACGTAATTTTTAACGAAGAAAAGAATAAGACCAACTTCATTACACTAGGACTAGCCGTTCTCGAGATATTTTAGTTTTTCGTATTTTCTCTACGCCACCTTTGAAAATAAGTCCGGTTACCGAATGAGAAAGAAAATTGAATTAAAAGTGAAATAAATTTAATTAAAATAAAGAGAATGTGGATATAAGTCTGCAGGGAAAGTCATGTGCTGCCCACATCAGATTTTTTGTTTTTTTTAAGTGCACAAAATAACACATGAAATAGATACTTAATTAAAATGACATAGAAATTAAAGTTTAATAAAATAATTTCCTTTCTAATTTGGCAACTTGATGGATTTTAAGATGACTTAATAAAGATCTGGTGGTCTCATGTCGCCAGAGTTTCTCAAATTATATTATTTTATTGGATCTATTATTAAGATCTATAACTTCGTTCCAGATTGCGGGTTCGAGTCCCGCCTGCGGGCACGGATGTTGTAATGTCTTATTTGGGGCAGAAGTCAGACTTCTACCTTCGGGTGCCCCGGGTCATTAGACTAAACAGAAGGAGTGCACACATTCTTCCTTAAATGTAATGTTAGGGACACGACAACAACAACAACAACATAACTTTGTTGAGCAATGAACTCCGACTTATCTTTGACTTTCCCTACATATACTGTATAATGTATAGGGGAAAAATTGCGACGGGGTCGAAAATTCGAATTAACGTTTTAGAAGGATTTACACGTTTTGAGCATCCTTTAACTGGAATCGAACGTTTTCGCGGCGATGTCTGTGTGTGTATGTGTTTCTGGTGGCAGCCAGCCTGTGAACGTGATATTTCACGGGATAGCTTGGAGACAGCACTTTTTATCCGCAGATATTTTCCAACTTTAAGCCGATCTTAAAATTTGAGTTTCGACCTAAAATGTTGGGGTTTGTGTGTGTGTTAGATATACTTAAAATCATAAATCTCAGGCATCTATCTACGTATATAGAAATATTTTCTTTCTGTATTAATACAATTAATAATAATGTTTCCTATATTTTGCGTTAATATTTAACTTGGCAAAACATGGACCTCGTCGGCTTGGTCCGATATTCTTTAAACTCCACCCAAGGCTCAAACTTTCGAATAAGCCAACAAGCCTCTAGTTTAGATGTTCGAATTTCGATGCAAGTGATCTACGTTTCGAGTGAAAGTGAAAGTTTCGAAATCTCTGTCGTTGGCGCCCTTCTTAAGATTTGGAGCACATCGTCCAAAAGAAGGTCAGGTGGGGTCTTATCGGTCCATCCAGAGGACAGAAGGCCCTCTCAGTAGGTCACTAGAGGGTACGAGTACATGCTACCAAGGTGAATGGTGCAGATGATACGGAAAGGTATTGAAAATCTCGGTCAATAAAGCGTCAAAGGGAAAGAAGGAGGGCATATATACACTCCCCAGACACCCCCAGCAAATGGATTCGCTCACGTAAAATACGAGTTTTATCTTTCAATACTATTGTATGAAGAAATCATTGTTTTCCCGAAAATTTCCGAATTTGAGATTTTGAAGGAGAGCACGTTTTAAGACTTCTTGAACATAATTAGAATTAATGTTTGGAAATTTGTATGTGTGTATTTTGTCCACGGGATTAAATGCCGTTTAGTTTTAACAATCACTAATTAGTTATGGCGTATAATATTTAATAGTAATTGATGCATTAAATTATTTTGAATTAATTGATATTAATTTGTAACTTTTAATTACTCCTAACTAAACATTGTTATGTTCATAAAAGACGCTCTCAAATAAATTCGAAACATGAAATTTTAGAGCCTTGGCAAATGGAGTTCTTCATTTTAGACGCATTTATTAAGCCTTTTTATTCTTATTTGCATACTTATTTCGTACAATCAAAGGAATTTTCGGAAAAGGCATCCTTGGTGACCCCCCCCCCCACTGCTCTGGAATTCAATGTTTAATCAATATCAGCCTTCCTGTACGCTCTATATAGACAATCCTGAGAAATATATATTTCAAAGAACTTCTTTGAGCCGAAAGTGAAAAAAAATTTGGAAGTGGTAATTTTTAGTGAAGCCCCCGACCTCCTCCGAAATCAGGAATTTAATGCTGAATTCATATGAGTCATAATCTAATCTTTATCTACAGCCAATCTTGAGAAATAGACGTTTCAAGAAAAAGTTTGTTCCGAAAATGGAAAAGGAACAGGAATGAGAAATCCTTCGTAAACCTCTTACCCCCTCCAGAATTCGATGCTGAGTCCATATTAATCATATCTATAGATTCCGAGAAGTACGTGTTTTAAGGAACATGTAAATTTTAGCTTCGAACAGCGGTGAAATTTGGTACAGAGGTACTTCGGATCTCAGGACGAATTATTGGCATTAAAATCCCGAAATCGAAAATTTTCGTGAAAACAATACTTTCTCAATACCATGTATGAGAAAGTAAAATTCACTTTTCAAGTCTTTCAAGGACACAAAATCTTATTACTTTCCTTATATATATAATGTATAAGGAAAGTATTGTGACGGGGTCGAAAATTGGAATCCGAGTTTTCGACGGGAGAGCACGTTTCAAGCATACCTGATCACGAATCAAACAATTTTGAAGTGATGTCTGTGTGTGTGTGTGAAAGTATGTGTGTGTGTGTGAAAGTATGTGTGTGTGTGTGTGAAAATGTGTGTGTGTGTGTGTGTGTGAAAGTATGTGTCAGTGAGTCTGTGGAGACGATAACTGACGAACGAATGGACCGATTCGAACGAAATTTGGTACAAAAATCACAATCCGTAAACACTGGAAGCCTATTGTTTTTATACGCAATCGAATGCTCAGAACCCCCCTAAATTTTCGAGTGAAATTTTGAAAAAATCGTCAAAAAATCACCGCTAATAAAGTTACGCAAATAGACATACATTTCTTATGTAATTTTTCATTAGAAAACGATTGATATAAATTTTAGAACGCTAACATGAACCGTTCTCGAGATATTGTACATTTTTCAAAAAAATTATCAAAAAGTCATATAAAAGAAAAAAAACTATTTCTTATTGCGAAACATGTTCACTTTTCATATGTAATACCATGCGATAAATTTGGTGACATCATTCTCGTGGATCTAGCTTGTTCCATTCATGAGAAAATATACTTTGAGTAATACTTTTGTATTTGAACTCCAATAGTCATTTATCTGCTATAAGAATAACTTATTTTTCCGTCCATAATGCTTGGCGAGATTTTGGCGACGAATTTGGCGGCATGTCGCCAACTTGGCGACTTTTTTTTAAAATGTTGCCAAATTAACGAAAATCTTGCCAAATGGATAAAAATGACATTATGAAAATGACGACTAATCGTCGAAAATTCAATATCTTGGAAAGAATATATGTATCTACTATAAGAAAAACCTATTTTTTTACTGTAAAAGTAGTAAATTCATTGCATTATATAAGGAAAGTCATATGTTGCCCACATCAGATTTTTTATTAAAGGCTGTGTGAAGCATTTCAAGGATAGGAATGCAGGGATGAGACAGGAAATTCTATGTTTAGTTGACATTCCAGATGGTGGTAGAGAATGACTGCCAAATTTTTGAACAATCGGTCTAAGGTAAAACCGTACAACACAACTAAAAGTTTGAAATGAGATAACAAAAATCAAGGACTTATTGTAATATACAAGCACTTTTAAGGGTACTTGAAAAAAAAAAATTAAAATTCGCACTTTTCGAAGGCTTTCAAGAACTGTAGGAACAATGGACAATGGAGAACTGTATAATAAGAATACATCTGGATGATCATAGAATTGTGATAATCGACACTTAATCGATAAAAATAAATAAATTTGTACAGTTTGTTAATGAAAAATTCGAAAAATTCTACGCTTTCCCCTTTTTTTATTGTTCAGTTCGAGCACCTGTGAGTTAGAGAATAATCTGAGAATACGGTTGGAGCGGCGGAGAGAAAGTTTCAAAATTCTAGTCCTTTATTTGATATGGAACACAATTTACCAAAAGAAGGTCAGGTGGGGTCCATCAGAGCATTCTAAGGCCAGAAGGCGCTCTCAGTAGGTCAGGAGAAGGTGGGTGCTTCTTTTCAAGGATGATACAGATAGGGATTGGAAAATCTCGGTCAATAAAACGGAAATGGTGAAGAAAGAGAACAGACACACCTCTCCTCCCCAGAAAATTGGATTCGTCCAAGTAAAATCGTTGTAAGGAAAGTAGAATGAAATCAACACATGACACTGTTTTACGAATAGTAGAACAATGAAACTTCTCAATGACGATTCCAATAAGAATTCAATTATCAGTCGAAAGTTGAGAGGTGTCTATAAATGGAAAATAATATTACACTAACACAAAAGCAAAGGTGGACCCAAAAAATGTTCATGAGGGGTGCAAAATGCTTTGTCAATATGAGCCAAACACGCTTCTCACCTAAATATCGGCTGAACGCCCCTACATGGATTATGAAGAATTTTTCTTCAAGCAATGAGGTTGAGCCTACAAAATACTATGATGCAAGTTTTATCACCCTGCAGCAAAGTACAGAATAACTGGAATTAAAATCCTGTTTCTGTTTGTTACGACCGCTTATAAGTCGAGAACGGCTTAAAGCATTTACATTTTTTGTTGTTGGTTTGTTACGCTTAAAAGGGCGCAGTATGGCTAAAAATATTTTTGATATATATAAATTTAAAAATTCCAAAATACGCTTACAAGCAAAATATCTCTTCATATATGCAATTTGTTAAACCATTTTTATGCAATTCAGGGAATGTATAAATTTTATTCTCCTATACTGCCTCCAAGAACAACAGAAATTAAATTGTCGGTTTTCTCGGTCTGTAATATACTAAGAAAACGGCCAATATATATATATATATATATATATATATATATATATATATATATATATATATATATTAGCCAGACATCAACATTCTCTTGTATTAATAATACTTTATATTTATTTCCACTTAAACTTTAAACTTACTATTATAAGCCCCACTATTTTGTAGTTCTTACTATATAATATTACTTTTAACGCCTTTTCGCATTACTGTTATTTATTTCTTACGATTGGCAATAGTAGATCTTTTCTTTTATCCTTTGCGAATGGCAACACTGGTCTCTTCATTTTGATTTCCAATGGTTCGGGCATATGCAGAGTTTTTCCCAGGCATTCTTGTTTCCTTTATTTTTCCATCTTTATATGTGTTGTCCAAGTAGAAATAGTTTATAGATATAATATATCTATTTCTTCAGAAATATACATATTTTGTGTTCATTTTGAGAAAATACTTGGATCCGACGAAAAGTTTTAACGAAATGAACAATTCAATTATTTAGGCCTAGTCTTCGTCCACGTGCATAGCATTAACGCTTGGATTTTTTTATTTGTTTTTCTATTATCGATTCCATACCATTGATATTTGTTGATTATCTTTAGCTTGACGACTCGAAATTTGCATTTTTTTTTTCCCATTTGATTGAAGATTCGCTATTTAATACTTCTTTTTATTTTGTAGGTTTTATATTAAGTTAGGATTTTTGAGTTGCAACTGCTCTCTATTCTATCATTGGACTTTCAAACTACTATAATATATATATATATATATATATATATATATATATATATAATTTTAATAACTTAATGTTATATTACCAAATACTTACGACTCAACCCCTATCGAATTCAAAAGTAGTTTGGTGAATGATAAAACGGTTAGAAGTGTTACTGATTTATTAACTTTAAATGCCAATTTTCTATATTTAATTCTCTGTAGTGCTTTTGCAGTCCAACATACTAAGCAAATTAGACGGCATAAAACGAAGTGATTTGTAATAGAAATAAAAAAAATCTGATGTGGGCAACACATGACTTTCCTTATATAATGCAACAAATTTACTACTTTTAAAATTAAAAAAAAATCTGATGTGGGCAACACATGACTTTCCTTATATAATGTAATGAATTTACTACTTTACAGTAAAAAAAATAGGTTTTTCTTATAGTAGATATATTCTTATCTTGTTGAAAATAGTTGGTGCCATCAAATAAGATATTTTCAACAGGTTAAGGGTATTCCCATGGGAGGGGGATGTTCATCCCTGCTCGCCGATCTATACTTGTATAAATTTGAAAATGCCACTCATATATTACATGAAATGCCATATTTTCGTTATGTTGACGATGTCCTTATTGGACAATATAAGAATACACCCCAATTTGATTTTACTTTTTATCCAAAAGAACTGGAATTGATCGAGAATATAAGTAAGGAGGAAGATAGTGTTGATTTTCTAGACATCACTCTAAAACATGACAGTAGATATGGTACTTATACCGTTTTATATGACAAGAGAAACAATTTCAATATGGAAATCAATCACATTATTGATTGGAGGTCTAATTTGACCATAAACATTTTCAGAAATGTCGTCATTGGTCACCTGAAAAGAAATCAACGGATTAATACTTTCAAGTCTGATTGCATCATGCATAATAGGAATATTATGAAGGAGGCAATAAAACGGAATTATCCAATTGGCTTCCTGACATGTTATTATAATTCCTTATTTAATACAAAAAAGGGAGAAAATGCTTACTTAAAGGATATGGCACAGGTATAGAACGATGAAGGTGAAAATAACGAATTACGCATGCGTAAACTGCTTTTATATATAATGCACTCTGGCATTTGCTGCATTTCCATTCTTTTCGTCTACCTTGCGATCCTGGTTGATTCCTATTTGTTTACTTTGCACTTTTTCGAGTGTTTTTGACTTGACACATTTACGGAAGTATGGCTACTGCATGGCATTGGTACCGTGAGAGTTGCCCGGGCATAAAAGCAGTCTTTTAAACGGGAAAGAGGGGTCGCCATCCCCCTCTACCATTTTATACCTTGCATTTGGTCATTTCCCCCCCTGTTTTCATATGAATCTTGTATGTTACTTTAGGAGAGTGTGCTGCTTTGCGCCAACTTCTGGAGAATAATTGGATAACTGTGGAATTAATTTTAATTTTATATGTTTACTATGCTATATATATATATATATATATATATATATATATATATATATATATATATATATATATATATATATATATATATATATTTATAATAAAAAGTATGAAGGTCTAATGAAAGAAAAGCGAGAAGCTGTAACTCTAAAAACCTAACTTTCTAATAGGCTTACAAAATAAAAGCATAAAACAGCAAATCTTCAAGAAAATGGAAACAAAAATACAAATTTCGAATCATCAGAAAGTCTAAGAAAAGTAGCAAAAAACAAAGGTATGGAATCGATAAAATAAAAACAGACGAAATCCAAGCATAAACGCTATACACGTGGACAAGGCTCTAGGCCTAATTCAGGATTTGTTCACTTCTTCAAAACTCGTTATCAAGTCCAAGTGTCTTGTAGAAGCAAACACAAAAATGTATGTTTCTGAAGAAATAGATAGATTATATCTATAAAGTATTTCTACTTGAACTACATACATAAAGAAGAAAAAAGGAAAAATGGATACCTGGAATCTAACTGATGAAATACACAAACCTATCGAGTACGGGAACACAGAAAGAAGTGACAAGTGTTGCCATTCACAAAGGAATAAGATATGATCTACTGTTGCCATTCGTAAGAAATAAATAACAGTAATGCGAAAAGACATGTACAAGAGATAATATACAATCAAGAGGGGTAATGATAGAAAGGCTAAAGTGTAAGTGGATGAAAAATAAAATATAATTAAAACAAGAGAAGGGAGATGTCAGGCTAATATATAAAACACCATAAAAAGAATTCATGAAAATCCAGCTAATCTAAATTTTTTAACTATACCATTTACAAAATAAGAGGGATATTTATATATATTGCTGGTAATTTTTAGATTATCAATATGTAAAGCATGAAATTTTTTATCAGATAATCTATATATTCTAAAAAGCTGATTAAGAATAATATTTCTAAACAATAGAAACGAGTTGCAGGAATTAAATGGTAAGATTTTATTAATGTTAAAATTAAAAGAGTCTTTTTTATCATATAAATTAGTAACAATTCTATTAGAAGGTTCAATAAAAAGATTTAAACCCCAAAAATTAATATTTTTACTAATAGTAGCTTCATTAGGAAATAATTCCAAATTATCAGGATAGAAATCTATATTAATGACACAGTTTTCAGTATATACTAAGCAAAGCAGATCATCAATGTATCTGTATAATGTATATATAATTTATTGATGTAAAAGACTGTTCAAAATGATAAAGATATAAATTAGCTAACATACTGCTACTGCAGCCACCCTGTGGAGCTTCTGAGACTTGTAGGTATAATTTATTTCCTTGAAAAATATAATTACTGAAAATAACAAAGTAAAGAAGTTTAGGAAAATTTACAAAACTGGTATGAGTTGAAAGATTAGTAATATAAGCATTGTATAGAGCTAAAATTACATCATACAGGTCTGAGTTCTTATCTTGATATTATTGAAAAGATCTTTAAAATCAAAAGTTTGAAATCCTATTAATTTTTTAAGAGATGTTAATCTATTCTTTAATTCTTTACTATTATTTAGAATAAAGTAATTATTGCTAGACTGACGTAAACTATCATTTATTTTATTTAAATAATTTAGAAGTAATTTACTCGCAGTAGTAGAGTAAGTATTATGCCCACTAGTTAGTGTTCTAAATTTAATGGGATTTTTGTGAAATTTTGGAATAAACACAATATATGGAAATTTAAGAAATTTATATTTAATATTTAAATCACTGTACATATCGATAATTTTCAATTTAATACTATTAATGGAATATAAATCAAGTTTTTTAGAAATATTATTCTTAATCAGCTTTTTAGAATATATAGATTATCTGATAAAAAATTTCATGCTTTACATATTGATAATCTAAAAATTACCAGCAATATATATAAATATCCCTCTTGTTTTGCAAATGGTATAGTTAAAAAATTTAGATTAGCTGGATTTTCATGAATTCTTTCTATGGTGTTTTATATATTAACCTGACATCTCCCTTCTCTTGTTTTAATTATATTTTATTTTTACCTCCACTTACACATTAGCCTTTCTATTATTGCCCCTCTTGATGGTATATTATCTCTTGTATATGACTTTCCGCATTACTATTATTTATTTCTTATGAATGGCAACAGTAGATCATATCTTATTCCTTTGTGAATGGCAACACTTGTCACTTCTTTCTGTGTTCCCGTAGTCAATAGGTTTGTGTATTTCTTCAGTTAGATTCCAGGTATCCATTTTTCCTTTTTTCTTCTTTATATATGTAGTTCAAGTAGAAATAGTTTATAGATATAATCTATCTATTTCTTCAGAAACATACATTTTTGTGTTTGCTTCTACAAGACACTTGGACTTGATAACGAGTTTTGAAGAAGTGAACAGATCCTGATTTAGGCCTAGAGCCTTGTCCACGTGTATAGCGTTTGTGCTTGGATTTCGTCTGTTTTTATATTATCGATTCCATACCTTTGTTTTTTTATACTTTTCTTAGACTTGATGATTCGAAATTTGTATTTTTTTTGTATTTTTTTCCATTTGCTTGAAGATTTGCTGTTTTATACTTTTATTTTGTAAGCCTATTAGATAGGTTTTTAGAGTTACAGCTTCTGGCTTTTCTTTCACTGGACCTTCATACTTTTTATTATATATATATATATTTTAGAAATATGTAATAATAATAAATAAAAAAAAAAAACAATATCAACACCACCGTAGAAGTAAATCCACGGCCACAATGCCGACAAGAGTAGAGAACAGCACCAGCCCAAATTCGATGATTAGCCAGAGTTAAATTCATCCTCAGGTCTGACTATTTAACTCTAACCAACCCAAACATATGCCTGTTTCAGATTGGGCAATAGTACATTACTATAAATACCCAAACCCAGACTACAGGCATAAAAAAATGAAAAAATGAAAATAGGATACATAAGAAAATTTGTATTACCATGCGGCATGAATCCTTCTTCTTCCAACACGTATATACACGATATAAAATATATATAAAATATATAAAAATATATATATATATATATATAATATAATATATATATATATATATATATATATATATATATATATATATATATATATATATATATATATATATATATAATATATATAAAATATATATATAGAAATTTCTTGATTGTCTTTGTCCTTATGACTTGCATTATGCTTTATTATTTCCTCTTTTTGTCTTAATTTCTTTGTATTTGTAGAAAATTTTGGAATAGTGTATTATGAGTTACTACATACATTCTAACTTTGGATTTAATAATTTATTTTTATATATAAATATATATATATATATATAAAATATTAAATTTGAAAATCTAATGAAAGAATAGAAGTAATAACTCATACACTAACTAACTTAAAAGTGCCTATAAAATACGTAGAAATAAAAATGAAATTCAACTATATAAACTATACATAATATATATATATATATATATAACTATTATATATATATATAAAACTATTATATATATATATATATATATATATATATATATCTGTGTATGTGTGGGAGGGGGTACCGAACGATCGATTAGGGGGGTATCGAGTGCTGTATTTCTCTTTCCAAAGTGAATTAATTCTATGGAGAACCAATGCATATTTTTTGCTAATGGTAGCGGGGAGTGGGGGAGGTAAGTAGTAATCGGAAATGTGGGAATGTAGCGGGGAGTTGGGGACTGATTGTGATATAAATGGACGTAAAAATATGGAATATAAATGTAAGAGAAGGTCGAGTTAAGACTTTCACTCCAGATATTTTTTCCTCCATGAAGATTTTTGGAATATATGCCATAAAATGTCAAATGAAGGTCGATTCGGGGCCCATCTGAGGCAAGCGGGGCCGGGAGAGTCCATGAGTAGGGCACTCAGGTGTCACGGGCAGCATAATTCAAGGTGAGTGGGATACGGTTAGGGAATCCAGATCTCGGCCAGAGGCCGGAAGAAGCATCTATCTCCCCTCCCCAGTGTTTTCTGAAAATGGACTCTCCCAGAAAAAGTGCAAGTGAAAAATGACAGTGAGTCAAGGAGATTAGACGAAAAAGGTTATTCTAACCGCATTGCAGTAGTTACGAATGCAGACTTTTGATTTTTTCTGTAATACATAAAATATGTATTGCCAAAGATGTCGAAATGTCAAAATAACTTTTTGGACACATTTACGATATTCTAAAACATGAATAAAGTATTTTAAGAGTAACATCTCTTGGAGCCAAGTGTGGCAGTGAGTCTGTATATATGCAGTGGCAAAAAATTATTATTATCTGGGTCATCCATTGTTAGAATGCCGGTTATCAGGTTCCACAAGCTTTTCACAAAGACAATTTTAAGTACACACTTATTTTATTATTTGCCCCAATTTGTTGATTATTATTTTATTATTTGCCACTTATTTGTTGATTTTTTCTTCTGCCCCAAACACTATTTGATATAATAAAAAAAAATGCCGGTTTGTTGGTCTGTAGCGAAAAGTATAAGCGACCGACAGCAACAAAATCCGGAACAATGACACTTCAGATCAGATTATAAGACACATCGCAGTGGTTTTTTTTAAAAATTGAATTAGTGTTTTATTTATTTTGTGTTGAGGTGTAATTTTAGTGACTTTTACACAAATCGGTTCCTTAGGGATCAAAAATATTATCACAGACTTTCCATTTTGACACCATCGGATAGATCGAAAAAGATTCTTTCTAACGACCTTTGAACCGAATCCGTAGAACAATTCCTTCATATTGAAAAAATAAATAAAAAAAAGGAAAAATAAATGCATTGAAATATTCGCATTTTATGTCATTTTATTTTTATGTTGTGGCATCGGAACATTGAAGATTAGCACGATTCTAATTTTTAGCATGGATATGGAATATCCCATATTACTATTATTATTATTATTATCATTCTAACAATAATGATAATTATCCAATTTCTCAAATTTTTATGACTTTTTTAAGTAGATCTATAAAATTCGCGATTTTAAAGTTTGACAGCTATCGGGGGGTGGGGAGTGAACAGAAAACAAGTTTCGGCTTTCTGATATCAGGGGTGTGTGTGTGTGTGTGTGGGGGGGGGGGGGGCGTGTCCGTTACTAAATACCTTGCGTTGTTACTGGTTAAAAGTGGGATTACGTTTTCGGAACTCGTACGTCATAACGTGTTATTTTCATTTTTAACACTTTACAACATAGTTGAAAAGTGTTTATGACTTTGTTCATTCTATCTGTCTGTCTGTCTGTCAATTAGCCCGATAACTGCCGTAAAAATGACTTTATCAAAATGGAATATTAGTATGTTGTTCAGACGGTCTGTGAAACCTATGGGAACATAAATGAATAATATCACCAAATTAGTTTTGGATTGAACCCGAGTTGAAAAAATGAAATACATTGAACCCTATGGAACCTAATTTTTCAAGCATTTTTTAAGCGAATTTAAAAATTCACAAATTGCTTCGAAAGTTTTAGGAAATATTCAAATTATCCCATAAAATATATAAAAAATATTTCAGCAAAATATATTCAGTAGTTTCTTAAATAAAAATTAAAATAATAATTACATCCTTTATATGAAGAGATCACGTGACCATTATATGAAGCGATTACGTGATCCACTTCAAAATAAAATATGGCATCCATCTTGTATCAAAATCGTGATTTTTAAAGTTCTTTTTAATTCATATTTAGTGTTGTATCCGTCCTAAAACCGCTTTATTTTTGCTTAAATTCTGTGCATCTACATACTGAAACAACGCAATTACAATATATTTGAGTTTAAATGAACATCCAACTTTGATTATTTCTACAACGAAGCCTAATTTTCACTTATGGATAATGTAAATACCAAAAGATGTAGAATGATTTGTATAAGAATTGCTGCATTTTTTTAACACAAAACTATTTACCTCATGCAAATATAACTGATATGAATGTAACATTCATTGATTTTATACAGAGAACTAGACGATTTTTTCGATGAAGTTTTAAGCATAGAGTTAAATTACTTGTACCGCCACGGTTTTAAGATTCTAAATAAAATAAATTATTATAGTATTTTGATGAATGGAAAAAAGTTTATGAATGAAATGCTGCTTTTATATAAAGGCGATTTATATTTCGATGACGTCATATGAATAAAGTTCATTTGTTTTCGATGAAGTTTTCAAATATAATAAATTATTGTAGTATTATGATAATTTTTAAAATATTACCGAGGAATGTATCGCATTTTAGTGATGTTTAAACCAGGCAATTTATATTTCAATGCCGTCATTTGAATGAAGTTCATTTTTTTCGATGAAGTTTTAAGTTTTCAAATAATAATAAAATAATGTAGTGTTGTGATAATTTTAAAAATATTACCGAGGAAAGTATCGCATTTTAGAGATGTTTATATAAAATTGCATTGAAGTTGGAAAGTGTTTCATAATCAATGCTTTATGCATGATTTATTTTTCTTGTTTGTTTTAAACGAGTTAAAGAGTTCGTGGGTTTTCAAAAAATTCGCCGTGAGTTCCGGTGTCATTTTAATCGAATAGGTCTGCATCTTAAATGCCGACAAAACGCCGGGTATTTATTCTAGTATTTTATAAAAATGCCACATAATATATATATAATTAAATCATATGAAGATTTATGAGATAAATAATTTTACCAAAACCGTTATTTTAGTATATATGTCGATATTTTTTTTTTCTGTCGATGGGGGCCCTTACTTCTCTATTAAACACACATTATATTTATCTTCATTCCATGAACTAATATTGATATCCTATGCGCACTGTTCACTGTTGAAAATTACCACTTGAAGATCGTAATTTGTAATTGAAACTAGTCGACCTAAAACATCCCCATATAGTCAAAACGTATGTAGTGCGAATAAATACAACTAGGGATATCTATAGATAATTGACACTATAGAGAGAAGAATCCTTTTTCATTCCCCATCCTTCATTTTCCTCTTCCAATCCTTCACCTATTTCCGACCTTATATCCCAGTGTAGCCGAGATCTAGATCCTCCCTGACCGTATCATCTTCTGTTCTACCTATAGGTGGCCTACTGATCGACATGTTGGCCGACAATGTTGGGGATGGGACCCCTTACGACCTTCATTTGACACCGTATGGCCGACATTAATGCTCCAAGAAGGGGTCGCGAAAACGATAACACAATTTCGATGATCAGGTAGGTCTCAGGTCACAACCAGGTCAGTGATATCGAACTATGTGATTGGCTGTCCCCTCTTTTTAATATTCAAATTAAAACGCTGAAATACCACCCAAATAATAGAGAGATACGACGGTTGAGCAAAGGTCTTGCTACAGTGCTGTTGAAGAAAGGAAGCCTCTCATGGAGAACTTTTAAGGGAAACTGAGCTGTATATAAGTTACATATAAAAAAAAAAAAAAAAAAAAAAAAAAAAAAAAAAAATAATAATAATAATAATAACAACAACAATAATAAAATATAATAATTAAAAAAAAAGTCCTCTTTTCTGCATCTTATCTACATTTTACTTTTATTACAATTTATTTTTCCACCCCCCACTGTTTTCTGAAAAATGGATTCTCCCAGAAAAAGTGCAAGCGGAAAACGACAGTGAGTCAAAGAGAGATTAGACGAAAAAGATTATTCTAACCGCATTGCAGGAGTTACAAATGCAGATTTTTAATTTTTCTTATAATATATAAAATATGTATTGCAAAGCTGTCGAAATTTCAAAATAACTTTTGGACACATTTACGCTATCCTAAAACACGAATAAAGTATTTTAAGAGTAACATCTCTCCGAGTCAAGTATGGCAGTGACTCTGTGTATGTTTAAAAAAAAATATAATTATCTGGATCATCCATGGTTAACATGATGGTTATCAGGTTATCACAAGTTTTTCACAAAGACAATTTTAAGTACACACTTATTTTATTTATTTTTTTTTTTTTTTACCTCTGTCCCGAACACTATTTGATATAATAGTGTCTAAGTAATAAGTGTCTAGTAATAGTGTCTAGTAATGAGTCTAAGCTGCCTACACTACAGCTACAAAATTCGGAATAATGGCAGTTCAGAGTAGATTATAGGACATATCGTAGCGATTTTTAAAAAAAATTGAATTAATGTATTAACTATTTCATGGAGGCGCAAATTTAGTGATTTTTTTACACAAATTGGTTTCTCAGGGATCAAAAATATTATCAGATTTTCCATTTTGATACCATCGGATAGATCGAGAAATATTCTTTCTAACGACCTTTGAATTGAATCCGGAGAACAATTCCGTCCTATTGAAAAAAAAAAATCAAAACATAAAAAAAAAGCATTGATATACTAGCACTTTATGTAATTTTATTTTTATGTTGTGGTATTGGAACATTGAAGATTAACACGATTTTAAATTTTGGTAGATTAGCAAGTGTTGCAGTGCCTTTGAAGAAAGGATGCCTTTCATAAGGACTTTTAAGGGAAACTGAGCTGTATGAGTAAGTTATACGCAAAGAAAAAAGTCCGCTTTTCTGCATCTTATCTACATTTGACTTTCATTTTAATTTACATTTTATAAATAAAAATAATAATTCTTAATTTATTTTCATATAACTTCTAAAATATATGATAAATTCAGCAGCAAAGAGGAAAGCAAGATCAAGTTGAAAAACATACTATATTGAACTAAATAAAAAATTATGAAAGCAAACAAGAAGTCGTAACTTTCTCATAGTAAACAAATGAAAGGGGATGTGCCTTGACAACTTGATGATTAAGAAAAGAGAAATTATCAAAAACAAAAGTTTTATTAAGATGGCAATAGGTCTGCCACGCCGATGAATTGGAATCATTTCAATGATCTATGTTAATGTACACAATCTCTTTACATCCACAGCGTAATTCAAACTATCATTCTCCAGTATTGATATTATCATTGCTTTGAGTATTGTCTTGTTTCTCCATAGGTAATGATAAGATATAAAACTTCAAATAATTCGAATTCTAATCATTGAAGCAACTAAAAATATATCTATCCCTAATCTTTAACATAAAATTTCATTTCATAATAGAACATATGTTATCGTGTCCACACCTCGCATACGAACATCTTTCCTAAAGTGTTCGAAATGTATCCAGGAGGTCTTAGAACGTACTCATCTGTTAAGAAATGTACAATCCGTCTAGAATTCAAAAATCTTCGGGAAAACAATACTTATTATCGAGAAAGTAAAAATGCTACTATAGAATGTAGTAATTGTAATGATGAACTTGGATTACACAGAAACTAAGTTAATAAGGTCATTGACCAAATAGGAAGAGTAATCATAACTAAATATTGTATTGAGTTGATCTTTGTAATGCACTGCATTCTTAAATGCGCAAGATCTAATTGTTCTTAAAATTATGTTTTAAAACGGAATTTAGAAATGTGGAATTATGTTGAATCAAAAGCTTCTACATAAAGTTTAAAGTTTTAGATTTCGTTAGTGGCAAAACTTCAAACGTTTCTTTCGTCGTAAAAATTGATTGAAAGTTTTTTGCTCTTAACACTTTATATACCGCAAGCCTAAAAATAGGCTTTTTGATGCCAACGCTTATTTACAGCAAGCCTAAAAATAGGCTTTTAGGTGCTAACGCTTATCAATCGCGAGCCGATTAATAGGCTTTTGAAAGTACTGTGTTTTGCAGTAACTTTTAAAGCGTAGATGTGCAGTTTCATTAGTAGATTCAAGACGACGTGAATATTGGCAGCGTGTCCTTGTGGATTTAATTAATTTTTAGTTATTTTGTCCAAACTCCAGACAAAATGAATTCTGATAATAAAGTAAAGAAATTTTTCTAGATTCTTTGTCAGAGTGTTCTAATTGTTCTTTGAGCAATGATAGCAGCGATTACAGTGACGATAGTTATATTATAGGGTATACAAAACATTATTCGGGATTACCGCTGCAATATGCACAAGATAACCAAAACCGAGCCGGTATTAGGCAAGAATCTGCACTCAAGTTAGCCGGTCTTTTCCATGTATTTAACGAAACCGCAGCCGATAGATTAGTGTTAATAGTGGGGTTTTGATCTGATAATTATCATTGTCATTATTAACTTGGATATAAAAAGGAAGTCTAATTGCTATCCCTGTTAGCAACACAGATAATACAATTTTCAAAATTTCAGGTTTAGTCTACCCAAATTCCCATGTTTATTGCGGATTCTCAACCATTCCCTGAATTTTTGCAACCCTAATTTCGGTACCATCCCTACTTCCTCCGACCTTTTGGCCGTAATCTGAATCTTTTGACCGTAGCTGTTCTCTCTGTCTCTCTTTTCACCTTGAATCTCTGAGCAGGACAGTGTTCCTGACACACTGATTCACTTTCACGGCCCTATTCCACCGACAGAAGGCCCCACCTGACCTTAATTTGATGTCATTCGGCACATATTGCGCCAAAAGATGAAGCCAAAGCGCGCAGGTCCAGAAATCTAGTAAGGCATGAATTTAAACCTGGAAGGAAAATTAATCTCTTCACTCAAAGAGTTTTGATTACTTTCTCATACTAGCATAAAACATCGAGGTTCCGAGGTGTCCGCTATGATAGCGGACACCTCGAAATATGAACAGTCTACTATTTGGAAGGGTCTACTATTTGGGATTTAGCCTAATGATGAGCTTATCTGGCACACAATACTAAAATATTATAGACTCCCCCCCCCCCCTTTAACACTTTACAACATAGTTGAAAAGTGTTTATGACTTTGTTCATTTTGTCTGTCTGTCCGTTCGCACGATAACTGCCGTATAAATGACTTTATCAAAATGAAATATTAGTATGTCGTTGAACGGTCTGTGGGACCTATGGGAATGTAAATAAATAATATCACCCAATTAGTTTTGGGTTGAACCAGGGTTGAAAAAATGAAATACATTGAACCCTATGGGATCTAATTTTTCAAACATTTTTTAAGCAAATTTAAAATTCACAAATTGCTTCGAAAATTTTAGGAATTATTCAAATTATCCCATAAAATATATATAAATTTTTTTTTAGCAAAATATGTTCGGTAGTTTTTTAAATAAAAATTAAAATAATAATTGCACCCATATTATATGAAGAGACCGCGTAACCCACTTCAAAATAAAATATGGCATCCATCTTGTGTCAAAATCGTGATTTTTAAAGTTCTTTTTAATTTATATTTAATGTTGCGTCCGTCCTAAAACCGCTTTATTTTTTATTTTTTTCTGCGCATCTATATACAGCGCCAACGCAATTACAATATTTTGGAGTTTAAATGATCATCAAACTTTAATCATTTCTGCAACGAAGCCTAACTTTCACGTATGGAGAATGTAAACACATCAAGCTGTAAGATGAGTTGTATAAGAATTTCTGAATTTCTTTAACGCAAAATTATTTAGCTCTGGAGTCTGCAATATAGCTGATATGAATGAAACATTCACTGATTTTACACAGAGAAGCAGACGATTCAATATTATTGCTTTTTCGATAAGTTTTAAGAATGGAGTTAGAAAGTAATTTTACTTCCATGGTCTTACGTTTTTAAGTAAAATAAATTATTGTAGTATTGTGATAATTTTAAAAATATCGCCGCTGAATGAACGGAGTGGAAAAAGTTTATGAATGAAATATTCACTACTTTTATGTAGTGAGCCAGGCGATTTATATTTCGATGACGTTATTTGAATAAAGTTCATTTGTTTTCGATGAAGTTTTCAAATATAATAAATTATTGTAGTATTGTGATAATTATAAAAATATCACCGCTGAATGAATCGCATTTTAGAGACGTTTAAATAAAATTGCATTTCAGTTGGAAAGTGTTTCATAATCAATTCTTTATGCATGATTGATCTTTATTGTTTTTACATAATACAGCGTTAAGTACATGCAGTTATAAATTTTTAAATGGCAGCATAATGCAATTTACAATGTAACAAGAAAGATCAATCATGCTTAAAGCATTGATTATGAAACACTTTTCAACTTCAATGCAATTTTATTTAAACATGTCTAAAATGCAATACATTCCTCGGTAATATTTTAAAACTTATCAAAATACTACATTAATTTATTTTATATGAAAACTTAAACCTTCATCGAAAAAAATGAACTTCATTCAAATGACGGCATTGAAATATAAATTGCCTGGTTTAAACATCTCTAAAATGTGATACATTCCTCGGTAATAATTTTAGAATTATCATAATACTACGATAATTTATTATATTTGAAAACTTCATCGAAAACAACTGAAATTCATTCAAAAGACGTCATAGAAAAAATAACACGCCTGGCTCTCTCAATAAAAGCAGCATTTCATTCATAAATAATTTCCCATTCATGTCATTCATCACAATACTATAATAATATATTTTATTTAAAAATTAAGACCATGGAGCTACAAGTAATTAAACTCTATGCGTAAAACTTCATCGAAAAATATCGTCCTTCTCTTTGTAAAATCAATGAATATTTCATTCATATCAGTTATGCAGACTCCATGAACTAAATGATTTTGTGTTAAAGAAATACAGCAATTCTAATACAACTCATTCTACATATTTTGCTGTTTACATTTTACATAAGTGAAAAATAGGCTTCGTTGTAGAAATAATCAAATTTGGATGAGCATTTAAACTCAAATATATTGTAATTGCGTTGTTTCAGTATGTAGATGCACAGAATTTAAGCAAAAATAAAGTGATTTTAGGACGGATACAACACTCAATATGAATTAAAAAGAACTTTAAAAAAATCACGATTTTGAGACAAGATGGATGCCATATATCATTTCGAAGTGGGTCACGTGATCTTTTCATATCATGGTCACGTGATCGCTTCATATAAGAGGCGTTATTATTATTTTAATTTTTATTTAAAAAACTACTGAATATATTTCGCTGAATTTTTTTTATATATTTTATGGAACAATTTGAATATTACCTAAAATTTTCGAAGCAATTTGTGAATTTTAAATCCGCTTAAAAAATGTTTGAAAAATTAGGGCCCATAGGGCTCAATGTATTTCATTTTTTCAACCAGGGTTCAATCCAAAACTAATTGGGTGATATTATTCATTTATATTACCATAGGTTCTAGAGACCGTCTGAACAATATACTAAAATTTCATTTTGATTAAGTCATTTTTACGGCAGTTATCGTGCTAACGGACAGACAGATAGACAGACAGACAGAATGAACAAAGTCATAAACACTTTTCAACTTTGTTGTAAAGTGTTAACTAGCCTGCATTTCCTAACCTGAACCTGATGCGAGTGTACATGTTAATAACTGAGGCGCTTATTTCATGAAACTTAAAATATTAAATAATTAATGTACAATACAGCTTAGTAATATACACAATTATACAAATTATACCAAAGAAACAATTTTGTTAGGCGCGTTTATAAATTAATTATTCTCCATTGTAACATTGGCGTTAGGTATCTCAGTACATAGATCGAAATTTGAAATTCGGGCTTCGGCACGACTTAAAACATGATTAGTTAAAACTAAAATTATATTCGAAATATTAATGTATATAATATTAATATTTCGAAATATTAATAATTATATTCGTGCAAAATTATATTTGAATCGATTAGGTTTAATTATATCTATGAAACGTTCAGGAAGCTACGCTAGGCACTCGCTTAGCTTCAAAAGTTTTCTTTAATTACTCAAGTGGGGCTAATAGTTAAATTAAGAGGTTATTTAAGACGTAAAGTAACAGCCCGATATAACGCAGTTATCAGGAACATTCTTCATCCCGAGTTATAGCTTAACTGCGGTATGTCCAACCCAAAGAGCCAGAATCACTTGATTACTCTTCGAAGGTCCAATCGCACTGAAATGATTTTTTTTTGGGGTGGGTGGGGTGGGGGGGGGGATACATGACTCTTCTCCTCGTTATACCCGAAAACGCCTCGTTATACCTCATATCGTTCATCTCGAAAACGCCGTTTATCGTCTATCCCGAAAACGCTGTATATCGTCTTTCACGCTATATCGGGCTTATATACTGTACTTGCTACCTGCATTCAATTCTTCAATTAGATTCACTTGGCATTTATCTGACAAATGAGGTTTTTGTTTTTCCCGCTGCTCAAAACTTTGAAAATTAGTCTGTGAAAATTATTTACTAGTCACTTTTATTGAGATTTCGTTTTAAGAGAAACTCGATAAAATTAAAAAGAGAGACATAAAACTAAGTTTTTATACTTTGCTTTAGTATGATGTAATGAAATTTGACCTCCGTTGCATGGAATCTGCCACACGCCCGATAAGGGCGCCCAAACAAATAAACAATTTTTCAATTAATAAATTAAATCCTGCGAAGAGAGGACCAAATGGATTTATCCCCCAAACATAGCATTAATTAAAATGAGACATAAAAATCAGGATATGAGGGGCAATAACAACAATTAACAAATTGTAGCACATTTGGAATTGCGATACTCCAATATAATACTCCCCACCAACTCTTTATAATTCGTTAAGACGGGTGAGAAACACACAGAATGGAGTTATTGCAAATCGATTACTTTATAGACTCATTGAAAATATATACGTATTTGATCAAATATGAGTTGATTTCGATGACTTCTTATGTAACGCTAATCAGTTAATTTTCATCGTTTAAAAAAAATCATTTTCTTTTTCTGCAATCATTATTTTACCTATTGTGCATGGTAATACATATGCAAAATACTGGAAGAGGGCCTCTAAACCACGAATCAACTATGTTCAGCGTCACTCCTGTGTGTGCGTGTATCTGTACAAAATATGTATCTACTCTAGTTCAAAAGCTATCCGAGGAAATTTCATGACATTTGGTATAGTTAAGTCCGTTACGCGTTACACTTGTGTTGATTAGATTTTGGATTGAAAGAGTTTGAACTCTTTCTGTTAGAAATGGTGTGGCAAAATCGTCAAAATCTCAAAGAAAAGACTGCATATGCTTTCATGTATTAATTAATTTTTTATACGCACTTTTCGATGACAAAATGAATAAAACCAACCCCATCAGCATAAAACAAACCTTCTTCGAGCAATTCCGTAATTTTGGTAACTTTGTAAAATCCGCAAATGCATCAATTTTCTGTATTAGTTTATGTAATTACAATTTTAATCAATTTACATGAAGAAAGAAAGAAAATGAACTTGAGATTGTAGGGAAAGTCATGATCTGCCTACATCAGATATTTTTACCGCCTTTTCTGTAAATTGTGTATTATAGCGTAATGCGTAATACATCAGGAAGCACACTATCAGGATAATTTAAAAAATCAATCAATTTACAGAAGACAAATGCAAGTGAACTGCACACAGACATAACATGCTCTTTTTAATACAACACGCTCTTAATTTTTAGGACATGCTCTCAAAGTCCAACGACGAACGAATTGATCAGTAGGCCCCAATCAAACTCTTAGGTCAATTCAGGGTGAATCCTAAGAAGTGGGAGACAGAATATAGTGTAAAGAACTAGATCTCGGCCACTGGGTACGCAAGACTGGAAAAAAATCTAAAAGTCGACTCGCCCTTAAAGTGAAAACAGAAAGTGAAAGCTAGTGATTTTTTTCTTTTCAAAACCAAATCAAAGAGGGTAAAAAGGGGATTTCATTCTTCACTTCCGCATGAAAAGTCGTTCTACTTGAGAAATAAAAGTGTCGAGGGAAAATATTTTTTCGAAAATAGGTCTGTATGTCACCCGTCGTCGAATGCAGGTCATGGGGGGCCCAATTCCTATAGTCCAGGGACAGTGGGAGTCAATTTGTAGGTCATGTGGTGGAAGTGGCACCCCATTACAGGGCAAAGCGGTCAAAAGCATCGAGATTTAGGTTACCAGGCCGTAAAATTTTGGGAGAAAGTTATTGACACCCCCTTACCTACCTTTCAACGTGGACACGTCCGAAAAGTGAAAGCGCTGAGGAAATAGTGCAGAAGGAAAACTTGGAGGAATGTTGGAAAAAAAATCCAAAGGAGCAGAGAGCAAAGGTGAAATAAAATGTTTGACAACTCGATTTCTAAAAAGTAAAATAAATATATTGGTGCTGAAGCGACATCATTTTTACAAAGTATAACACGTGAAAAAAATATATTTGTTGAATCATTTTAATTCATACCAGTTTCGTCTACGTTAATGAATCTAAATTAGAATGATCCAGAGTTACCACATAAAAAAATCGAATATGTTCAATACAAACCTACATTAGTATTTAGATTTCTTGTAATTTAGATATTGTGCGGAAACAACCATATAAATTAAAGCTCTCTTACAACTCGATTTCGATGAATACAACTCGATTTCGATGAATATAAATAGGTTTTAATTGTTATCGATTAAAATATAAATAACAATTTCAACGAAATCACTTGATTATTTTGACAGATATCACGCTCTCTGTTGAATAGAAAAGGAAATTTAATTTATCTAATTGATAATAGCCGACATATATAATTTTTATTATGATTTTATTTTCATTTAAACTAAAAAACGCCCAATATCTTGAGAAAAGAGTAGGTTAATGTTCTGTAAATAATATTAGCTTGTGAATGAAAAATTACATTTAAAATAACGATTCTCCAACAATTTCTAATATTATTATTTTATTGTACTACTATTTTTTAATTTTAGAAAAGAAAGTTAAAAAAACTGAGGACATTCTAATGACCCGAGCAGCTTGAAAAACAATTAAGACAATTTTTATATTGTCAGAAAAAAAAGATTAAATAAACAAGAAAGATCAATCATGCATAAGCATTGATTATGAAACACTTTCCAACTGAAATGTAATTTCATTTAAAAATTTCTAAAATGTTATTCATTCAGTGGTAATATATTTTACATTATCACAGTACTACAGTAATTTATTATACTTAAATATTTAAAACTGTATCGAAATATAAATCATCTGATTCTTTATGCAAAATCAATGAATATTTCATTCATATAACTTGTATTCCAGACTCCAGAGCTAAATAATTTTGTGTGAAAAAAATTCAGCAATTCTTATGTAATTCATCTTACAATCGCTTGAGATATTTGCATTCTGCATATGTTAAAATTAGGCTTCCTTGAAGAAATAATAAAAGTTTAGGGATCATTTAAAATCACAACTATTGTAATTGCATAGGCACGGAATTTAGATACACAGATAATACACAGATAATATATATGTGTATGTGTATGTACTCAAAGTATTGGAATCGTGCCGAAGATCGGAACTCGAATTTTCAAAGTATCTACACGTTTTGGGACTTCTAGAACACGAAAAAACTACTTTTAGGAAGACGTCTGTGTGTGTAAGGGTGTATCTGTGTATGTTTCTGTGTGTCTGTGTGGATATTACATCCACTCTAATTGAAAACCTAATGGACCGAATTTCATACAATTTGGTAGGTATGTTTTTTGTGGGAAATCCTGATGTTCATTAGATTATAGTACGATTCGTAATAAAAGAATCTGCCTTCTTTGCGAAATGGCCGCAGAAATTGCCTTTATCCACTCTAGCTAAAAACTAATGAACCAAATTTAACAAAATTTGGAGTATAATATTTCAATAACCTACAAGTGATTTATATACCAAATTTAACAAAATTTTGTATATAAATCATTTGTAGGTTATTCTACTACGATTCGGGAAAAAGGAACGGGCTATTTTTGCGAAATGGCCAGCAAAAATCGTTATATATAAAAATAAAAGACTACGTGTGCTCAATTATATCAATTAAATTCCTATTTTATATGTGATTTTTGACAACAAAAAGAATAAGACTAACCCCATTACTCTAGGACTAGCCGTTCTTGAGATATTTTAGTTTTTTCGCGTTTTCGCTACGCCACCTTTGACAATAAGTCTAGCTATCAAATGAGAACCAAATTTAAGTTTAACGTGTAAATTCAATGTCATTTAAAATACTTATGTTATGCAGATAAACTCAAATTATCATTGAATAAATAAAGAGAACGAATATGAGTCTGCAGAGAAAGACATGTGCTGTCCACATCAGAATTCTTAACAATATTACACCAATGATTTATAGAAGTGAACGGGGATTATTTTCAGGCCATTTCGAAAAAAATGTATGATCTATATTTAAAGATCCATCAAATTTTTGTCGAATAAAATGTTCAACAAATTTAAGCTGTGTACCAAATTTTAACTCTCTAGGACGTAGGAAAGTGCATTTAAAATGCCATCAATTAAATTTATCATGAAGAGTTATATAAAATTTAAAAAAAATGAAAAATTGTTATCTACCAAATTTATTTTAAAATATGAAGCCACTCCCATATGCAAAACGTTTAAACAAATGGGGAGATATTTATTATATAATATCTCTCTCTTTTCTTTCTGGAAGATATCCCAAAGTCAGAATTTAATTGAATTTGTTTTTTTTCCTATATTAAATAATTTTTTTAATTAAAAAACTACTTAACATATTTTACTGAATTTTTTTTTATATATTCTATGGGATAATGTGAATATTTCCTAAAAATTTCGAAGCAATTCGTGAATTTTAAATTTACTTAAAAAATGTTTGAAAAATTAGGTCCCATAGGGTTCAATGTATTTCATTTTTTCAACCCGGGTTCAATAAAAAACTAATTGGGTGATATTATTTATTTATATTCCCATAGGTCCTACAGACCGTCTGAACAACATACTAAAATTTCATTTTGATAAACTCATTTTTACGGCAGTTATCGTGCTAACGGACAGACAGACAGACAGACAGACAGACAGACAGACAGACAGACAGACAGAATGAACAAAGTCATAAACACTTTTCAACTTTGTTGTAAAGTGTTAAAAAAATAGTAAATATTAACTTGTATGTTTAAATTACACGATCAGGAACTCATATCATTATGATTATATGATATTATTTTATTAAAATGCCGAGAGAGAGGTGTAATATTATTTTATTAAAAAAGAGGTGTAATATTATTTTATTAAAATAATATTATTTTATTAAAATAATAATTACACCTCTTATATGGAGCGATCACGTGACCATGATTTGAAAAAATCACGTAACCCACTTCAAAATGAAATATGGCATCCATCTTCTCTCAAAATCGTGATTTTTAAAGTTCTGTTTAATTCATATTGAGTGTTGTATCCGCCTTAAAACCGCTTTATTTTTGCTTAAATTATGTGCATCTACATACTGAAACAACACAATTACAATATATTTGAGTTTAAATGATCATCCAAATTTGATTATTTCTACAACGAAGCCTATTTTTCACTTATGTAAAATGTAAACAGCAAAATATGCAGACTGAGTTGTATAAGAATTGCTGTATTTCTTTAACGCAAAATTATTTAGATCATGGAGTCTGCATAGCTGATATGAATGAAATATTCATTGATTTTACAGAGATAAGGACGACTTTTTTGATGAAGTTTTAAGCACAGAGTTTAATTATGTGTAGCTCCATGGTCTTAATTTTTAAATAAAATAAATTATTATAGTATTGTGATGAATGAAATGTATGGGAATATATTTTTAAATGAAATGCTGCTTTTATAGAGAGAGCCAGGCGTGTTATTTTTTTTATGACGTCATTTGAATGAATTTTAGTTGTTTTCGATGAAGTTTTCAAATATAATTAATTATTGTAGTATTACGATAATTTTAAAAATATTACCGAGGAATGTATCACATTTTAGAGATATTTAAACCAGGCAATTTATATTTCAATGCCGTCATTTGAATGAAGTTCATTTTTTTCGATGAAGGTTTAAGTTTTCAAATATAATAAATTAATGTGGTATTGTGATAAGTTTTAAACTATTACCGAGGAATGTATTGCACATTTTAGAGATGTTTAAATAAAATTGTATTGAAGTTGGAAAGTGTTTCATAATCAATGCTTTAAGCATGATTGATCTTTCTTGTTTTTTACTGTAAAAGTAGTAAATTCATTGCATTATATAAGGAAAGTTATGTGCTGCCCACATCAGATTTTTTGCATTGTAAAGGGAAGGTCGGTTGATGGTAGTTATTGGGTATACTACTTGGTTAAATTGCAATACATTCCATTTATAGGATCCTAGACTATTTTTTTAAAAAATAAATAAAGTCGGTGTATGGCCGCCTTCAACTTATACAACTCAGGAACTTGGCTATACAATTCACAAATAGTCCATTGTCCCACTTTTTCAAATACTGTAGGAAAGGTCAGTTGATGGCCGCTACTAATTTATGTAAATCGGATGCAATGTTTGGTGTACCTCATAGGAATCCTAAATTTTTATCCAATCAGGACTGGTTAAGTTAAACCTAGGTTTACCCAAGCACTGTTGGATAAACCTAGCTTTATCCAGCCTGTTTGGATAATGCGAGCTTTGCCTGGATAAATCTAGATTTATCCAAGTTCGGGCTTTACCCGTAACATATATATTAAAGTAAATTCTCGAATTCAAAACAAGAACGGCTGATTCGCGCTAAGACGAGAAAATAATTAAAATCTTATATGTTTGTCAATATTTTTTAATAAATTTAATTACGCTGTCGTATTTAATTACGCTGTGTAGATTTGTATTCCACCAGGAATACGACGACTTCGTAAGATAACGCTATCATTGTAGATAACAGCATCTATGGGCCGATTTTACGCTTATTATGCGCAGTCAACCTGTAATTTGCCTGTAAATCTACTTTTAGTGCAACATCGTTGTTACGGAAGGAAAAGTACAAGTTTTGAAATCCAGAGCAAGGAGGAGCACAAGTGAATTTTGAGAGTAAGAACTGACATTGTATTGAAAGTCTGATGTGCCCAGCACGACTTGATATGCAAATTTAAATTTCATGTTTATTTATATTTATTAATCTGAGTTACATAACACAAAATATTACATAAAAATAGATACTTATTTGAAATTTAATAAAATTGTCGGCTTTAAAATAATTCCTTTTAATCATAGTTTTCTTTAAGTAGTTTTTCGATTTTAACGAATAATAATGTCTTTGTCGGCACTTAGTATGGGGGAGTTATGTCGGCGGATCGTGCCTGACGCAAAAGGGTGAGATTTTTAAAGATTGCAGCTCGGCGTGTAATAGTCGGAGGGGGGTGGTAGTGGTATCAGGTCGAGGATGCATGCGTGTTATGAGGGTGACTCATTGGGGTACCGCGCTCGAGACAGGAATGCGGACAAACGCAAGATAAGATAAAAATTACCAAGCAATCATTCAATTGCCAAGCTGTTATTTATTTTTATTCTGGTACTTAATTAACATTTCATAATAAATAATTTTGTAACTTAGTTTTCCTATCATAGAATAGTGTTGGAACATTGGAAGTGTTGTAGAAATAATTGAAATTTTTATATAAACCGTTGTTTCATTTGCAGGCACCCGTGTGGTATCCTACGTTGCGAATCCTACGTTGTAGATGTATCCTACGTTGTAGATGTATCCTACGTTGCGAATGCAGCTCCCCGAGTTTCTTTTTTTTCCGATTCTTTTTTGAAATTTTGAAGGGAAAAAAAAGAGGCAGTTCTATCCATACCAAAATCTAATCAGCACCAGGATCATATGGTTCTCTTAACTGGTCTTTAAGGAAAATTAAATGAATAATTATTTATCTACCATGTGGATACAAACTATAAAATATAAGTTCTCAACTATCCCGTGGGAAGCAGGAATCCAGCTGCCCGGTAGGAGCAGAAAATGTCATTGTTGCACAAAGAATTGTGCACCTACACACGAAAGCTCAAAATCGATGATCCGTATATTAAGATGCAATGTGAAAATCCAAGTTTCGAATCTACTAGAATAATACCCTTTTTCCTATACATAATATTTAGGGAAAGTAATAAGTTAACTGAAAAGAGAGTGATGAGAAAGATATTCAACTTGGGTGCATTTCCTCAGATTCTTTACTCAGGTGACCCACTCTCCATTTCCCTCTGAACCACTTTCACATCGAGATGGATCCATTTTTTGAGAGGTGGAGGAGGGTGGAACCTCAGACCTTGGTGGCCGAGATCTGGATATTTCATGACCGTATCATCTCTCGGTCACCTTGAAGTGGGTACCCTGCCCTACTAATCGACTTCTTAGGCCCCGTGTGGCTCAATTGAATACAACTTAACCTTCATTTGACACCAAACAGCACACTTAGGACGAATACAGGAAATTATTGGGTTTATTGATGCCAGTGATGAAAACAGCTGCATGGAGCATCATGGTAATGGCAAGTGCTTCTAGCGGTTTTATCTCACAATTACGCAGATAACTGCTACATATGACATTATCAAGTTATTTTAAAAATTCCTCGCCATTCATCCGCTTGCAACTCTTGCGTTCCTAAAATCCTCGAACACGCACATCTCCCGATCAACATTATTAATAGTCTCTAACAATATGTGGTTGCTATACGACATGGTAATAAATTACTTTACGACACCCTAGACTCCCAATATAACGTACCCGTGTTACAAACAGTGAAACTCGCTATATTTTAGATAAAAAAAATTTTAAATCAATAATTTTCAAAAATCAACAGGAATCGTCAAAGAAATTAAATTTAATTTTCAGAGATATGGATTTATCGCCAACTTGCGACATGTCACCAAATTGTAGCCAACCCTTTTGTATACATCGCTAAATTGGCATCAAGCGTTACTGATAGGGGTGCGACATCTCAGTGGTTAGCACACGGGGATTCCACTCAGACAACCCGCGAGTTCGCACGGGTCTACCCCCCATTTAAAAGGGCATTATAAAAACTTGGAGGGAGGGAATGCAATAAAAAGACACCGAAAGCGATGCATATAACCAAGCGACTCAAAAGACTCAAATTATTTTCAAAATCTATATTTTTCGTATCTTAAACTAAACGTTTGTGACAGTTGGAGCTTTATGACAGTCGTGCAGTATGTGTTCAAGCGTTGTCTTGTTTATAAATTGAACCTTGGCGGCTTGACAGCATAACTAGAGGAGATCGACTGTCCTACGAGATGGCTCCCAAGGTTGTCACACCAAGTGTGATTGCCGTCTGCCACTCGACAAAAAAATGCAGGATCGAAACGCTGGCCAGTCCTCCTCTACACACCTATGCGGCGGTCATCAGGATTGAGAGAGAAGGGGGATTCGTCGCTAAAAACAACATGCCTCCCTCCAATAGGACACTGTCCAGGCAGACCTAGCTCGGCACCAATCCAGACGACTCTGCCTATGTTGAGAGGTCAGTGGTAGGCGCTTTAATGGACGTCGACAACCAATTCTACTTCCTGCCAGTCGTAGCTCAATAGTATCTTTTGATACACGATGCATAAAGGATGGCAAATGACTTCGAGTGCCTGATAGCGACGCCATTGGTATGGACGTGGCTCCTCTCCTGACTGCACGATCCTCTCCAACAGTTGTCTGTCTGGGGCATCCTGAGTCTCTGCGACGGTTATATGAGCCTTCTCTGATCCACTGTTGCCAACACCGAGCAACTACCATATCTCCCCGACCAAGATAACGATTGATACGTTTGTTGGACCAACCAGGCCTATGATACGACCTCTCTCTAAATCCGACAATTGTTCGTAGTGACGTCGAGTACGTCTCAAAGGCAGCTTAGTACACAACTTGCAATATCAAAAGAGACAATCCAATTCCAATTGCTCATGAGTGAGAACTCCGGTCGTTTTAAATGCTGCACAATGCGCGGTTCTCATGCGCATTGCATAAGCCCTATAACATCATTGGCGCTGATAGTTTGATCATTTGCATAACTCTTAAAACGACATTTGCATGCAGAGTTTCAGGGCTGTAGCTGAATTTTTTTTATGAGTGCATATATTTTTTTGCAACAGAGTGTATTTATGGCAATTTAGATACGAACATGTAAAATGCATTCACTGGTGCCTCTTTGAATTCTCAGAAGGAAAAAACAACCTTACAGGTAGCCATTCCTATTACAAGGTTGTCAGATTCGGCAATTTATCGCCAATTTGGGGACTTTATTTCAGATTTTGTTGATTTTCAGGGTCACTTAAAAGAAGGTCAGTTCTATATTTCACATTTAAATAAATCTCTCTACCTTTCTCTCTGTATTATATATATATATATATATATATATATATATATATATATATATATATTTGGTAGAACTATTTATAATTACAATGAAGTTTCCAGGAAATTAAACTCCGATGACCTTACATCATGTGTATGCAGCGATAATAATCTAACCCCTTATGTTAACTTCTCTCATGGACACATTATTACTGGGGATCTCAGTATAGTTCAGGATGATATACTTAGGGAAATTATGAATAAAGGGTCTAAATTTCGCATTCCATTCTGCCATCACCCTAAACAACTTCTTCAGTCTATATCTTTTGATTTTGATAAATTCATATATCAACTTGCTTGTTCACATTCCATTCCTATTGAAGCATTCCATCTATGGAAGTACACTACCTTACATCTACTAAAAAATGTTATTATAAACATTAAATTAACGAAGCCTAGGTATCCTTATAAACAACTCCTATCTGCTATTAAAGAACTACAACAACATTTTGTCATAACTTATGTAGATAAAGCTTCTAATAATTATGCCACCATTTGTAAAAAATATCATGTTTCTCTGTTACAGAATTACTTAAAAAATAATCAAATTTTTAAACCCATTAATAATCAGTCTATCAAAATCAAAACTAAAATGCTAAAATTATATACACAATTAAATATTAATTGTAAGTTTTTTAAATTTCCTTATGTTTCTTTATGTTTCCTTATGTGTCCTTATGTTTCCTTATGTTCTTAGTTTTAGAACGGTCACTTGTGGACATAATACCTTTACTACTACAGCTAGTAAGTACTTGCTTAACTGTTTAAATAGAATTACTGAATCTCTTAAATTTAGGAATTCAGGATATTTCATTTTGAACAATAGTTTTGATTTAGTTAATCACCTTAGTTAATCACCTTAGTTAATCACCTTTAGTTAATCCCCTTTAGTTAATCACCTTACCTTCCACAAATTCTTGGTTACCAAACCTTTGATTTTAAAGACCTATTTAATAATATTGTCATTAAAGATTTATATAAAGTTATTATCTCTCTTTATCATGACTATATATCTTCCAATAATGTTGCATTTAATTCAAAAACTTTCCTATGCTCTTGCACTTTGTATTATACAACAATTATATTATCCAAGGTGATAACATTTATTTACAAACATCTGGTGTACCACAAGGTGGCTGTAGTAGTAGTATTCTCGCTAACTTATATCTTTATTATTATGAATGTCATTTTAACTCTAATTCATATATTATATATAGATATGTTGACGACTTAATTTGTATTATCATTGATGATTCCTATCCCATTAATATTGATTTTTACCCTTCTAACCTAGAATTAATTCCTAATGAGCCTAGCGTTAGTCAAACTGTTAATTTTTTAGACCTAAATTTAGATACCCTCAATAATCATGTAATCACCAATCTATATGATAAAAAAGATTCTTACAACTTCACTATCATAAAGCTGCTATCATATCAATCTTGTAATTCTATTCAATTGTTTAGAAACATCATTTTAAACCAGCTATTATGAATACATCGACTTTCTGATCCTCGGTTTCACTTTCTCCACATCAATAATCTTAAACGCATTTGTCAAAATTACCAATATCCGGAAGTATTTGTAAATAATATTATTAATAATTTCAAATATACCACGTAATAATTTTACACATGCATTATTTATCTTTGATTGGATAACTCATTTTTGAGAATTCACCCATTCCTATCACCTAACTTACCACTTGACCTGAGTCTAATACTGTTTACTATTTTCGAATGACTATTTTCCACTTGACCTGAGTCCTATACTGATTACTATTTTTGAAAGTCTCCATACATATTATGTATCGTTCAAATGTATTCATACCGGTGCCCACTCGCATTGACGAAGTGAGGTGAAATGCTCAGTCGCTTGTTCAACCTACACGTGGTAGCAATGCTTGTGAGTTAATATTTCTGTTCGAGGAGGTATTATTTTTCTGATTTGTAATTCAATTGATTTATTTTTCTCCTTCCACTAGCCAGTGGACAGTTCCAATGGTGTCTATAGTTAAATACTATCGCAATTGTCAGAAACTGGCTATTCTATCGGTTTTAATTCGAATTGTATGAATGTCCTGATGAGAATGCAATTTCGAACTAACCGCCATTTTTTGTGTAGTTTCAAATGATTGTTCTTTATGTCTTAATCTTTTATCTTGAGCTAATTATTATTGCCTTTTCTCATTTTTGCCGTGTTTTCTTTATTATTTATATTTATATATACTTTTTAATTGTGATTTTTTTATCCTAATATTCTTCTCATCCCCCTTTCCATTGTAGTGATAGTTTACCTGCTATTTTTATCCTTAGTCTTGGTCTATAGTTACTCATTTGTAACAGATATGCTAGAGATGGGTTATTTTGTACATATACAGTAGTTTATGCATAGTTTTCGATTAAAATATTTCATTTTATATATATATATATATATATATATATATATATATACACTTTACTATAAATATACCTACAGTGTACACTGTACACTTCAGATCTGTATAGTAAAATGACCCTGGACCATCGATTAAAAGGGTTTGCAGCGCGCTTGGCGGAGAATTGAGGAAGTTAGAATAAGAGCTCTGCAACAAAACGAGATAAAAGATAAAGTGTCCATTAAAAAGTTGTAGAGCATTGAGCATTGTATAATTAGTAGAAAGCGACATCAGAATCAGTACAAAATGTGTATACATAAGAAAATAAATATTGGTCATACTTCATTGGTTGCTAGATGCTGGAACACGGTGACACCTGCCATGCTTCTCAAGGTACGCGATAATATTCTTTTTCATTGTGTATACATAAGAAAATAAATATTGGTCATACTTCATTGGTTGCTAGATGCTGGAACACGGTGACACCTGCCATGCTTCTCAAGGTACGCGATACTATTCTTTTTCATTGTGTATATATAAGAAAATAAATATTGGTCATACTTCATTGGTTGCTAGATGCTGGAACACGGTGACACCTGCCATGCTTCTCAAGGTACGCGATAATATTCTTTTTCATTGTGTATACATAAGAAAATAAATATTGGTCATACTTCATTGGTTGCTAGATGCTGGAACACGGTGACACCTGCCATGCTTCTCAAGGTACGCGATACTATTCTTTTTCATTGTGTATACATAAGAAAATAAATATTGGTCATACTTCATTGGTTGCTAGATGCTGGAACACGGTGACACCTGCCATGCTTCTCAAGGTACGCGATAATATTCTTTTTCATTGTGTATACATAAGAAAATAAATATTGGTCATACTTCATTGGTTGCTAGATGCTGGAACACGGTGACACCTGCCATGCTTCTCAAGGTACGCGATAATATTCTTTTTCATTGTGTATACATAAGAAAATAAATATTGGTCATACTTCATTGGTTGCTAGATGCTGGAACACGGTGACACCTGCCATGCTTCTCAAGGTACGCGATAATATTCTTTTTCATTGTGTATACATAAGAAAATAAATATTGGTCATACTTCATTGGTTGCTAGATGCTGGAACACGGTGACACCTGCCATGCTTCTCAAGGTACGCGATAATATTCTTTTTCATTGTGTATACATAAGAAAATAAATATTGGTCATACTTCATTGGTTGCTAGATGCTGGAACACGGTGACACCTGCCATGCTTCTCAAGGTACGCGATAATATTCTTTTTCAAATTCAAATGCGTGTTGTCGCTGACGGAGGGGGCGGGGGGGGGGGGACATTTGGGACAGATTCTATACTATATTCATGTGTATGTAAGTATGGAATATTGTATCATTCCTGAATATAACTACAAATCGTCTATAACTATATTATGTTAAATAAATGACTTCTGTAACGTATTTAGCGTCGATTTCTACTCATTAGACAATGATCTACAACCTTTTAACTGAATATTCCGCCATTCCCGTATATAACTACAAATCGTCTATAAATATATTGTGTTAAATAAATGCCTTCTGTAACATATTTAGTGTCGATTTTTACTCATTAGACAATCACAATGGTTCACTTAAATGATGCAATATTCACCTTTTAAGTGAATATTGCACCATTCCTGTATATGACTACAAATTGTCTATAACTATATTATGTTAAATAAATGACTTCTGTAACACATTTAGCGTTGATGTTTACTCATTAGACAATGATCTACAACCTTTTAACTGAATATTGCGTCATTCCTGTATATGACTACAAATCGTCTATAAATATATTGTGTTAAATAAATGCCTTCTGTAACATATTTAGTGTCGATTTTTACTCATTAGACAATGATCTACAACTTTTTAACTGAATATTGCGTCATTCCTGTATATGACTACAAATCGTTTATAAATATATTGTGTTAAATAAATGCCTTCTGTAACATATTTAGTGTCGATTTTTACTCATTAGACAATCACAATGGTCTACAACCTTTTAAGTGAATATTGCACCATTTCTGTATATGGCTACAAACTGTCTATAACTATATTATGTTAAATAAATGCCTTCTGTAACCCATTTAGCGTTGATTTCTACTCATTAGACAATGATCTACAACCTTTTAACTGAATATTGCGTCATTCCTGTATATGACTTTGACTACAAATCGTCTATAAATATATTGTGTTAAATAAATGCCTTCAGTAACATATTTAGCGTCGATTTTTACTCATTAGACAATGATCTACAACTTTTTAACTGAATATTGCACCATTCCCGTATATGACTACAAATCGTCTATAAATATATTATGTTAAATAAATAACTTCTGTCACATATTTAACGTCGATTTCTACTCATTAGACAATGATCTACAACCTTTTAACTGACACTTTTCTTTTATTTCGCTCTATTGTCTAGTTTGCATTCCGAACTTCTTCAATTCTCTCTTAATGTGACAGAGTTTTCTATACGATTTAGCACAAATATCAAAAATGTGAGGACAAAAGAAGAAAGAAATCAGACGTGTAAATAACGCTAAGAACTGTAACAGAAAACTTTCTAGCCAAAACAGAGTTGTCAATACCAAAATAAAATAAAATAGGCTCTTTTTCATGAGTAAAAGACACAGCACTACATTTACTGGTATTGAGATGAAGGCGGTTATTGCTACACCAATTAAAAAAGGACATGCAACTCAGACTGAACATTGATACAAGAACCAGCATCGAAAATAGGACAGAAAATTTTCAAATCATCATAAAATAAGCAATTTTTAAAACAATCAGCAAGATCATTAATGAAAATAATAAATAACAAGGGACGAAGAATAGAGCTTTGTGGCACCCCAGAAGTAGCCGAAAAACCCTTACTCAAGCAAGAACCAAATATAACACATGAAAACCTTGCAGTTAAATAGGATTTTAATAGCATAATCAAATTAGAACAAAACCCAATACTCTTCAATTTATGAATCAAAATACCGTGATCAACCAAATCAAAAGCTTTCGTAAAATCAGTGCAAAACAACATCCACCTGACCCCTCGAATTAATGGCGTCAATCACAAACGAATTAAAGCAAAGGAGATTAGTAACAGTACACCTACCACTCATAAAACCATGCGGATTGATAGAAATAAAAGAACGAATTTGACTGTAGATGCACTTATGCAGAATAAATTCAAAAACTTTAGCAAATGGAGAAATAATAGAGATGGCCTGTAATTTCCAATATGATATTTGTCACCCTTTTTGAAAATAGGAATAATTCGAGATCTCTCCCACTCCGCTGAAAAAACATTACAACTGATGGATAAGTTAAAAATAATAAGGATACACAAGATAGGTAGAACACGCATTAAGAATATACGCAAGAACACCATCAAAATCCAACGAGCTAGAACCCTTTAGTCTATTAATACCATCCAAAACATCTTTCACAGTTATATGATTAACATTAACTACATCAGAAATCAAACCCATGGGATAATTGGCAGGAACAATATAAGCATTGAAGGTATACTGACAATCAAATTAGAGCTAAAAAACTCAGCAAAAGCATTAGCTATATATTTGTCGGTAGAATAAATACATAGTATTATTTAAATTCATAGTATTGGACGAAATCGTATCTTTAATTTTACTAAAGGACCAAAAACGCTTCGGATTACTTTTCAGAGATGATTCAACAAATCTAACATAAGATTTATATTCACGATTAATATCAATATACACCCGGTAGATTTTCTGGGAAATTTAATCTTGGCACTCACTGTTTTCTATTGATTTCGATTTTAGGTTCACTGGAACAAGTAGACAATCCCCAATTTTATCTGTTCTCTGACAACTAGCATCTGCTATTCATGACTGCAACAATATTGCCACAAGAGTACAATTTTATAGCTAAAATTAAAGTACAATATACAGGGTTCCCAAAAACAAGGACCTCGACTTTTATTCCTTTAATATTGATCTTAGACATATATAATAAATTACAAAGTTGCGTAAAAAAAAGGTACATAATTTTATGAAATCGATAAAATTTTTCAGGGGATTACAGATTTTCAGGGGATTTGAAGAAATACAAAATTTAAATTTTTATACGGCTCCGTACAAAAACATTTCCAATGAGTAAAATATGCCCCCTATACTAATAAGGTGATGTACAAAATTTCAGCATTTTATCATAAAAAGTCCCAGAGATATGTTTAAACAAAGTTGGTGAGGGATTAATCACAAATTAAAATGTAAATGTTTACAGCAAGAGTGCAAATGACTCAAAGCAGAAATGCATCATAGGTAAATAATATCTGCCTCTTATCTTTAATGGATCTTTGGCATGGATGGAAAACATTTTGAACACGCTTTGTAATCTTTGTGTAAAGTTATTATTTCTACACTGTGTAGATACTTTTGTACCAATAAATAGCAAAATTATTATTTATTTATGTAATAATTGTTTTCTTTCGTAATTTGTGTATGACATCTGAAACGAGATCTGCCGATATGATTTTTCTCCTCTGAGAACCCATGTCGATGCATCGAAAAGTGGTTTAAGTCAGCATTTTTGTCTTTTCATATCTCTGGGACTTTTTATGATAAAATGCTGAAATTTTGTACATTACCTTATTAGTGTATGGAGCACATTTTACTCATTGGCAATGTTTTTGTTCGGGAGCCGTATAAAAATTTAAATTTTGTATTTCTTAAAATTTAATTCCCTTGAAAATTTTAATCGATTTCATGAAACTTTGCACCTTTTTTTTACGCAACTTTGTAATTTATTATATATGTCTAAGTTCAATATTTAAGGAATAGCAGCCGAGGTCAATGTTTTTGGGACACCCTGTATATTGTTGCGAACTTGCGAATCCTGGAGTCCTATCCTCCTTTCCTTACTTTTACCCCTTTCGACTACCTGACGGAGAAAACACCCCAAAGAACATCCTTTCCCATGACGCGAGACTAAGGTTGCCACATGCCGAAATTCGAAGAAGGGTTGCCAGATGCGGCAATTTATCGGCAATTTGGCGACTTCCCAAAGGTTCGAGAAGCATCTCGAAATAATGACTATTCTACGAGATGATATATTACTAGGAGATTCTACAGAGAGAAAGTTTATATAAGGAGTCATCACTGAGTTGAAGAGCAGTTGACGAGATACGAGCTACATCGAACTGTGCGTTAATGTTTTGAGAATAGTAGCAGCTATTTTGTGAAATGGTTTTCGTCAATTTTTGAGAATAGTATCGGTTACTTTTTTAAATTAGTGAAGCATTTATAAGTGTTATTTTACTGTACAATGTTTCTGTTTATGCTGCGCTTGTAAATAAACGTGTTAGTTATCCAGAAATTTTGACTCATTCTTGTATCCTGAGTCCACACCCACGATTCTAGAGGATACGTGGTAATAATATCAAATAACAATGGAACTGTAGCGAGAAAGTGAAATCGACTTGGCAGTGCCGGGGTTTGATCCCGGGCCCAAAGCGTGATAAGCCAGTATCATAGCGTTGAGTTAAAAACGTCTTCAGCTCAAGACAATTAATACTACCTTATGAGCGTTCGCTACAGTACTTCCCCTCCCAGTGAGTTTCGTTGAAACCGAACGGAGTTGTCGCTGGGGGTGCAGATGAGGCGGAGAGCTTAAGGTTGAAGTGAAGGAGCTGTTACAATCGACCTCGTAGTGAGTCACAATGCCCGATGACGTACGGTGAGTCAACGTCAAACAATTTCGGATGATCGGAAGTGGCGCCATCTCTTGGGGAGTACTGAAAATACATTTATGCAATGCATATATATTACTCAGGAAGCGGAATAAGTAGAAATAATTGAGCTAAGGATGCTTCGTGCATCACGTCCGGGTCACCAATGTAGCGAGAAAGTGAGAGCACCCATTTGGCAGTGCAGGGGTTTGATCCCGAGGCCAGAGTGTGGTAGGCCAGTATCATAGCGTTGAACTATAGACATCTCCAGCTCAAGGTAATTAATACCGCCTTATGAGCATTTGCTACAGAACATTCGTTAATTCGTAATAGTAAGTGTAAAGTTATATTTCATATGAACACCTTATATTTATATAACATTGGTATTAAAAAAAAAATTCAAGGATGACATTTTGGCTAGAGTAAATCTGAGAATGCTAAAATATTTTCAATGATTTTGACAACAATACTAAAGATTTTCATTTGCTCATTTTAAACCTAGCTCCAAATCAGTTCAAACTAAAGAAATTCCACTCTACGATAACACACCGGACTCATAGGCCACAAGATCAGACACAATGCTGCTGAAATATCCAAAACTTGCAATCCCATTATCTCCGAAATAGTTCAAGTGTGGACAAAATCTGTTTTAGTAGAGCGTGAGGCAAGGAAAGTGGTGCCAAAGTACACAGGAGGAGTACGACGCGGAAAAGTCTGATGCCATTTGGGTCATTCAAATATCTATGGAGGGTTGGCGAGGACAGAAATTGAAGCCAGTGGGACACTGAAGAACAGATACCCAAGCGCGACAATGATGATGCAACTCGATCCCATCCCCCAAAAAGCTTCCTTACCTAGCGAGGAAAGGAATGGACGCGGTCCACAAAATGACTCAATCTAGTAACTAAACAACCAAATAAGATTTGAAGCGTATATGACTAAAAACCTTCATCGAAAAAAATGAGCTTCATTCAAATGACGGCATTGAAATATAAATTGCCTGGTTTGAACATCTCTAAAATGCGATACATTCCTCGGTAATAATTTTAAAATCATTATAATACTACAATAATTTATTATATTTGAAAACTTCATCGAAAACAACTGAAATTCATTCAAATGACGTCATAGAAAAAAATAACACGCCTGGCTCTCTCTGTAAAAGCAACATTTCCTTCATAAACAATTTCCCATTCACTTCATTCATCACAGTACTAAAAAAATTTATTTTATTTAAAAACTTAAAACCATGGAGCTACAAGTAATTAAACTCTATGCTTAAAACTTCATAAAAAAAAATCGTTTTTCTCTCTGTAAAATCAATGAATATTTCATTCATATCAGCTATGCAGACTCCATGAGCTAAATAATTTTTCGTTAAAGAAATACAGCAATTCTTATACAACTCATTCTACATATTTTGCTGCTTACGTTTCACATAAGTGAAAAACAGGCTTCGTTGTAGAAATAATCAAATTTGGATGATCATTTAAACTCAAATATATTGTAATTGCGTTGTTTCAGTATTTAGATGCACAGAATTTAAGCAAAAATAAAGCGGTTTTAAGACGAATACAACACTCAATATGAATTAAAAAGAACTTTAAAACTCACGATTTTGAGACAAGATGGATGCCATATTTCATTTTGAAGTAGGTTACGTGATTTATTCATATCATGATCACGTGATAGCTTCATATAAGAGGTGTAATTATCATTTTAATTTTTATTTAAAAACTACTGAATATATTTTGCTGAATTTTTTTTATATATTTTATGGAATAATTTGAATATAACCTAAAATTTTCGAAGCAATTTGTGAATTTTAAATCCGCTCAAAAAATGTTTGAAAAATTAGGTCCTATAGGGTTCAATGTATTTCATTTTTTCAACCCGGGTTCAATCCAAAACTAATTGGGTGATATTATTCATTTATATTCCCAAAGGTCCTACAGACCGTCTGAACAACATACTAAAATTTAATTTTTATTAAGTCATTTTTACGGCAGTTATAGTGCTAATGGACAGACAGACAGACAGAATGAACAAAGTCATAAACACTTTTCAACTTTGTTGTAAAGTGTTAAAAATGATTTGCAAACGAAAACTGTTAAAGGCAGATATTAATAAATTTTTTTTTGGCATTCATATTGCCCAGCCAGTCATAAAAAATATATATGATATTTTTATATGTTTCGACACACGTTTTTACTTTCCCTGCAATACATGGTAATGTATAGGGAAAGTATTGGAATCGTGCCGAAAATCACAACTGGAGTTTTCGACGGATCTACACGTTTCGAGACCTCTAGAATACGAAAAAACCATTTTTAGCGTGACGTCTGTGTGTGTGTCTGTCTGTGCAGATTTTGTATCCACTCTAACTAAAAAAACTAATGGTCCGAATTTCACAAAATTTTGTAGGTAAGTCACTTGTGGGCGGGGCTAATGCTGATTAGTTTTGGGTACGATTCGGAATAAAAGAACCCGCCTTTTTTGTGAAATGGCCCGCAAAAGCTTGTATCCACTCTAACTAAAAAACTAATGGACCGAATTTCACAAAATTTGGTGGATAAGTCGCTTGTAGGCCAATCTGGTGCTGATTAGATTTTGGTACGATTCGGAAAAAAATAACCTGCCTTTTTTTGCAAAATGGCCCGCAAAATCGTCAAAATCTAAACTAAAGAACTAGGTATACTCAAATATATCCATTAAATGCTCGTTTAATACGTAATTTTTAACGACGAAAATAATACTACAAACCCCATTACACTAGGACTAGCCGTTCTCGAGATATTTTAGTTTTTCGTATTTTCTCTACACCACCTTTGAAAACAAGTCCGGTTACCGAATGAGAACGGAAATTGAATTAAAAGTGAAATGAATTTAATTAAAATAAAGAGAACGTGGATATAAGTCTGCAGGGAAAGTCATGTGCTGCCCACATCAGATTTTAACTTTCCCTGCAATACATGGTAATGTATAGGGAAAGTATTGGAATCATGCCGAAAATCACAACTCGAGTTTTCGACGGATCTACACGTTTCGAGACCTCTAGAATACGAAAAAACCATTTTTAGCGTGACGTCTGTGTGTGTGTCTGTCTGTCTGTCTGTCTGTGTGTCTGTCTGTCTGTGTGTCTGTCTGTGCAGATTTTGTATCCACTCTAACTAGAAACCTAATGGACCGAATTTCACAAAATTTTGTAGGTAAGTCACTTGTGGCTGGGGCTTTTGCTGATTAGTTTTGGGTACGATTCGGAATAAAAGAACCCGCATTTTTTGTGAAATGGCCCGCAAAATCTTGTATCCACTGTAGCTAAAAAACTAATCGACCGAATTTCACAAAATTCGGTATATGAGTCACGTATAGGTTACCCTGGTGCTGATTAGATTTTGGTACGATTCAGAAAAAAATAACCTGCATTTTTTTGCAGAATGGCACGCAAAAATCGTCCAAATCTAAACTAAAGAACTACGTATGCTCAAATATATCCATTAAATGCTTGTTTAATACGTAATTTTTAGCGAAGAAAAGAATAAGTCCAGCCCCATTACATTAGGACAAGCCGTTCTCGAGATATTTTGGTTTTTCGTGTTTTCTCTACGCCACCTTTGAAAATAAGTCCAGCTAACAAATGAGAACGAAAATTGAATTAAAAGTGAATTAAATTTAATGAAAATAAAGAGAACGTGGATATAAGTCTGCAGGGAAAGTCATGTGCTGGCCACATCAGATTTTTACTTTCCCTGCAATACATGGTAATGTATAGGGAAAGTATTGGAATCATGCCGAAAATCGCAACTCGAGTTTTCGACGGATCTACACGTTTCGAGACCTCTAGAATACAAAAAAACCATTTTCAGCGTGACGTCTGTGTGTGTGTCTGTCTGTCTGTCTGTCTGTGCAGATTTTGTATCCACTGTAACTAAAAAACTAATGGACCGAATTTCACAAAATTTGGTAGGTAAGTCACTTGCGGGCGAGTCTGGTGCTGATTAGTTTTGGGTAAGATTCGGGATAAAAGAACCCGCCTATTTTTGCGAAATGGCCCGCAAAAGCTTGTATCCACTCTAACTGAAAAACTAATGGACCGAATTGCACAAAATTCGGTAGATGAGTCACTTCTGGGTTACTCTGGTGCTGATTAGATTTTGGCACGATTCGGAAAAAAATAACCTGCCTTCTTTTGCAAAATGGCCCGTAAAAATCGTCAATATTTAAATTAAAGAACTAGGTATACTCAAATATATCCAATGAATGCTCGTTTAATACGTATTTTTTAACAACGAAAAGAATAAGACCAACCCCATTACACAAGGACTAGCCGTTCTAGAGATATTTCGGTTTTTCGTAATTTCTCTACGCCACCTTTTTAAATAAGTCCGGTTACCGAATGAGAACGAAAATTGAATTAAAAGTGAAATAAATTTAATTAAAATAAAGAGAACGTGAATATAAGTCTGCAGGGAAAGTCATGTGCTGCCCACATCAGATTTTTAATTTCAAAGTTGTATTTGGAAATTATAACAAGAAAGATCAATCATGCTTAAAGCATTGATTATGAAACACTTTCCAACTCCAATGCAATTTTATTTAAACATCTCTAAAATGCAATACATTCCTCGGTAATATTTTAAAACTTATCACAATACTACATTAATTTATTATATTTGAAACCTTAAACCTTCATCGAAAAAAATTAACTTCATTCAAATGACGGCATTAAAATATAAATTGCCTGGTTTAAACATCTCTAAAATGTGACACATTCCTCGGTAATAATTTTAGAATTATCATAATACTACGATAATTTATTATATTTGAAAACTTCATCGAAAACAACTGAAATCCATTCAAATGACGTCATAGAAAAAATAACACGCCTGGCTCTCTCTATAAAAGCAACATTTCATTCATAAATAATTCCCCCATTCATGTCATTCATCACAATACTATAATAATTTATATTATTTAAAAATTAAGACCATGGAGCTACAAGTAAGTAAAACTCTATGCGTAAAACTTCATCGAAAATTATCGTCCTTCTCTTTCTAAAATCAATGAATATTTCATTTATATCAGCTAAGTAGACTCCATGGACTAAATGATTTTGTGTTAAAGAATTACAGCGATTCTAATACAACTCATTCTACATATTTTGCTGTTTACATTTTACATAGGTGAAAAATAGGCTTAATAGTAGAAATAATCAAATTTGTATGAGCATTTAAACTGAAATATATTGTACAGACAGACAGACAGACAGACAGACAGACAGACAGAATGAACAAAGTCATAAACACTTTTCAACTTTGTTGTAAAGTGTTAATAAAATGGGACTCCGTGAAAAGAAATCTGGACAGTTCCTTGGCAACAAAATGAATTGAATATTTCCAATCGTGAAAATCGCCATTCAATATAATGATTCGTTATGGCATGCCTGCATTTCAGATATGGCATGCCTGCATTTCAGTAGTCAGAATACTCATTGGGACAAGGTAGGTAGGTCTGAGTCAATAACAAATGAAAAAATGTCCAACTTAATCAAATGTGAGATAAAAGTATATAAGTTACCAAACCACATAGTCTTTTGGTCTATGTCTATTGCAAGTAAACTAATGTATTTTTCTCATGAAATAATAGATGGATTTACTACTTTATATGCGTATTGAAAAAATATTGTTAAAATTAATAGTCAAAATAAATTTCAGATATTGTAAAGGCCATTTTTAACACTTTACAACAAAGTTGAAAAGTATTTATGACTTTGTTCATTCTGTCTGTCTGTCTGTCCGTTAGCACGATAACTGCCGTAAAAAGGACTTAATCAAAATGAAATTTTAGTATGTTGTTCAGATGGTCTGTAGGACCTATGGGAATATAAATCAATAATATCACCCAATTAGTTTTGGATTGAACCCGGGTAGAAAAAATGAAATACATTGAACCCTATGGGACCTAATTTTTCAAACATTTTTTAAGCGGATTTAAAATTCACAAATTGCTTCGAAAATTCTAGGTAATATTCAAATTATTCCATAAAATATATAAAAAAAATTTCAGCAAAATATATTCAGTAGTTTTTTAAATAAAAATTAAAATAATATTTACACCTCTTATATGAAGCGATCACGTGACCATGATATGAAAAGATCACGTGACCCACTTCAAAATAAAATATGGCATCCATCTTGTCTCAAAATCGTGATTTTTTAAGTTCTTTTTAATTCATATTGAGTGTTGTATTTGTCCTAAAACCGCTTTATTTTTGCTTAAATTCTGTGCATCTTCATACTGAAACAACGCAACAACAATATATTTGAGTTTAAATGATCATCCAAATTTGATTATTTTTACAACGAAGCCTATTTTTCACTTATGTACAATGTAAACAGCAAAATACGTAGGATGAGTTGTATAAGAATTGCTGTATTTTTTTAACACAAAAGTATTTAGCTCATGGAGTCTGCATAACTGATATGATTGAAATATTCATTGATTTTACAGAGAGAAGGACGATTTTTTTCGATGAAGTTTTACGCATAGAGTTTAATTACTTGTAGCTCCATGGTCTTAAGTTTTTAAATAAAATAAATTATTTTAGTACTGTGATGAATGAAATGAATGGGAATGTTTATGAATGAAATGCTGGTTTTATAGAGAGAGCCAGGCGTGTTATTTTTTCTATGACGTCATTTGAATGAATGTCAGTTGTTTTCGATGAAGTTTTCAAATATAATAAATTATTGTAGTATTATGATGATTTTAAAAATATTACCGAGTAATGTATCGCATTTCAGAGATGTTTAAACCAGGCAATTTATATTTCATTTGAATGAAGTTAATTTTTTCGATGAAGGTTTAAGTTTTTAAATATAATAAATGTAGTATTGTGATAAGTTTTAAAATATTACCGAGGAATGTATTGCATTTTAGAGATGTTTAAATAAAATTGCATTGAAGTTGGAAAGTGTTTCATAATCAATGCTTTAAGCATGATTGATCTTTCTTGTATGTTTTTAATTTTAATTAGAATTATTTTCCAAGGAACAAAAAATAAATAAATAAACACATTTTATTTCAAAGAAATTTTTTAAATAATTTGTTTTATTTTTGCATCAACGATATTTATTATTATCTCATTCATATTCATAGAAAAAAAAAATTATTTTAAATTTCCGAAATATTTCTAGGATAAACAAAAAGTACTCTTTTAAACGTTTATTTTGGCACTAATTGCCTGAGAAAATCGGATGGATCCTCTGATTTAATTTCTTTTCATTTCCCTTTCAGGATCACCACGGTGAAGAGCTTCCGCATCTGATGCTCATCTGGGTCACTCATGAGGTTGCGGAGGTCTAGGAAGGACGGAAACGGGAGATTGTAGGACACTGGAGAGTACAGTTACAGAGGGAGAGAAGGATGCGGAGACCGCGAAATTCAGATCTCGGTCAGGAGACTCCCCTCCGAGTGCAGAAATGAACGCGACCGGAGCACGAAACGGAAATGAAACCGAAACGGAGAGGATGAAATACGGTAGAGAGAGACAGAGGGAGAGAGAGCGAGCAGCGAAACGGAGAAGAGAGTGAGTGAAAGTGCGCGATTATTGCCACTACCTCGGAGACTCGATATTCCGATCTTTATCTTTCCACGAACAGGTAGCAGAGACGAACTTGTTATTTTGCTCAACTTTCTCTACATAAGTAGTACATATAATGTGTATGGAAAGTATAGTGACGGGGTCAAAAATTCGAATTCGAGTTTTCGACGGAAAAGCACATTTTAAGCATCTGTGAACTCAAACCGAACATTTCTGAAGTTATTGTTCAGTGTGTGTATGTATGTATGTATGTATGTTAGAGTGCGTGTATCCATGAGTCTGTGGACGTGATATTTCACAAACGAATGAAGCGTTTCGAAAATAATTTGATGCGATTATTATAAGCAGTGGATATTTAAACCCTATTGATTTTAATAACAATTAAATGTTCGAAAGACACCTTTCACTCTTTCTCGAATAAATTTTTTTGAAAAAATCATTGAAAAAGCAGGATCTTCAATTCTGTTAAATAAATAATAATGTCTTACGCTATAATTGAAATCATTTGGACCCATAATACCAACTTTTCAAAAATTTTCATATATATATATATATATATATATATACACACACACATATATACATATATATATATATATATATATACACACACACATACATACATATACATATATATATATATATAAAAGAGAAAAAGGGTTTGAAGATCCAATGAAAGAAAAGTGAGAAGCTGTAACACAAAAATGCAACTACCTAACAGGCTTACAAAACAAAATTAAAAATCAACAATTCCTCAAACTAATGGTAAAAAAATATTAAATAAATAAATATTGAAGCAACAAGTCAATGAAAAGAATCAAAATACAAAGGTATGGAATCGAAAAAAGAATAACAAATGAAATCAAGCACTAATGCTATACACATGGACAAGTCTCTAAGCCTAAATCATGAATTATTCACCTCTACAAAAATCTAATCATGTCCGAGTTTTTTGTAGAAGCAAACACAAAAATGTATGTTTCTGAAGAAATAGATTATATCTATAAACTATTTCTACTGTAGAAATAGTAGATAAGTCGCTTACGGGTTACCCTGGTGCTGATTAGATTTTGGTACGATTCGAAAAAAAAAATAACTTGCCTTTTTTTGCAAATTGGCCAGCAAAAATCGTCAAAATCTAAAATAAAAAACTACATATGCTCAAATACATCCATTAAATGCTTGTTTTATACGTAATTTTTAACGAAAAAAATAATAAGACCAACCCCATTACACTAGGACTAGCCGTTCTCGAGATATTTAAGTGTTTTCATCTTTTCTCTACGCCACCTTTGAAAATAAGTCCAGTTACCAAATGAGAACGAAAGTTGAATTAAAAGTGAATTAAATTTAATTAAAATAAAGAGAACGTGGATATAAATAAGTCTGCAGGAAAAGTCATGTGCTGCCCACATCAGATCTTTTATTTTTTGTTTTAAACAGGCGTATTTTTAAAGTGTTTGTTGGTTTTCGAAGACTTCTTACAAGTTCAACTAGAATTTTAATCAAAGATTTGCATCTTAAATTCCAGGCAATGCTAGCTTTTTTTATGTGAAGAAGTAAGTGTTCTTGTTGTAATGTAATGTATATTTCAGAGTCATGTTTCCCAACCTCAGATACATGCAAAAATTTCAGTATTGAAGAATATGACTCATTTAAATTATTTTATTAAACCAAAGATATTTTTTATTAAGAAATTAATGACTAAATGTACATTTATACTTATAATTTCAAAATTTATTTATATTCTTTTTTTAAGGTTGAATAATGCAAACTTTAATCAAAAATTTTCTTTTAAAGTAGTCAACATTGTAAAATTTATATTAATTTGGGAAAATGCACTTCTTTCTTGAAACATTAGTTTAGTTCATGAAGTTCCATTATGTAGGATTTTTAAATCTTAAAAGACGAAAGTACAGTATACTATTCATTTCATTTTATAGCAAGTTATTTGTATCTTTACATATTTTCTAATGATGTTTTTGTAATTTTTGAAAAATCTAACAGGATTTAATATAGCACATTTTATATTAATTAAATTTTATTAATTACATTTTATTAATTAAACATAATGATTGCTTGTTTAGAAAACTTTCCGAACATATTTCCGTAAATTCGTGTATTTAAAACAAAATTCATTAAAAATAACATCGCCTCCTGCAATAACATTGACTGGTTTCAAAAAGCGAAACGAAACTTTCAGATGATTTATATTTTTCAGAAAGGAAAATACAGTTTTATTATGTATGTACCCTTCCAAAAAACCCCAGTACTGCATATTTAAGTTGTGTTCAAGTAAAATTAATGTTATTTGTTTCATATTTTATTTCATATTTATTTCTTCATATAGTATTTTATTTCATATAATATTTTATTTCATATAGTATTTATTTCATATTTTAAATTAGAAAAAAAATGGTTAAATTAATTTTGCTACCATCATTTAACATTGGAGTCTAACGGCCGTTCCTGACATTTTACTCCAAGTGACGTTGCGTCTTTACGTGCTCTCATTGGCAAGAGCTGAAGTGGCGCAACCTTATAGATATAATAACCTTGATGCAATCTTAAAGAATCTTCGTTCCCTTGATCCGAATATCCCCCAAACCACCTTCTTTTTGTTCAAATTGGAACACCATCGGGGGAGGTTAGTGCAGGGGTTTTCGGGGCCGTATCGTACGGATCCAGGTCGAACAGTGGCACTGACGAGGTCAATAAGGGTATGCAGACGATGCATACCCTTATTGGAGCACATGAGAGGTGAATAGGATGAAACGGTCAGGGCTTCTAGATCGCGGCCACAGAGCTGGGTTATTGTACCATGGAGAGGACTGAAACACCCCCTCACATCAAGAAGGTGAACTCTTCCAGAAAGCGAGGTTAATGTAAGTAGCAAAAAATATGTTCCAACGAATAAAAAGAACGTGAAAAAAAATATTTTGTGCTTTCACTTCCCTTATTTCCTTGACGTGAGGCCTGAAGCACCCCTCATGTCAAGGAGATGAACTCTCCCAGAAAGTGAGGTCAATGTAAGCAGCGAAAAAAAAAAATGTTTGAAGAATGACAAAAATTTGAAAGAAAAAATGCTTTTCTTTTTAAAGATAAATATCTTTAGTCTGTAATTCGGTTTAGTACTGTATTGGGATAGGGTCGAAAATTGGAATTCGAATGTTCGCCGGATTTATACGCAGTGGGCATTCTTAAATACAAATCGACCATTTTTAGCGGTGGGGGGTGGGGGGGGGGGGGGTTGCGTGTGCAAATGCAATATATTTTCTCACTTTAGCTCAAAAACTATTCGACAAAATGTCATGGAATTTTATGTTACCCTGCTGCTAATTAAACTTTGGTACAATTTTAAAAAATAAATAAATAAAATAAAAATAAAACTACCCATTTGTTATTAAAACTATTATTGTCAAAGATAGGGAGACAAACACTCTTTAAAAATTATGTTGCAATATCTTTTTAATAAGTTTTATTTTGTTTAACAATGTATAGCGTTTAATATTTAAAAAAAGTTGTCAATCAAAAATTGGCTCAGTTAGGTTCTGTTCCGCGGTCAATATTATTACGAACGTGCAAATTGCCCTCACTGGAGTCTCTTTTGAAAACTAGACGGAGAAAACACCGGTACAGACAATTTTTCTATGACGTGATCTAAGGTTGCAATTTCAGGATAATCGGTTTAGGATTGGCTTCTTGACAACATTTCGAATGTTCGAGAACCTTCTTGATACAACGAATATTCCACGAGTTACGAGCCCCTTCTAGAAGTTTCTACAGAGATTATATAACAGGAGTCATCCCTCAGTTGGAGAGCAGTGGACCTCATACGAGATATATCGAAATGTGGGTTACGTTAATGTTTTAAGAATAGTAGCTGCTGTTTTGTTAAATTAGTGGGGCAGTTAATTGCTGCTTTACTGTACCTGACAGTTGTTCAGTGATCTGAGATAGTTATCGAGCTATTTCCTGTGTATCGTTCTTGTTTAAGCTGTGTTTGTAAATAAACGTGTTAGTTATCCAGAAATTTGGACTCATTCTTGTATCCTGAGCATACACTAGATATACGACTATAGAGGATACGTTGTAACAATATTATAAGCATGCGAAATTTCACATTTTTAAGTCACTGGGGCTTCTGGAAGCTTGGAAGATTTTCCGACCGATCCCCCGCTATTTTCACCCCCCCCCCCGGGAGGAAATAAAACATCAGATTCAAAGATTTAAAGATTCAGCATTCTAGATCGCGGAGGCTTCTGGGGGATATGGAAAAATCACCTTTAGCGCCCCCCCCCCCATTTTTCCAACCCCAAGAGGAGAAAAATCGAAAATCCGGCTTCGTTAAGTTTTATCCCGAGGTATGTACTACTACAAGTGTGTAACGATTTAGTCATCTAGGCCATTGCATTTTTTCTATCCCCCTGGAAAGACAAAAACACGTTAGATAATTATTTTTATATACTAGATAGTCAGCAAAATTGAACTCCATAAAACGTCCCGAATTGCAAGAATTCAAAATCTTTCCTTTAGCACTGAAAAGCAGTAAAAGGCTATTTTATAAAGAAAGCCACAAGGCAACTCTGGTTCGAATCGCAGAATGTAGACAAGGCTTTAAAGAATAAACTCTACGCCCAGTTTTCAAAAGGGTCAAAGGTTCACAAATATCTCCCCATCTCAAACAGCAACGGAGCCAGCAAAGCGGGCCATCTGATGACAATAGGATCAGTTGAGCAACACAAGAGATCAGGTGGGCGTGCCTTGCCAACCCGGTCAGAGCATCACCCTGCTAATGCATTACGGTTAGCAGATGTTATCGTCTAATTACGAGACCGACCCAAAACAGGGAGGTTAATCTCGCGATTCCGTGTTCCGGCACAAATCTGCTCCAAAAAGTCGATATTTCGGCCGCAAATGCTCCATTTTCGATCCGTAAGACCCAGATAGTACGGTGGATCGGAAGTCCTCACCCCGAACAACGCCTACGATGGAGATCGGGGTCGAGACCCGGTTCCTTGGATGGCCCACAAGGAAATTAAAGCGAAAGTAGGAAATTAAGGTGTCCCTTTTAATGTGCGAAATAGTGGTTCGTTGCACAATACCGACTGCTTTTCGAATAAAAAAGTGAGAGTGAAAACAAGATTAACATCCTAACCTGTTTTTGCGTATTTATATCCAGTTATCACTTCTAAAATGAACTTTGTCTGTTATGTATAAACTAATTAACTCGATATGTCATGTGACTTACAACCTATAATAATAGCAAAGGCGCATCTAGGGGGAAGCTCCAATTTCAGATTAGAATATACTGAAGACAGGAGAGCAATTAATTCGAGCATCTCTAACCCATTGGTTGGTTCTCAATCTTTTTCATAACTGAGCATCTAAAATGGGGATAATATTTTTCGCAACATATATACTTTAAAATATTTGCAAGCATGTTACTGAAAGTTTCAGGGGAATCAGCTGTCAATAATGGAGAGTAAGGTTCCTGATCTTATGATAATATATATATACATATTATATATATACATATTATATATATATATATACATATATATATATATGGTGTACAGTGCTATCGGTGCCCAATGGCTATTTCCTCAACCGTTAGTCACATAGATACACTTCCAATTGGAAAAATGTCTTAAATTTTAAAATCTATTATCTTAGAAACAGTTTAAATCAATAAATGCCTAGTACTATATTTGCAACGCTCTACAACTTTGTAATTGATTTTTACCCCTTCTCTAACGGAAAGCGAGATAGTCCTGTTGTACCCCCCCCCCCCCAAAAAAAATTGTCAAATCGTGTAGCGTCATGAATGATTTCATATACACCTACATTAAAAAAATCTGATGTGGGCAGCACATGACTTTCTTTATATAATGCAATGAATTTACTACGTTTACAGTAAAAAAAATGGATTATTTTTATAGTAGATATTCATACTCTTTCCAAGATATAAAATTTTCGTCAATTAGTCGCGATTTTCATTGATTTAGTGTCATTTTTATCCATTTGGCGAGTTTTTCGTTAATTTAGCAACATTTAAAAAAGTCGCCAAGTTGGCGACATCCCGCCAAATTCGTCGCCAAAATCTCGCCAAGCATTATGGGCGGAGAAATAAGTTATTCCTACAGCAGATAAATGACTATTGACGTTCAAATACAAAAGTATTACTCAAAGTATCTTTTTTCATGAATGGAACAAGCTAGATCCACGAGAATGATGTCACCCAATTTATCGCATGGTATTACATATGAAAAGTGAACATGCTTCTCAATAGAAAATATTTTTTTTATTTTATATGACTTTTTGATAATTTTTTTGAAAAATGTGCAATATCTTGAGAACGGTTCATGTTAGCGTTCTAAAATTTTTGTCAATCGTTTTCTAATGAAAAATTACATAAGAAATGTCTACTTGCGTAACTTTATTTAAGGTTTTGATTTTCTGACGATTTTTTCAAAATTTCACTTGAAAATTTAGGGGGGTTCTGAACATTCGATTGCGTATAAAAACAATAGGCTTCCAGTGTTTACGAATTGTGATTTTTGTTCCAAATTTCGTTCGAATCGGTCCATTCGTTCGTCAGTTATCGTCTCCATAGACTCACTGACACACACACACACACAGCCATCACTTCAAAAATGTTCGATTCGTGATCAGGGATGCTTGAAACGTGCTCTCTCGTCGAAAACTCGAATTCGAATTTTCGACCCCGTCACAATACTTTCCTTATACATTATGTATACATATAAGGAAAGTAAAAATATGATAATCCTAATTCTATGACTTTTTTTGACAGCCTGTATATTTCATTATCTATATAAAACAAGAAAGATCAATCATGCTTAAAGCATTGATTATGAAACACTTTCCAACTTCAATGCAATTTTATTTAAACATGTCTAAAATGCAATACATTCCTCGGTAATATTTTAAAACTTATCACAATACTACATTGATTTATTATATTTGAAAACTTAAACCTTCATCGAAAAAAATGAACTTCATTCAAATGACGGCATTGAAATATAAATTGCCTGGTTTAGACATCTCTAAAATGTGATATATTACTCGGTAATAATTTTAGAATTATCATAATACCACGATAATTTATTATATTTAAAAACTTCATCGAAAACAACTGAAATTCATTCAAATGACGTCATAGAAAAAATAACACGCTTGGCTCTCTCTAAAAAAGCAGCATTTCATTCATAAATAATTTCCCATTCATGTCATTCATCACAATACTATAATAATTTACTTTATTTAAAAATTAAGACCATGGAGCTACAAGTAATTAAACTCTATGCTTAAAACTTCATCGCAAAAAATCGTCCTTCTCTCGGTAAAGTCAATGAATATTTCTTTCATATCAGCTCTCCATGAGCTAAATTCTTTTGCGTTAAAAAAATGCAGCTATTTCCTATACAACTCATTCTACATATTTTGCTGTTTACATTTTACATAAGTGAAAAATAGGCTTCGTTGTAGAAATAATCAAATTTGGACGAGCATTTAAACTCATATATATTGTAATTGCGTTGTTTTAGTATGTAGATGCACAGAATTTAAACTAAAATAAAGTGGTTTTAGGACGGATACAACACTCAATATGAAATAAAAAGAACTTTAAAAATCACGATTTTGAGACAAGATGGATGCCATCTATCATTTTGAAGTGGATCACGTGATCGCTTCATATAATGGTCACGTGATCTCTTCATATAAAGGATGTAATTATTATTTTAATTTTTATTTAAAAAACTATTGAATATATTTTGCTGAAATATTTTTTATATATTTAATGGGATAATTTGAATATTACCTAAAAATTTCGAA